>JAHLSL010000036.1:5318251-5350298 GCA_025920805.1 Petroica traversi | reverse complement strand
GCGGCAGCTCCACCAGCAGCAGCACCGGGGTTCCCTCACCCGCAGCCCCCGCCCCGGGGCTCCGTGACACCCCGCGCCCTGACACCCCTGTCCCTCGGGCTCCCGGCACGGAGCGGAGGCTGCGGGTGAGGGAACCCCGGTGCTGCTGCTGGTGGAGCTGCCGCAGCCAGGCCCCGGGTAAAGCTTGTGGTAAAGCTGTTCCCGGAGGGGCCTCTCCAGTGCCCTGTGCCAGTTACTCTGATCAGACATCGTTTTCTTCTTCAGGTAAAGGCCTGGCAGCGTTAATAATCAAGCTTATTTGTGCCCTATTAACTTCTGCCTTTAGGAAGCATTCCCGAGCGTGATCTGTGGCTGATGGCTGTTTCAGCTCTCCTTGTCATTGGTGTGAGGGCTTTTTCACCTGTGGTCTGGTTCTTTGGTTTTGACACAGTGCCACTTGACAATGATCAAAGGTGTAATGCTCTGTTCCTATTTCGTGATCTAAGTTTAAGTCTTAGCGGCAAGGTTGTTGTTTCAGGACTGACTGCCCTCCTGTTTGTTTGCTCATCAGCTTTCCCATGTCCACTTATACCCGACACACCACGTGATGTCTCCTGCTGCCAGCCTTGTGTGTAATAAGATAAGTGGTAATGTGAGTCTCATCTTTTCCTTCCTAGAAGGAGTGGTACTGAGGTAACATCTGAACACATCTAGGTGGTGCTTTAGGAAAAGGGACAAAGAGCTGCCGGGATGTTTCTCCGAGTGCTGTCCGATATCCAGTGGCGGGCAGCTCACCCGAGATGGAGGAGGATGACCAGCTCCCAGCGAAGTACCTCAACTACAGCAGAACCTCACCCAGTTTCCCTGCCAGCACAGGCACAGGTGGTCATCTGTGGTGGTGGAATCATGGGCACATCTGTGGCATATCACCTGTCCAAGATGGGTTGGAAGGATATAGTCTTACTTGAGCAGGGCAGGTAAGGATTTCTGGTTAAAAACCCAACAAAACAAGGCTTCTATGCAGAACAGAGTCTGCTGTAATGTATTATTTCTATCTCTTCATCTGGACTAAAGTGAAGACCTGGAAGTAGCCTTTCCCCTGGGGGAAATAAGGTTCTACTGAACATTAATAACACTTTTGCCCCTTCCCAAGCACAAGGCTGCTCTGCAAGGTGAAGAGTATCCCTTGTGTGATTGTGGTGGGGTAGCCACGGCTTGGGGCCAGACTCCCACACAGCCGTGCCATTTCCTTCTGCATGACAAAGTAAGCTGAGAAAACTTGTGGATCAGGATAAAGATGTGGAGATTGTACTGCTGTGGGCAAAACAGACTTATCATAGGGAGAATTAATTTAAAATAACGACTATTTCATGTCAGTTAAAATATATTCAGGTAGTGAGAAACAAAAACCAAACATTGAAACACCACCTTTTTTTTTCCCCTCAGCCTCACTCCTGCACTCCCTGAGTGCCCTGATAAACATGGGGTGACACAGTGAGGTGTGATCAGTACTGGGCTCCAGTGTACATCCCACGTGGGATGCAGTTCCCATCAGGAGAACTCTGGTGTGGGTTTTCCATGAACCACATTTCCTTTGGGAGATATCTGCCTGCTTTGCTGTAATCACAGGTGTTCATGTAAAACAATGCAGCTGGCAAAGATGATGGACCATTTTAAGAGAACTGAAAATCCACATTCCTTCTCCAGCCCCTGTTGACCTCTCAGAGCAGGGCACCATGTGTGTCTAAAGCATTACACAGCCAGCAAAGCTCCAGAGATTGCAGTAGGTTATAAGCAGGCATTACCAAAACATTGCCCTGTAAGCTCAGATGATCCAGTTTGTTGGAGGATATTTAGCACCTCTCTATAAAACAGCCAAGACTGTTATTATTTGGCTAAGTAGAAGTGCCTTCAGTGAGTTGGTCAAGCTCTCTGTAGCAGAGCACATGGTTCCTTTTGAAAGCTGTGCATCCCAACATTTCCCTTGTTGTTTTAGATGTCTGTTTCTGAGGGGCAGTCGTGGTGTTTTCATTAAGCAGTTTGGGGATCCTCGACATGAGACACCACTGAGACTTTAGGGTTTGAAGAGGTGTTTATTGCAGCAGCTACTAATGCCCTAAATAATTTCCACTGCTTTCAGCTGTGGTTCTTGGAGTTTGTGTGGTTGGGAAGCAGCAGATTGTTTTTAGCTGCAAAGAGAAGAAATGGAGTGTTCTCATCTGAGACCTTGTTAGCAGGGTCCTTCTGAGCAAAGTGAGGAGCTGGGATGTGTTTCAAGGCAATGTCATTTTTGCTAGCTTGGAGCAAGATATGAGCAGTGAAATTCTGCAGTGAGTTAAGATGTTGTGCTCCTCATGAGACATTTCTGCTACTGCAGTGTTCCTTCTTCTCCTTGAGCTGGCACAGAGTGAGCATTGGGAGACTGTGCTTTGGCTCTTTGGGTTGTACTGAGAAGGGGTGTAGCAAATATTCCTTACCCAGCTGAATCTTAGGTTGGATTACTACGAGAGGCTAGGCTGGAAGCAGTCCTGTCAAATAGAAAAATGCAGGATGGCTTCAGCAGCAGCAAAGGTGACTTGGAATTATTGTGGAAGCAGGCTGCAAGGGAGATGCTTAAATCTAATTGCCTTGTCTTCTCCTGTCATGCTGCATGGAGTTGTGTAGGTTTCTGTCTCTACAGCAGCCCTTCACCAAAAAGCGCAATGGTTTAGGGACAGTTTTAGAAGGGACAAGAAACGTTCCTGTCTGTGGCAGTTGTTACAGAGTGAGAGGTACTTGCTCATACTGTGATCTTCAAAGATGCAAGACTCAAAACCAAGTTAATTTTGATTTGAGGGAAATTCTGCTTTGGAGAAAAGGCTTTCTTTGAACGATGTCAATGTTTAGGACTTGATAAAGAGAAACTGTCTTGGAATCCGATGTATTTTCAAAAGTGAACAAAAGGAAAATTGTTCCAGAGGTTGTGTCACCCCTGCTTTGTCGAAATTAAAGTGTTGCTCTGATGTGCTTGGGGAAGAAGTCGCTGTGTGCTTTGTGCTGCCCGGGCAGCTGCTGGAGCAGCCTGGTGCGGCGTGTGTACCTGGCAGCTGTCTGAGGCCCTTCTCTGCACCTCCTCCTGCAGGTTGGCTGCTGGTACCACTCGCTTCTGTGCTGGCATTGTGAGCTCAGCCAGGCCCGTGTCCATAGAGCTGAAGATGGCACACTATTCAAACAAGCTCTACCAGCAGCTGGAGCAGGAGACAGGAGTGCAAACAGGTACTGAAAGTGTCATCACTGAGTAATCTTTGGGAAACCAAATTGAAGTATTGGCACTAAAATATGACAGCAGTTCTACAGTGTCTTAGGGATTGAAAGTCCTGTTCAAAAATAATACATATGGACCTAATCAGTTGCAAAGGGATATCACTATTTAATCAGAATGGGGAGAAGAATGTCAGATGGGCAAACTGAAGGGAGACTACCTGCTAATTGTGACAGTTTACAAGTTGTCTGTAACTTCAGCAGATACGGGAATTTTCACAAGGACATGGAAAATACATGGTAGTAGTGACTGGAGCAAGTTGGCTTGTTCTGTGCACTGATTCACTTCTCAAAAAGAGAAGGTGGTTAACAGGAGCACTGAAACATAGGCAAAGCCATGTCTCTTACTGTAGTCTAGCCCTGGAAATAACAAAAAAAGATTGTTGAAATTCCTTCTCCAAAATATTTGGGCATGTACCTCAGAGGAAGAACTTGGTCACTGAAAGTTTTCTTCTGACAAGAACTTGGGGTTAATAACTTGCCTGCAATTAAGGTGAATACTAATTTAGTGCAGGTGTTGGAATCACATAATAGCTGCTTTTAATTGTTGAAGTTTTATTCTTCTGAGTAGTTATTAGATCACTTTTTGGCCAGTAACTTCTCTCTCTTTTAATAGCTACCATGTGTGAAATTCAGGGTGTTTTTTTTTATAAACAGGAGTATGTGAAGTAGAAAGAGAACACAATTAAAAATTAAATTGCTTTTTTGAAGAGTTCTGTCATGCACTTTTTAATTACTAGCTCATAAGTGTTTAAAGTTATTTGAGGATGTAGAATTTCCAGGCTCCTGAGTACTGGAAGCAACAAGTCTGCAATTATATTAATGCAATGAGTCTGAGATGGAAAGGAATTCAAGATCCTGTCCAAATCTGACTTGACTTTGATCATTGTCATAGGGTACATGAAGACAGGCTCTATTTCCCTGGCTCAGACTCAGGACCGACTGATCTCTCTGAAGCGCATTGCTTCATCGCTGAAGTACGTATGAGCAGGAAATACAAGTCAGCTTCAGTGAGCACCAGCTCTCCTGCAGGGCAAATGACATCGTGTTTTTGTGTTCTGTGGCAGTGTCATGGGGATCCCATGTGAAATTATCAGCCCTAAGAAAGTGGCGCAGCTCCACCCACTGATCAACATCCATGACCTTGTGGGGGCCATGTATGTGCCAGAAGATGCCCTCGTGTCATCTGCCAATGTGAGTCTGGCTCTGGCAACCGCTGCCTCACGGAATGGTAGGAGCTTTTTTTATCTATAGAGTGCTCTCCTGCATGATAGCTATGTTCTGCATCTCTTTTGATAGTCTAACTGAGCACTGAAGACCAAAATTCTGTTATTTCTGTTAAGTTCAGATTCTTTAAATCTGTTTATTACTGAAAAAACAGGCTGGATTTTTTTTACATGCTGAATCTTTGCAGATTTCCTGGGATAGATCAAGCACCTGTTTGTTGTCCTTAGTGGTTACATATTTCTCTGAAAAAGCACGCACTCCTTCCTTCCTAGAATTGGCTCATAATTACACATCAAAGTAATTACCTACAAATGAAAAGGGGTGGCTGAGCCTTGTGGATTATTTAATTTAGCATATATGCTTTGGAAATGAGTTTTGAAATGTGGATATAAATGCCGTTTACCCAGCACTTTGGCAAATTTGGAGTGGTCTCAAAGTGGGAGAAAGGTAAATATGACAACAGGGAATAAAGGTCATTAGGGATGAAAGTCCATCAGATTGGAAGAAGCTGCTTAGGAAGACACTTCTCTTAGTTTCTTTTAGCCTAGCTTGTTTTTGCATACTGTTCATTGATTTTTTTTTTCCATGAAATGACTGATTTCCTATAAGAGAACCAGTCATGCCATCTGAAACTACATACTTTGTTGCATAAAGGAGTTGAAATGGAAGGAAATCCATAGCTGATACTCTTTTTTTTTTCATGCTGTTGATACTGAGGGTCTGTTTATCACCCAGATTGTCACATGGGAAAAAAAAAACTCTCACAGTTTCAAACTGTACAAATTGTATGTGTGATGTTTTACAAATAACAGGATTTTGCTTAAGAATTACTGGGTCAAGAATAGAATATTCTCCAAGAGAATATTAGCATTTTGGTTGAGCTTAAGGGTCTAAAGCTAACAGTGTGACACATTAGAAAGAAGGCTCATGGCATACTGACTTCCTGATGTCCTCTCCAGGTGTCCAGATCCACGAACGGACGAGTGTCAGTCACGTCACAGTCCAGAAGGGTCGGGTGACAGGAGTTGAGACTGACAGAGGGCGCATTCAATGCGAGTACTTCATCAACTGTGCTGGCCAGGTTGAATTACTTCATTTTTTCTTTCTTGTTCCTGTTGCTTAAGAATATGTGCACTTCCCTCTGGTTCTTTTTTTGTTTTCCTTTTGAGTTTTTTAATAGCTTGTGCTTTAGCTTGGTTTACTGGACTAAGTCAAGTCATGTTACTCAGCAGCTTATCCCAGCAGGGGTGTGAATGAGGAAAAGCAGTGCTTGCTGTTTGCTGGGCACCAAAGGCTCAGTGTTAACCTGCAGAGCAGCACCTGCTGCTTATTGGTGCAGCTCTGCCCATGGTCTCTCTGCTGGAGGTTCACCCTTCTGACAGGCAGAAATTTGCTTTGTTAGGGAGACAGTTAAATCTCACCCTTCTCTCTCACATCCCTCCCCAAAAATGTCTTTGTTTTTACTTCTTAGTGTCATGTCTTCTCGGCTAGAAAATACACCTGACAATTATAGTTTCTCAGCTGGCAGCTGTCCCCCTTGTTAATAAAGGGTCTTAGTACAGGTACCTAAATGCTGGCTATTCTGCTTCTAGGTATTGAACCTAGAACTGACTGGTCTGCAAATCTTATTTTGATTTCGTATTGTAAACTGGTACTTCTTAGTTTTGAGTCAGGGCCCTACTTTTCTAGTTCTTGTGTTAGGAACAGAAAGCCAGTCTTTATCCAAAACAATTCAAATTCTAAGAAAAGAGAAAAAAATTGTGTCTGTTCAACATCAGGGTTGATTTGGGGTCTGAACCAAACCCTACTTGGTCTTTTATGAAAACAAAATCAGAGAAGTGGCCTATGCCTATGTCCTGCTTTTTTCCTGGAGCTGCTTTTTTTCTTTTCCATTCTGAGCTGCACTTTTTTGATTTCAGTGGGCCTATGAGTTGGGCCACTCTGGGGAGGAACCAGTCCATATCCCACTCCATGCCTGCGAACACTTCTACCTCCTGACACATCCTTTGAAGGAGCCTCTGTCAAGCAGCTTACCAAGTAAGGATTTTTGAGCTCTCCTCACTTTTCTTGGTGAATTATACCTGCCTTTCCAAGGTGACCTGTAGTTTGTGACAAAAAAGCCAGCCTTGGGCTATCGGTCCTCAGTTCATTTGGGATTGTGAAGTCCTTCTCTCTGAATTGCTTTGAATATCCTTTTTCAGTGGTAGAAAGAGGATCTTTCTCTACTCTTGGGAAAGCTTTTCCTGCAGAAAATGATTTTCAGAGTTCATCAACTTAGCAGGAGAAATCACATTGACTCTAGCTTGAGTAGTACTTGTGTCTGAGTCTTGCATTTGTGGGCTGGAGAGTGTGCTAGCCTTGGCACTATGTTTTCCTTGCAGGCTGCTGGCCCCAAATGGCCCATCTATTCCTTTCCTCCAACTGAAGCTAAGGCTTTACTATGGCATTTACTTGTCTATGAGCTGTAGGGGCAACCAAACACTTGAGGTAATTGCTCCTCCCCCATGTTCTGGCTTTTGTATCTCTTAAAAAAAAAGCCTTTGTGTTTGAAAACTGTGATTGAAAAGTAGAAAGCTTTATTTGTTTACTTTCAGTTGGTAGCAAAATTTTCTGCTTCTAGTGAGTAATGTGTACACTGTCCATGGAATTGAGATCTCTGGCCAGAGTCCAAGTGCTTCACTTTTATATGACTTATTAAAAGGCCCATGTATGTATATATATCTATGTATATATTCACATATATATATTCTCAACTTTTCTGTACATGGCAAAAATTGCTATGGTACATGTCAGGTGGAGTAGCATAAATGCTTCAAGTTGACACACTACCAGTGGAAGGAGCAATCCAGTCCTGACTGCTTGTCCTCACCACAGGGCTGCCCACCTTCTTTGTTCTGGTGGCCTGCAGTAAGCTGGATCTGTTAAAAATTAACTGTTCTTAAGAAAGAGGGGCAGGGCAGGACATGTCTTGGTGTAAGGTCTGGTTTTGGGTGCAGTTTCAGTGGAACTAAGCCAGTATAGTAACTTATCAGTGCCACAAGGATTCTGAAACCCTCTTGTGTCCTCTCACTCCTGGGAACATTGTCCTGGTGGCTTGGGGCTCCTCAGGTTTAATTCAGTTTACTGTACTGTCCACAAGTTAAGATGCATGGCTGTGGTGAGAGCAAATGGTTTAATCTAAACTGGTTCACTGGGTGTCACATGAGAACCAGAATGGTGTGACAGCATGGGGCTGGGGAACAGACACTGTCCCTTCTCATGTCAGGAGACTGCTGGCTAGGCCTGGCATGTCACCAGCCCCCCATCGTTGGTGTTTGTGGGACAGCAGCCCAAGACAGATACCCCTTCTCTCAATTCCCTTCCCACCTCGTTTCTTCCCTCTGCAGCTATTGTTGACCCCGATGGCAGGATCTACATACGCAACTGGCAGGGTGGCATCCTCTCAGGAGGCTTTGAAAAAAACCCCAAACCTCTCTTCACGGAGGGACGGAACCAGCTGGAGATCCAGAACCTTCAAGAAGACTGGGATCATTTTGGTATGTTGGGGAAGAAAGGTTCCCACAGCAGTTAAACGCATGGCTTCAACAGAAGGCAGAGCTCATGGCAGTGCCAGCTATCACTGACCTATGGGAAAGATGAATCTTCTCTCAAATTCACTCAACTCTTCATTTGTCAGTAATTTGCTGAAAAGCCCTTTCTGTTGAAGCACCTGAATGGAGCTTACAGGAGAGCTGGAGAGAAACTTCTGACAAGAAAATGGAGTGCCAGTACAAGGGAGAATGGCTTCCAAATGACACAGGGCAGGATTAGATAAGATAGTAGGAAGAAATTCTTCCCTGTGAGAGTGATGAGACTGGCACAAGTTGCTCAGTCTTCAAGGTCAGGTTGGATGGGATTGGAGCAACCTTTTCTAGTGGAAGGTGTCCCTGCCCATGGCAGAGGGGTTGGAATGAGATGAGCTTTAAAGTCCCTTCCAACCTAAACCATGCCAGGATTCTGTAATTCTTTGATATCTGTGTGATGTTTAAAAATACCCGCTAACCCTCAGCATGTATGAACTTCCTCTAGAGCAGCAAGGTACTACATCAGCTTTCCAGTGCTGCTCTTCCCTTTCAGTTGATTTTTGACTGTCAGTGCCACATGCTGCTCCTCTTGTGACGCAGTAGATCAACACTGTTGACCTGCCACATAGCTGTGGTATTTTGTTTCTGCAGCTCTCTTCAGCAGAGACTGACAAGTGCATTTCTATTAGTGGCAGTTGCTTTGTGGACAGAAGTTGGTATTGTGGCTTCCCAGACTTCATCCCACCATTGACAGTGGTGGTTTATTATATTCCAACTGTTCTGTCTTTCTCTTCCCAGTTTGACTCTGTTTTTGTATTCCACATGCGTTTTTATGTGGAGGGCTCTTTCTGTAGGAAAGAGCATAGCATGGTCTGTGAGTCCCTTTCTTCCCCAGCTACTTCTGCCTCTTTGATGCCTGGTAAGCTGGTAGGTGCCCTCTCATCTTCAAATTTGCCTTATATTCAGGAATCCAGCTTTCCCTTGTGTCAGAGCTCTCTGCATCCCTTGCAAATGCACCAGCCTCTGTTTGTGGCTCTAAGCATGGATGGAATTTCACCCATTTGTTTCTGCAGTCATAGTATGTTCTTCCAGCTACACTTCAGGTTAAATTGAATAATTTTACTTTGATTTCTGAGAGACACCATGCTGATACTGTAAAAGTTTAAACTCCAGGGGGTGGAGCTAGGATGGGGTGCTGTTTTGTGCTGGCATTTACTAAAGGTTTTTAGATTGCTAGATGCCTACAGACTTGCTTGAAGATATTAGCTTCAGTAATGAGTTGCTCGAGTTCTGCACCCATTTAATTTTTGGTTTTCTTTTGGATAAAATGAAAAGGCACTGCTTGCTGGCACTCCCCAGTTGCCCAAGTTTCAGAAGCAGCTGCATGCTATGTTCCAGCATTGCCTTTTATCCGTTCAAATGTGCTGAACAGTTGAGCAGAGTCAGAGCTTACTCAGGCAGTATTTGATCCTTTTCTAGGGCCTCAGTTCCTGGGGTTTGAGCTCTTGTATTACTGCTTTGATCTTGGTCGCTGGAACACCTTTTGATTTTAAAATAGGCTGTGGAGTTCCTTAAATTGGACTGGGTATGAGAACAAATCTAGCAGTGATCTCTCTTTTTATCAGTAAAAACATAGCCTGTAATACCAGGCTCTCACTCTGGAATTCTAATGCTTGAGAGAGGGAAGAGAAAGGACAGGTCAGAAAGACTTTCTGTTTGTGACTTATTAGGTCATGTGAAATCTGATTATTTTACTGCTTGTGCATGAAACTGAGGAGTGTTCTTAGGGCTGAATCTTGAGGGCTTTTATCTGGAGTACTAAGCAGAGGTAACTTTTGGGCAAGAGAAGCCAAGTAGATATCTTACCTGTTTATTAATGCTCTCAAATGTTCAAACTGTGAAGAGTTGCCAAAGGACTTTTCCACCATGACTGGGCAATGAAGCAGTGAGGAAATTCAGTGAGGATAAATGTGAAGTGATGCAAGTGCACGGGGGTGTGTGGGGATGGTCTTTGAACAGACCTTGGGATTGTATTTGTTCTGTTAATTCTGTGAAACATCAGCACAGGAGCAGTCAAAGCAAATGACAAGTTAGGAATTACTAGGAAAGGAGCAGAAAGCAGTTCATTATGCAATACTAAATCCTTGGTTTGCCAGGTACTAGTTCTTGTTTTAGACTCCCTGTTTCCAGAGGGTATCGTAGGATTGGAGAAGGCCTGGTGAATGAGCAGCAAGAGACTGATCAAAGCTTGGGAAAGGAGATGACAGAAGGGAAATAAACAGAAGTCCATAGAATCTGGAATGAGATAGGAAGGGGTACTCCTGATTACTCTATCTTCTAATGCTGGGAAGCATCAAAAAAACTGATTATGAGCTTTAAAACAAAAGGTGGTGATTCCTCATACAACAAATTTAACATGTGTAACTCCTTGTCTGTGTCTATTGGACTTTTTCATGAGGCTGGGAAGACTGGTGTAGTACTTAAAAGAGAGATCAATTTAGGGGTTTCTAATTAGAGAAAAAAACACCAATTTTTTAGGAAATCCTCTGAGCTGATGGCAAGTGGAAGCTGGCAGAGGGCATGAGACAAGTGTCATATATATTTGCCTGTTCATACTCCTCGCTGGGTAACTATTTGATGTCTGTTTCTGTTGCTACCCCCTAACAAAACTGAACAGTGCTCATGCACTGTTGTAAACAGTACTGGACTCTTGGTCTGGATCAAGATGGCTGCTTTTATTGTGTGCTGTGTGATCCATTTTGAGTAGTGTGATTCCAACAAACCATTTCTCCTGTGACTTTCTCAAAACATGGAAGCAGTTTCCACCTGAATCAGTGAAATATGTTGAGACTGAAGGCTGTGACTTTTTGTCTCTTTATTGTCTTGGGTCCTAGGGCCACTTCTGAGTGCCCTCCTGCGCAGGATGCCGGGTTTGGAGGCTCTGCAGATCATGCAGTTGGTGAATTGCCCCGAGTCCTTCACCCCTGACATGCGATGTATCATGGGAGAGTCGCCCACCGCACGGGGCTACTTCGTTCTGGCTGGCATGAACTCAGCTGGCATCTCCTATGGTGGGGGAGCAGGCAAGTAAGTGGTCTATCACGGCTGTGTGTGTAAGTAAGGCTTTAGCCAAGAGACTGCTCAGATGATCCTTCTGTGTAGAATGTTCTGGTTGGTATTTGCCACCTTCTCTCACAAATAACTCCTCTTTTGTTTCTGAGTTGAGTGAAGGAGAGGGGCAGTTGCTTTGTACTGATTACGTTTCCAGTGTGTATTTCAAATCTGTGTTGGATTCTCCTCCTGTCCTGCACACCTCTCCTCTGGCATCACATCTCAGTGAGCAGCTGGGGATCAAGTAAGCCTTGTAAAAGCTATGTCAAGGGAGCTTTAGGTTGGATGATAGGAAAAGGTTCTTCATCCAGAGGGTAGTTGGATAGTGGAATAGGCTCCCCAGGGAAGTGGTCACAGCATCAAGCCTGCCAGAGCTTAAGAAATTTGGACAGTGATCTCAGGCAACTGGTGTGATTCTTGAGGTTGTCCTGTCCAGGGCCAGGAGTTGGACTCAGTGATGCTTCTGTGTTCCTTCCAGCTCAGGATATTCTGTCATTCTGTCACTGGTGTGATTTTTTTCTTAAGCTACCGGGAAGAGATAAAAGCTTAGCAAAGCGTATATTCCCTCTTCTTCTGTGCTTCGTGATCCCCTTTAATTTATCATTTGACTGAAGTCTTTAGATCATTCAGGTTGACACAGCAGTGAATTCCTCTGAAAGCAGTGTGAATCTGTTACTGATGAAACACCATGTATGTGATGCCAGTGCTGACTGTAGTTTAAGACTGTCCCCTACAGTAAGCTAGGGGTGGAATAATTTCCCAGTAAAATCCAGTTCCTGTGTAATGCAGATTCTTGGACAGGCATTTGAATGTGATCTCAGCAGCAAAGTTGCAGAATGATTATTTCTCCCTCTGACTGCCATTTAGTTTTGGTGACCCAGCATTCCTTCTGCCACACAGCCTTCTTAACAAGCTGCTAGTTTTTCATGCTGGTGTTAATATCTGCATTTGTCTTCAGTAGTTTATGTCCATTGTCTAATAATTTAACTCAGAGAAACAACTCATTGTTATTTTTTTGTTGTCACATTAAATACAGAGAATCTTAAGAGATTCTCTTAAGAATCAAAATAATTTCTGAAGGTAAAAGTACTGTTTATTCATTTGTTGCTACAGCCCCAAAATAAACAGCTTAACTTGGTAATGTAACTTTTCACTATCAGTTCCAAACCCCTTTGTTGTACCTACTAGCTGTAAACAGAACCTTCTGACATGCTAAATTCTGAGTTGCCTGTGTCCACTAGCTCTGGAAGTGTAGCTAAACACTTCCACTGCTGGAAGTGTAGCTAAACATAACTTGGCTGACACTTTGTGCTAAATGAATGCTGTCACTGGTGGTCTGTGGTTGAGCCTTCACCAGGCAATGAAAAATGATAGAGCAGAAGCCTCAAACTCCAACTGAAATGTATTTGCACCTTGTTTTGTATCAGAACCCAAGGATTTGACACAGTGTCAGCCAGGTTACCTGTCCAGGCTCTGCTTCATTTAGCACAGGTTGTTAACTTCCTGCTGCCCTGTATGCTTCATCCGAATGGATAATTAGTAATTTGGAAATCTGGTGGATGCATTTTTTAAAGGGAAACCTTCCAAATTCTATTAGTGTTTAGATTAGCATGTTACATCTTCTCTCTCCGTGTTGTATGAAATTCTCATGTCCAAACTGCTTTACTTCTGACTTCAAAGCTACACTCTTTCCCTTAGGATGTTGGCTGATATCTCAGTATTTCTTTATTTCTTCCATCAGGTACCTGGCAGAGTGGATTATAAATGGATATCCGTCGGAAAATGTCTGGCCCTTGGATCTGAAACGTTTTGGAACCCTTCAGAGCAGTCGCACTTTCCTCCGTCACCGTGTGATGGAAGTCATGCGTAAGTGAGGTCTCTGCGTTCAGCTCTGGCCAGAATGTCCAAGATCTTCCCCTTTGCTGCTCTGTCTCTGCTACCACTCTGAGAAACATTTTCTTTCTTTGTGACCTCTTTTATGGCAATATAGCCCCTTCCCAGGAGAAGAAAAAGCAAAGGATGAGCGCTTTTTTGTATGCCAGCATTCTTACTTACTTTTCTTGAAAAATGCTGTTGGTACCTCGCTCTCTGCTATTTCTGTGCTTTGCCACTGGTATAGGGAAATTTGTATGTATCTCTGTAGGACTCCAGCCTAAAAAAGCAATTCCAAGGTCTCAACTGGGAATGTTACACTGTCTCAAACATTGTTATTCTTTGCACATCATTACAGGGTGGAAATACCTTCACTTCCAGTTTATAGCTGGGTGACCCAGTTATCTTGTGTAATTCAGGAAGTCTTCGTAGATATACTGCTTTCTCCTGTCAAAGTTTGCAATAAACACCTTGCAGAATAGATTAGAGATGCCATTTTTCTTGTCTAAAGCCATAATTTGTTTCCTCCTGTTGTTTGAATACCTGTCATATTGTCTGAATATTGTGGATGGCTTCTTTTCAAGTTTGAAGTAGAAGTATGACGCGCTCCACAAGTTGCATAACGGAAGCAATTACTTGAATATCGAGTCTAAATTAAAACATGTGTTCGGGTGAAAGCAGAGAAGCTGGATAAACCTCTTAGCCCTGCTATATCTGGGAAATAAAAACCTTATTCTGCTTTGACCTTCTTCTCAGAAAAAATCTCTTTATACTCTGGGCATTTTTCTGCAATTGCTTTCCAGTACAAACCTCAGTTCTGATAGCTGCAGAATCCCTCTAATTTTTACAGAGTGAGCACTGTATTCCATTTCTGCAGTGTTATGTTACCGTTTTAATCTAGTCTTCCCTCTACCCTCTCTTTCAGGAGCACCAACACAAGATATTGCCAATAAATTCATTAAATTATTAGCTATGAGGCAGAAATTATGGAAGTGTTCAGTAAGAGATATTTAAATTATCTTCAATTTTAAGCAGTTTCTGACCTAGGTAGAATCTTAACATTTATAAAGCAGTATTCAAGCATCCTTGAGTTACTACTCTCCACTGATAACTAAGGAGGATGCTCAATGTTTATTAGGCTACTTGTTTTCTAAATAAAGATATTCTTTACTAGCCAAACAGATACAGAAGCCATTTGGAAAAGATTCAATAATTAAAAAAGGCTGAATTGCCACTATTTAAGAAGACAAATTAGATGGTCCCTGTAGCTGTGGGCTGCCTACCCCAACATTAGCACTGTCAAAATATCTGATATAGTGCACTGCCAGGGAAGAATCCTGCATATTTAATGCTAGTCAGCATGACATCATGAAAAATAGAGTTTTTGTTACCTTACAAAATTGTCATGAGACCATAAGTATCTATAAATATAAGTGTTCTGTGCAAATACTGTTACTCTGATTTTGAAGAGCTGTAAATTAATCAAAACAGATTTGTGGATTTTCAAAAACAGGAAAAGAAAGGTTGGAGCTGTTTTGATGGAATTTTGTTAATGGTTCAGGTATTAGTAAGTACTGGTAATCTGGAAGAAAAGTTTAGGTAGTCACTTTGCCTAATAAAGGATCTTTATGACCATTGTAGCCCTCATGTATGATCTGAAAGTTCCCCGCTGGGACTTCCAGACTGGCAGACAGCTGCGCACTTCACCTCTGTATGACCGCCTGGATGCACAGGGAGCCAGGTGGATGGAGAAGCATGGATTTGAGAGGGTCAAGTATTTCGTCCCACCTGGGAAAGGTGAGATTGTATTTTGCTCTGCCCAGTGCTTCCGATTGGTCTATGTAAGGTCTTAATTCATCCAGTTTATGGAGTTTTCCTTTGATTCTTCTTTGTATTAGATCTGCTGGATTTGGACCACAGCAAAACCTTTTACAAACCAGACTGGTTTGATATTGTGGGTTCTGAAGTCAAGTGCTGTAAGGAAGCAGTTTGTGTTATTGACATGTCATCTTTTACCAAGTTTGAAATAAGTGTAAGTATCGAGGAAGAGGCCACCTGGTAAAGGTGACCTTTAGTTTATCATTGCCTGCTTTTGCAAAAAACTCTGTGTCCTATTGAGGATAGATAGAGCAAGTCACACTGTATGGCCAAAATCAGGTTGTACCATGATATTTAGCACAGATTGGGTTTTGCCTGTCAAGGGCCCAGTTTATAGAAACATCAGCTTAGTCTATACATAGAATGTGACCTCCAGCACTGTGCCACTGTTGTATCCTGTTACGCTCGAGACGTCAGTGTCACTATCGTCAGAAATTGAAATAATTTAGGCCAGGACATTGATGCGATCTTAAGCTGCCCCAGTGGATTTGTTTTGCACAGGCAGCTTGTCTGACTTTCTCTTCCTTTTGATTCATGTAGTCCACTGGAGACCAGGCCCTGGAGAGTCTGCAGTATCTCTTCTCGAATGACCTGGATGTGCCAGTTGGGCATGTTGTGCATACAGGAATGCTTAATGAGAAAGGAGGGTATGAGAATGACTGCAGCATAGCCCGGCTCAGCAAGCGCAGGTGGGTGTGCAAGACAGCATCTTTAGCCATCACCCTTTGGGTGTTTGAGCCTTTAAGGACTTCTTCATGAAGATCATAAACTTTTGTCACCACCCTGAGCTAAAAAGTTTCAGTACGCCACTAGTATTCCTCATTCAGTAATTCAAGTGAAAGGGAGCTTCTGAACTTACAAACATTGGGGAAAATAAGCCTTTTCCTGGGATTACAGATGAGCATAGATTTACTCAAAATGTTAGACCTTCAGATGTTTAATTTCTTAATTGAGATAGAAATTGTTTTTAGCAGTCACAGTTTGTTAATTTAGGTAACCATTTAAAGTGCAAACTAACTCCTGACCGACGTCCTTACTGGAATTGCACTTTGCAAATAATACTTTTTGATTATTTCAATTTTCATTGCATTATGTGTACTCTAATTCTCAGTTCTGCAGTCTCTTGTCATTCTTTTTGTGCTCTCTGATGCAAACTGACATGATGACAGGTTTTACCCTTAGACTCACCAGTTTGGGCTCTGTTTGGCATCTAATAAAAAGCTTTCTTGTTTTTAAGAACTTCATGGCCATGTCCCAGCTGAGTGTTGGATTTATTATTCTGGATGGTTTTCTATGTGTGTTTTCATTGTATTGGTGTGAAAGCATTTTGTTGCTGCTCTTTCAATTAGAAACAGCTTTTCTTTCTCTTCCACTTCTGTCTGCATTCATGTATTGCTTGAAAGTATTGTTCTTCTCTGTGTGAAACCAGTAGCTCCCCTCCTTGCCTAGTGATTTCTACAGATGTTATCTCTGTAAATTATTTAGTTTAACTCACAGTTTCTATCAGACGCACACACAAGCAGTTCATTTTCCCATATCAAGTGGGGTTCTGTTTTTGGAAACTGTTAATAGTAGCCACCATTGTGTGTGGAAAGACTTTTGCTAAAACAAGAAATTGCTGTCTCTACTCTGACTGTCAGAGTGGTGAAGGGCTGCAAGGCCCTTCTGCAAACCAGTTGTGACTTTTGAGATACTTTGTCAACTTTCTGCAGAACTCCCTGTGTTTCACATCCAGTCACTTCTTGTCACTTGTCGCAATACTTGAAGTGGGAGATTTCTTTTCCTGACAGATATGGTGGCATTGATTTAGAGACTTTAGCTGTGGTTTTCACAAACCAGCTTGTTTTGGTCTCCTGTTATACTGAAAGCTGTTGAATGGCTCGAGTAGTGATGAATGAAGAATGAACTGATTCACTTTGTGGTTGTTCATTGTTTCTTGGGTTTGATTTGTCTGTTCCAGTTTCTTCATGATTTCCCCCACTGACCAACAAGTTCATTGCTGGGCCTGGCTGAAGAATCGCCTGCCCGATGACAGCAACCTGATCATGGAGGATGTGACTTGGAAGTACACAGGTAAGAAATCACTGAAAGCACACCTCCTCAGACAGCTCAAAATCACAAACAGTGTCTCATGCTGCATGCCACTTAATTGTTTAAAGTGTCTGGAGTTGTTATTTAGTTTCCTTTCCAAACATTTGGATGAAAAATGAGCGGTTCAGAGACTTTGTTCTGGCAAGCCATGAGCTGGAAGACAGCATTCCTTTACTGTGGGCTGTCAGCAGAGAGTCTAATGACTCTCCTCTGTTCTTAATTGTAAACATACTTATTAGTTCAATAAACACTAAGACTTCAGAAATTGGAGCACATGTGCATGTTAGACACCAGGCAAGACTTCTTCAGTTTCATCCTAATGCTGTTTGATTCCCTTCTTTAGCTCTCAATCTGATTGGCCCCCGTGCTGTGGATGTCTTGTCAGAGTTGTCCTATGCCCCAATGACTGCAGAACATTTCCCCTCTCTCTTTTGCAAGGTGAGTGACTGTGCTTCTGTCTTCACTCTGCTAGATTTTTCTAAGCATGCATGAAAGGAGAGGAAAAACGTTTTGAATAATTGGAGACCTAAGATTTTTGTCTTAGGAAGGTTTACTGCAGCTACTGAGCAGTCACCAGCCTCACTGTCTTTGGGTTCTGTTTGGTAAATATATAGGTGAATATATATTTGTTTTCAGTATTCCTCTCACTGTAGACTTGTTTCCATTCGATATCTTGACATGTTTCATATAATCAATTATGCAGCTGTCAGAGGGGCAACTGGGATTGGCCACTCTGGCATCATTGTCTCCTGTCGCATTAAAAGGCTGAGCAGATAGTTGCTATTCAACTTCTGTCTTGTATCTAGAACACAACCCGTGTCCTGACCTAGTTCCATGGCTTATTGCCAGGTGTCAAGAAATGACTAACAAGTTTGGATAATGTGACATCACTATTGGAATTTGGAAATTTAAATTAGTTGCGAGTATGTGCGGGTAGCAGAGGGGAGAGAGGGCTGGGCAGCGTGGATGTGTTACGCATTGTGCTCCTTCTGGATCTCTGTGCTATGTTCCAGTTTGGATGATTTCACCCCCTCTGATTCTGCAGGAGATGAGCGTGGGCTATGCTAATGGCATCCGTGTGATGAGTATCACTCACACAGGAGAACCTGGCTTCGTGCTCTATATCCCCATAGAGGTAAGAGTGCACTGCAGCCTGAGCTAATTAAAGCAGTTGCCTGCATGCATAAATCGGAAACATTTTCCAGGTTGGCTCCAGGTGATGAGATGTCTGGTTTGCACCACGGGAAAGCTGCCTGCAGGCACCAGGGGGAGTTTCCCTGCTTAGTATTGTGTTCCAGTGAGACAGCTCTTGTGCTTCAGTGGCAGGGGACAGTGACCTTCCTGGTGGTGTCAGGTGCTGCTGCTCTCCCTTGGTGCCAGTCTGTGTTTCACCCTTCCATTGCAGTACGCCCTTCACGTGTACAACGAGGTGATGAACATGGGGCAGAAGTACGGGATTCGCAATGCCGGCTATTACGCGCTCCGCAGCCTGCGCATCGAGAAGTTCTTTGCATTCTGGGGCCAGGATCTGGATGCTTTTACTACTCCTATGGAGTGTGGACGCGAGTTCCAGGTCAAGCTGGAAAAGGTACACTACCTTCTGTGCTGGGGTTGGTGGGAGAGCAGAACTGGACTGAAAGGCTGCCAGCCAAGCAGATGGATGTGTTTTTATGGAGCTGTGTGCAGTAGCTGTAACATATATCCTTGCACTTCAGAAGGCTGCTAGAAATACAAAAATACTCTGTCTTCCTCCTTCCTGGGCAGCATTCCCCGTGACCTGTGTGCAGTGCCCAGTGTGGCAGAGGGTGCTCTCTACCTTACAGATGCTCAGCTTCTCCAAGCTGTTTTCCGAATCTGATGAAGCAAAAGCCAGTCTGTGCACCCAGTGGCATTTAATGATGTTAAATATGAGGCTAGGCACCAGTAACAGGTGTTCTCTGTTTTTGATAAAACAGGGAAGTTTGTAGAACAGTGTAGAGTTATACCATGCTTTTGTGGTAGCAGGTGCTATTGCTATCATTGTCTTGTTTTCTTCCATCTTTGCATGAGCCAAAACAAATGCTTGTATCAATTCAAGAAGAGAATGTGGTGAATAAGGATACAAACTTTGTATTAGTTACAGTTTCCCTCTGGTTTATAAAGAGGGGTAGACTTCTGGGAAGTGAAAAATGGGAAAAACTGGAGTGGAGACATCGTTTTCACTAGAGTGAAAATTAGAATGATTTTTTTTAAATACCAGCTTCACAAACATTTGTGTCTTTTAACATCAGGAGCAACAAACATGACAGAAAAGCTATCTGAGCTGGGCTTCTTGTTTGTAGAGGCAGCCTATTTTGATAGTGCATAAGTTCCAAGTGTAAATTGCCTTTGTGTTGGCTACCTGGTCAGCTACAGCTCAGCAGCTGCCACATTTCCTGTCCTTCACATCAGCTGATTCCCCTTTTCCCCGCAGGGAATGCAGTTTCTTGGCCAGGAAGCGCTGCTGGAACAGAAGCAGAATGGGGTGTACAAGCGCTTCACCATGTTCATCCTTGAGGACCATGACACGGATTTGGACCTCTGGCCCTGGTGGGGGGAGCCCATTTTCCGCAACGGCCGCTATGTGGGCAAGACCACCAGCAGTGCCTACAGCTACACCCTGGAGCGCCACGTCTGCCTCGGCTTCGTGCACCACTTCGATGAGAAGACAGGAGAAGAGCTGGTGGTGACGACTGACTTCATCAACCAGGGAGAGTACGAGATCGACATTGCTGGGCAGCGCTTCCAGGCCAAAGCCAAGCTCTACCCCTTCAGCTCCCTCTTCGCACAGCGGCGCCGCAAGGATGAGGTGGAACTGAGCGGCTACCAGAGGGAGTAGTGCTGAGTAGACTAGACCTGCCCCTTGTCCCAAGCTGGAGTCTTTTCCCACCATCTTCCAGCCCTTTCTCCTCACCCCATATATTTCTTTCTTTTCCTTTCTTGTCTTGCAACTTTTAAACTTTTTCCAGTGTGTTACATTTTGTATATTTTAAAACTTTAATTTTCAACCTTTCCCAACCCTGTCTGTCTCCCTCTTTCAACCCTTGTCAGGCTCCCCTGTGCCCCAGTGGAGGAAGCACAGTACTGAACATGCAGGGATGCCTGTGTAGGAGTGAACCCCACCAAAGGCCCTAGCCTTCTCATGATGGGAAGGGTTGGGCTGGACCCCTGAGGACTGCACCTTTCCTCTCTGCTCTCCAGCATAAGGCATGGGACAGCAGATCTTTGCTGCTTGTGGTTCAGATGATGGCTGACCTCACCCTGCTCTCCACATACCATGTTGCAGAGGGGTTGGTGTGTCAATGCACACAGCAATAGAACGATCAGCTACCTCACCGGCATGAGACAAAGCATTGTGTGAGCACAGCCAAGGGACAGGTTTTGGTGTTGTCCAGCCTGTCACTGCCCTCCTTTGTCCACCATTTTGATTTTTCCCTAGCAGGGAGTAGATTTAACATCAGACTATTGAGATGGCAGTAGCATTGGTAAGTTCGTTGTTGTTGGATTTGGATTTTCTGTATGGGGTCACTGAAACTAAATGGCCTTCTATAAATATAGTCAAAGATCAACATGTGCATTTCACTTCTATAAAGGATTGTTGTTTTTTCTTTTTTATTAGCAAGAATACTGATTTCTAACAAGGACAGATGTTAGTGTTTAATGTTAAATAGCAGTGATGAAATGCTGCTTCTGTTTAAGCTGCACAATATACAATCTCTTTGGGGATTGTCTTTCACTTCGTTTATGTGACTTGGTCAAACTCATCTGGCAAGGTTCATGGAGAACTTGTGTTGGTTTGGGGAACTTGAGCAGCGGGAGGGGATATTATCTTGTAGTTTTAGCTGCCTGTGGTTATTTTGAAATTGTAGGAAGACACAGCATTTGTCTCACCTGTGGTGTGAGAAACACTGGGTTTTCTGTTGGTGGTGAGAAAATATCTCAGCAGCTTCTAGTGGACTCAAGAAGTTGTCTTCTGTTTTCCTCCTCAAATCTGTTGCACTTCTTTGTCTCTCAGTAGTACCTCCTCAGCTGAATGGGTTGAATAAGAGATTGAAGGGAGCATGGTAGTGGGATTATAAATTGCTTTTCTTTAGCACTGCTCTTTGCATCTGGCTTCTCATACAGATGCTCCAGATGATGCAGCTGGAAATTCACCCCTTCTTCAGGTGTCAAAGTGTGCCAGTTCAATCACTGCTTGTAAATGGTAAAGAAACGTGGAAATGCTGAATTGCCTTGTGCCCATTTGCATCATTTTCGTGTTCATGCCTTGAGCACAATCAAAAACCATTTCATTTACTTGAAAAAGATCTGTTAACTGTTTTTCTGGCCTCTGATACCGCATACTCCTCATGGTCTTCCTGCTTCAGCATCTGTTTTGGATTTCAAACGCAACCTTGCACTGATGTCTGCCCTGTTAGCTGTGGTGAACACTTTCTCTATGGTCTAGAATCCTTTTTGGGCACTTTATTTTCCGGTTAAATGGTGAGCATCAGTAGTGTAAATATGAGCTCAAAACCTTCCCTGGTTCATATTTTAAGGTTGTTTTCTGCTGCAGTTGAGTCTGTGGCTGCCAGTTCAGGAAACTGTAAGGGAATTTAGGATTTGAGCATATGGTGTAGTAGGCTGAATGTAGATGTCACTTCTCTGAGCATGCGTTCCTTTGTCCATGGCAAGTTGCACTGAAGTATGTGTCTTATTCCACGATTTCACACCTAATTCTCAATTGACATACAAAATTTTCCAGTTTCTGAGAAAGAGTGAGCACACAAGGGCAGCTTTCTGAGATCTTGCAGCCCAGAGTACTCTGTGTGGCTGCTGTAGGTGAGATTCCGCTTGCTTGTCATTTCTTCCAAATTCCCCTATTATTGCTCTCTGAATTGAATTTAAAAAATTGAATATTTTGCCCGGTGCGCTAGAATTAGTTGCCTAAATGAAAGGTTCTTAAAGCGTTTAATAGGAGTTTAAACTCTGTAATTACTTCTTGCATATCTTTTTTGCTTGGAGAGATACCACAATCCCACTATTCCCATGCTGGACCTGTGTGCCAGGGAGGGCTTTGGTCTTTCTCCATTGGGTTTATAGGACACTGCTTTGCCTTCTTTATCCATGGAAACAGGCATTCAGCCAAAGAAGGAGTTTTGTATGTGATATTTAGGATGTGGAGCAGCCCTTCTGCTTAGAGTTTATTGACCGTTTGTTGTGGCTGAGTAAACCATGATACTCCTTCAAGAGAAAGCAAAATACAGGGCCAAGGTGTGCTGAAGTGTGTAATCAAACTGCTGAAAAGAGATTTTAGCTCAAGCTGTTCAGTTCTCTGAACTAGTTAAGACCAACCTGGAAAGCTAGCAGCATGCTGTCCTTTACCAGCCACTCATTCCAGCCACATTATATTCTTCCTTGTGATTATTTTTCCTTTCCCCTAATTTATAGGTGCCTGCTAGTTCCTCAGGCAACATTTCATATATTGGTGTCTCTTCTTCAGCAGCTCTGACAGTAAAATTGTGTTTTATGAGCTACTTTTGTCATTATGTCTGCTAAGGTTTATTTTATGTCTGAAAGGTTTATTTTATGTCTAGGTCTATTGACTTTTCCATACCAAAAATAGAGAGTGGAAATAGTTTTCCACCATGATGGTAGACAGAGCAACACTTGGTGTTACGCTGTGTTTGCTGTTTGAGACTTGGGTGGTTTGGTAATTGTCAGTCTTGCAGCTCATTAACGCCTACTCTGGCCTTCCCTGCTATGAGTTCTGTTCTTGTTTTATATCAGAACCTGAGAGGTCTTTGACTGCTGTTCAGGCTTAGTTAATTTCTGGTGTAGCTATTTTTAAACTTACAATGTAAAGAATAGTTTGCCTTTATTGACTTGAATACCCGGCAAGAGGACAATTGGATCACGTTTTAAAATAGTGATACTGAGTTGGAGGAATATCCTTCCAGCATGTTTTCCTTCTATCCTTCCATGTGTTTTCATCTCGAGGTATTAAGCAGTGATGTAAGACTTTAATCCCTTTATCTGATTATTAAAGAAGAGTGCCTAAAAAAAGAACAGCAGAGTTACTACCTTTAGTACACATTCAAATTAGAAAATTAGAAATCACATCTTTGAAGCTGCTGTAGCACAGTCTTAACATCTAAGATGGTAAATAACAGGGACTGTAAAATTCTACATCTTGATTCTCATCATTAAAACTGCCTTAGAATGCTTTTTGCTAAAAAAGGTGCTTTGTTCTCATTCTTCACGGTAAGACTCTGAACCTTGGATGGGGAAACACAAGAATAGCATCCCTCTCTGTGGCAGTAGAAGGAGAAATGGCCTCTTTCTGTGCTGGAGCAGCAGCTGCAGGTCTGCTCTCTGCACCTCGTGTGTATCAATCACAGGGTTGTTACCAGTTCTCTGAGCCCTGCTGTCCAGAATGGGAACAGCCCTGTAGGTTCTGTTCATACAGGCATCTTTGGAGGGGAGGTAGCCAGTGAATCCACCTAAATGTGCATCCATGGGAAGGGCTGGCTTGCCCAAGTGCTGGCTGGAGTCAGGGAAACTTATGGAAGATGTAGCACTTCTTTCCATTAAATTATTTTTACACAGCTATTATATTGTCTTAATCTTGCTGTGTCCTTTCCTAAGTTCTCATGTTTTCTTAGTCCTTGAGTGAGTACTGCAAGGCTTGAGTAAAACTGGTGCTAGAAAAGCAGAAGTTTATTGTTCTTATTGAACGATCTGAGGATAAAATTAGCCCAGTCTATTTCTAGAATTATGTTTTCTGTTTCAGGAGGATGTGTTGCAGTTGGTTTCACATCCATCTTTGCCAGACTTAGTTTCTATTTGTTTTCTCCAGTATCTAGATTTGACAGGCCTTGTTGGACAGTTTCTTATTTTGTGGCAGGGAAGGGAGGCCGTGTGAAACTTCCACTGCATCTCTACATCTTGGTGTACGCTTGGATTCCTTCTTTGTGCTGCTGCATTTGAGTTGCCATCGATCATGTTGCTCTTCCTGTAACACCTCCAAACTCCAGCCTCTGCTGCTGTAGAATTTCTCATGCACAAGGTTCTTCTCTTCCTTCTACCTGATGCTTTTTTATCAGAGCCATGTTGGCTCTATCTGTGTTTCTGCATCAACTTAAGTTATTCAACTTTTAGATGGTGCTGATTGGAACATCAGAACTCCCTGGCAGGTTTGTGGCTGCTGTAAATCCCATCATTTAACCCTGCCTTTCCCTGTGGCAGGATTTTCCCACTGTCCTTAACACTTATTTAGTCTCCTTCCTCAGGTGGCTGAGTGCATTAGTTTCTTTTGCCATCAGAGAGTGAGGCACAGGAAAATAAAAACTGGTGGAGGGATGGTGGAGTGGCTGAGCTGAGGTGGAAGGAGAGGTGCAGTGAAGGTTTGATCCCTTTACTCATTACTCAACTCCTTGTGCCCAGCCTTGGAGAGATGATCTGCCTCGATTCCTAGCTCAGGAACCATCTTCCCCTACAGCCTTGGTCTGGACAGGTGAGAGCCATGGCTCTGTGCAGAGTTGGAGCAGCATTAGCATTTGTTTCCCAGTATATTTGCGCTTCTCACTGGGATGAAGGAAAGGGTGCCACACAGGAGAAGTGGGGACTGTGTGCACTTGATTGCCTGAAACACTTTGTCTCCCTGCAGCTGTAAGGTACAGCACTGGCATCACCAACTTCATCCTTCCAGCATGTTTGAACCAGAATGGTGTAATTTTGGGAAGAGATCTGTAAAAACAAGGTAGTTTCCTTGTCAGGGGAGTGGGAAGTTGCTTACAAGGGCAAGAGTCATTTTTATTTAAAACACAACTCTTGGCTGCTGATTATGTTGAGCAAAATGTTCACAACCTTCATATTTGTCTTCCCAAATGAGTTTATTATAATACTGGGCCAGAATAATTTCTGCCTATTTCAGGATGTTTTCCTGTTTTAAACTTAACTTTCCTTAATTGATTGTTTGGTCTAATATAAAAAAAAAAAAGGCATTCAGTCATGGAACAGACCTTGGGAAAGGTATGGGGGGGCGGGTGTCATCCTGTGACTTCAAGCTGTCACTAAAAAGCATTTGAAAATTTTCTTTGCACTTTAAACTTTCTTTAAGTATTATGGCTGTAGCAGTGTGCTTATAGCTCTTGGCATGAGTAGTCCCTGCATTTGAGAGAGGTAAAAAATACTTTGAATATTTATAAATGCCTTAAAGCTTTAGGTGATGTGTTTGGGCACTGACTGTGCCTGCCATTTGATTTCCTTCCTGGAAAACTGCGTGCTGTGCACCCAGAGATGGTAATTTTGAGCAAGCACTGGGGGATGGTGGAAGCTGCAGTTGCAGTATGAGACTGGAATTTGTATGGAGCTGTGAGCCCCCGTGCCTGTCCAGCTGCTGGGCTGACACCTTCCTGTTTGTCTCCTCCCACCCCTAGAAATGGATTTATTCACTTTTTCCTTGTGGAGTAATAGGTTTTCTTCTTTCTGTAAAGAAGCCTGGGCTGGTGTAGAGTACTTTGTGGTTGTCCCATTCATTAAAGGAAAGAAAATTCTCTGCCTGAACTCTTCCCTGCTGTACCTGCTGACATTTGCAGGCAGGAGTCGGGAGAAATGGGAATGCAGGGGATCCGCTGTTGCCCACAGTGCTTGCTGAGATGGCTCTGAGACTTCTCATGTCCTGTTTGTCTCAGAGCTGGACTGGATTACTGATGTCAGGATGGCTTTGGGATTACAGCACAAACCAGAGCTGCTTTGCAGGTGTGGCACGCTGGGCTCATGTTCTGTGAGAGATGCTGCCTGCTTGGAATAAGGAATCCAAACAGAGAGGAGCAGTATGTTATAATAAGGGAAGTGGTCACATTCATGTTTACTGAATTCATTGTTAATACTGGTAACAGTTGATCTTCCCACGAGGATTCTTGACGCCTGCTACAAGCAGAGCAGATACTTGGGAGTTGTCAGCTATCCCAGCTAGGACCTGATCCATTTTGTGTTCATAGAGAAAAATCCTGTGCTGTTGCCTTTCACCGTGGCACTGCTGAGATGTTTTCCATGCTAAAATTCCTCCCTTTCCCATAGTTGGACAGATCTCACTTCTAGTATAACCAGAGGCAGATTAGTATCTCTGAAGTCCGTGTCAGGTTCTCCTGCATCTCCTGGTCAGGCTTGCAGCAGGACACTCATCCAAACCCCCCTTCGTGCTTTTGTCTCCTGAGACCAGATTTTAAAAGGGATGGGAAGATTTCTGATGCATGCTACTGCCAGAATTTTAAGAACAACTGCAGTCTGAACCTGTGAAAACACTTTTCTAGTGCCTTACGCTTGTGAATGTTGTGCAATGGATGTAGCTGAGGTGGGACAGAGCAAGGAGCAATGTCAGCAGCATGGTTCCCCATCCACTATGGCCTTTTCCCTGTGCCCTCACAGAGCCCTGCAAGCAGGTGCCAGCAGCACACGGAGGCTCTTTAATTCCTTTGCAATGTGGGGTCAGAGAAAGCTCATGCTGGGTACTCTGCCTTTGAGGGGAACAGTGGTCTCACCTCTGCTGAGTTTGGATCTGAAGGGGTTTAGGAGGGACAAAGCTGCTCTGATTGCCAGACTCCATGGCAGAGGACATGGACAGTTTTTCCCAAGCGCACAAGTCAGGGTGAGTTTGCTGCTCTCCACTGAGGCCATGTTGTCATGTATGCTGTATTTATATCGTGCTTGATTTCATTTCATATTTTGGTTGGCTTAAATGTTGCTAGGTTTGTATATTAATAAAGAGGCATTTTAACTACTTCTGAATTTTGCCATTAGTTATGCAAGAGCCTTGTGTGTCAGAATTCAAATCCCCCTGGTTGTCTGGGTGGGATCCTGCAGGGACAGTAGGTTTGTTGAACTCTACCCTGGGAGCTAGACTGAGCTCTGGACCTGCTGCATCACCCTGGGGAAGTCTCTTTCCCGCCTCTGCCTGCATCCACATTCAAAATTATGTCCTTCAACAGCTTGTCCATGTCATTCCCTCTGCTGTGGTGGGGCTCAAGGACACGGGCTGCATGGGACCAGAGCCTCTGTTTTGGGGTCTAGGGTGGCTGGGACATGGATGTGGGGTCTGGGTGTTCAATGTCATCACCAACTGTTGGGCTCTGACTGGAGGGGTTGTGCTGGGGCTCTGCTGCTGGGCACCCAGGCTGGCACCCAGCGGGGGCAGGCTCTGCTCCTGCCCCAGTGGGGGGATATTAAAAACAGCTGGGGGTGGTGTCTGGCCTGGGAGAGGAGGGGAGAACAGAGCATCTTCTGGGCCCTACCAACCCTCTAATTTCCTTTCCCTCCTCTCCTGACCCCACCGATACCCAGGGCTATCAAAAGAAAACCACTGAGCAGATTTGATGCATGATTTTTATTGACTTTAAAAAAACCAGTTGGTTTAAGACAGTTGTGTGCAGAAGTACCCATGTACACAGAGGCTACGGGCCATGCTGCCTGCCTGCTCCCAGCCCTAGGTCAGAGCACGGGTGTCTCCCTCTCCCAGTGGGACAGGAGGTGCTCGGATCAGGTACTGGGTGATGCAGACAACCCTCTGCCAGGGGGGCCAGCCCGGGCAGCTCCTCCCTGCCTGCCCCCTGCCCGTAGCCTGTGCCTACATCTCCTCTATGTACAGTACAGTGTGCGCCGGCCGTGCAGCACGCGCCTGCCTGCGGCCGCCCTGCCAGGGAGACACGAGTGGTTGCGAGTCCTAGTGGGACAGCTTAAATAAAAAATAACAATATAATAATTAAAACAACAGAGAAAAGGGGGGTGGGGGAAGGAAGTTAGCAAAAAAACCCAATACTGTCAGGGCAGCCAGGAGTCGCGAGCACGCCCGACACTGGATGCCAGCACTGTGCTGCCGGAGGGTTTGGTACCTGGGTTTGGTACCCAGCGTCTCTGCTCACCCTCTGATTGTCAGGCCTGGCCCAGCTCAGCTGCAACAGGAGCTGGTCCAACCTTGTCACACTGGATTTGGCCTTTCTAGCCACCATGGTGGCCTGGATGTGTCCCTCTCTCGCAGCAGCACTTCCCAGCTAAGATCCAGTGTGGTGCGAGGAAGGAAGTGGGTACAACTGCCAGATACATCGGCCACGTCCCTGCCGCCAGCGCGGGCACAGCCTGGCGTCGCCAATGGGAGATGGGCAAGGCACTCATTGTTGCTCATGGTTTTGTGGTTTTTAATTTTCTTCCCCGTAAAAAAAAAAAAACAAAAAAAATCAGCAAAAACCCCCCAGGAAGGTGGAGAGCAGGGCTTGCAGCAGCCTGTGTCATGGGGCTCGGGGCTGCCTGCACCAGGGCAGCTCCACTTCTACAGACCAAAACTCACAACAAAACTCGGGAGTTTAAATCCCTGCAGACAGAAAAGCTGAATTTCCCCAGCCTGGGGCTGCTGACTTGCCTGCTCCAGGTGACCAACCCACACCCTCGTGTTTCACAACTGCAGAGAAACCGCAAAAAAAAAACAAAAAACAAAAACAAAAGAAAACCCTGAAAAACAACCAAACCGAAGTGGGGAAACAGGTAAGAGGCTGCTACAGAAAAGCCAGATACAAAAGGGTAAAAAATATCCAAGCCCAAAAGACCCTACAGTGATTGTTCCTCAAATTAACTATTGCAACCAGGCAGCATGAGCAGAGCTTCCCCAGATGGGCACTCCTCCACAGCCCATGCCCCACTCTCAGCATCGGCTGTGCAGGCAACAGGTGCCTCTCTGGGGGACCTTTTCCATGGTGCCTTTTTCTTGAGCTTTCCAGCATCTCCTAAAAAAACCCCACCCACCTGATTGACTCAAAGGAAGTGGTTTTAATGACACCTCTGGGGAGGCAGTTTCCTTCAGCATCTCCCCATCCCATGTCATAGGCTGCCTGTCCAGCCCACGAAGCCCTGGGGACCCTGAGGGCAGCGACTGTACCAGACTGGTGTAAACCAAGTGCCACCCTGGCAAACGGAGCAAAGACTTTGGGATTTCAGCTTCTCACCAGAGCAGTTTAGAGCAACACAAAAGCAAAAGCACAGTTCACTCACCCACTAATCTCCGATCTGTTTTTTCCCAGCCTGAAAGCAAAGGAAATCCTGTCTCCTTGACCCTGCTGCATGCCACAACCCCTTGAGCATCCTACATCTGCTCACAGAGCTCAGCCAGAGGGACCAAGCTGCTGCTCCTGCAGGTTTCTTAGCTTCCTCCTGTACAGTCATTCCTGAAATCCGTCCTACCATTCCTCAGGAAGAAGAGCAGGAATGCTGCACCCCAAAGTCAAGATTCCTCTTCATCTCCCTGGACGGCTGTGCCAGCAGTCACCAGCCTGCAGCAGAGCATCAGCAATGGTCGGCTTCCTGAAGCTTCTGGCTCCCCACCATGCATCCCATGTGCTGGGACCTGCCTCTGTGCCAGGAGCCTTCCCTGGAGGAACGATGGCATCGGCTGCCCCAGGGGGGTAAAAGAAAAATATCAAAATAAAGGAAAAAAGAAGCAGCTGGTTCCACTGGTGAGGCTGCGCAGCTGCCACAGCTCCCTCAGCCCCTCGGCCTGGACGCAATGCTCGAGGGGTTCCCCAAAGTCACGCGGCTTCGGGGCGGGGGGGGTTGTCTTGTTTTAAAAAGAGCAGCATTTGGTTTGACTGTAGAGAGATGCAAGGCGGCCGCCCCCACCGCCTGGTCAGTCGCTGATTGTGTTTATAAATCCTTTCTCAGCTGGGTTTCTTAATAATAATAATAATTAAAAAAAAGCAAAAAGTCTCCTTTAGCTCTGAACCTGATTGGCTGCTGGAGGCACCAAATACCACCGCGGTGGCTCTGTCAGCAATGCGGAACTGCGCTGCCCATCCGTGCTCCTTGCTTGAGGCCACCAGGGAGACTCTCCCTCTGCCCCTGCAAGGCAGCAGGACCTGCTGGAGCAGGGAGCTGGAGGCTCAGCCCTCAGTTTCCCCGGTAAACCTCGATCTTGCTGGTTTTGGCCAGCATGTCGATGATGTGTGCCTCAAAGTCGGCATCGTGCACCCCCGTCTTCCTGAACTCCCCGGCGTAGCGGTTGTTCTCCCAGTAGTGGTGCCAGTTCCCCCGGCTGTCAGCACCGAACCCAAAGACGTTCACCTGCAGTAGCAAGGGAGGGAGTGAGCCAGAACCCCCCACCAGGCTGGTACACCCTTGTCTCAGTGCTCCCTGCACTGCTGCGGTGATTTTCAAAGGTGCCCATCCCTCTGCACAGCCTTCCCACCCCTCAAGGGTGCCAGTCATTGTCATGTCAGGCAACCAGAGTGACTGCTGCAGTTTGACTCAAAGAATTCACCTCCCTCCTGAACCCTCCAAGGTCAGGACCCCAAGCAAACCCACTCTGTGCCAGCCAGGAGCTGAAGGAGACACCACCCACCTCATCGCAGACGTGGAGAGCAAAGAAGAGCACCAGCATGCCAGTGGAGGGGTAGCGCCCGTGGTGTTCCGTCCAGCGGTCGTGGATGTACTTGAAGAAGGCAGGATTGTAGATCTGCACCTGGGAGTACAAACTGGGGTTAGCACAGGAGCCCCAGCCGTGTTCCCTTTGTCATCAGCACCCCCTGAAGGAGCACTGGGAGCCCTGGGCACTGATGAGGTGACAGGGGCCATGGCCATAGAGGTGGCAGTGGCAGGGATGAGCCTCACGAACCTTTTCTTTGTCCACACGCAGAAAAGGCTTCACAGGTGCGTATGTGCTGGGAAAAGAGCAGAGAGGCAGGTGAGTTCTTGGAGGTCCCACGCCCCCAAATCCAGCTTGAGTTGCAAGGGTGGCTCTGGGAGGGAGGAATAAATTAATCCCCTCTCCCAGGGGAGCTGTCTCCAAGCTAGGTGAGCCACCAGGCTGGTGCTGCCAGTGCCCACTGGGTACTTACAACCTGATCTGGCCGGTGGAGAGGGCACTGGCGATCCAGAGCAGGTCCAGGGTTTTAAAGGGCACGAGCACAAAGCTGACATTGGCAGGCAGGTTCTTGGCACTCTCGGGGTACATGAAGTGGTGTGTGGTTCGACCACCCACATCGCCCTCAAAGCCCACCGTGGGGGCCTGGTTCATCCTGGGGAGAGAGCAGGGAGGATGACACCACCCTCCCAATGCCCTGTGCCTTGCAGATGACATGAGTGACCCCCAGGAGCTGTTGAATGCTGCTAAGCAGCAGTTTCCCACCCAGGGGAGGTGGCAGGGCTGGATTCACTCCCACTCATCCCAGTACCCGGTGGTGCCAGCATCACCCCATGTCTCTGTGCTGCCCGGGAGGTCCCTGGCAGTGCTCTCTGGCTCTCACCGCATCACAAAGTCGTGCCTGTCGATTTCCGGCCCGTAACCTGAGCCGCGTAGGTTGCCTGAGTTGCCAACCACGGCGCAGCGGCGGCAGCGGCGCGGGTCACGGGAGCGGTAGGGATCCTCGCCCGGCACGATCTGGAAGAGTTTGCTCAGGACCTCGTGGGTGTTGTGGGACTTGAACTGGGGCTGCAGCATCTGCGAGGAGGGAAGGAGGGCAGGGGGGAATCAGCCAGCGCCCCCTCCTTGGTGGAGGAGAAATCTGTGCCCCCCGTGCCAGAGGACACCATGGCACTCCCTTCCCTGCGCTCACCATCCACCACTTCTGGACGTCGGGCGGTAGGTCCATGTTCTCCTTGGTCCACACTGGGGACACGGTGCCGTCATAGCGCCCATCAAACCAGTGGCTGGCCCCGGGCTCCTCGGCCGGGCAGCGGCGGCAGGAGCAGCCCCGGGGGTACAGCCCCCCTTTGCTGAGCCGCTGCATCCCGGCATAGCCGGGCACCAGCTTCACCCGGTGGATGCCGCCCAGCCCGCCGGGGTCCAGGTAGGCGATGCTGTGGTGGGAGTAGGTGAAGAGGAGGGACATGACGAAGACGAGCAGGAAGGCGGTCGAGAGGAAGCAGAAGCGCAACGAGCACTTCATGGTCGTCGGGTGGCTGAGCCGGGGACGGCGCCCGCTCCGGCATAGGGCGCGGGCATAGGGCGCGGGAGGGCGTCAGCCGGCCAGCGAGGCTCCCTGCGG
>JAHLSL010000036.1:5286218-5308251 GCA_025920805.1 Petroica traversi | reverse complement strand
GTGGTTTTCAGGCAGTTATGTCTAGTGTGAGTACATGCACTGCCCCAGTGGGCACTGGTCTCTGTCCCTCCCCTCAGGGATCAGCTGGGATGGCTTCCAGGGTGTCCGAGTGATCGCAGTGCCCGGGAGCCCAGCATATGCCAGGAACCATGGGGTCTACCTCACCAACGAGCAGGTTGGGGCAGCTCCCCATTCAACAGGCATCCCTTGGAGGTGCAGGGGACCCCAATCCTTTGATTCCTTGGGTGCTGAGGTCTCAGCACTGCTGTGGCTGCTTGGCTTGGGGTTCCCTGAAGAGCTCACTGGGGTGGTTTTGCTCCCAGGGGCTGGTGCATGACATCATCTACAAAGGCACAGAGGCCCAGATCCAGCAGTGTGCAGGGCCAGACGGCACTGTCCCGCTGGTATGGCACAGCTCAGGTGTTGGTGACCCTGCCAGCCCCATCCCTTGTGTCACCAGAGCTGCAGTCTCAGCCCTGATGTGCCTGGCAGGTCTCTGGGATTGTTTTCTTCTCCTCGGATGCTGCCGAGCAGCTTCTGGCCACCCACGTCATCCCTCCTCTGGACGCCTGCACCTACATGGGGCTGGACTCGGGGGCACCACCCATCCAGGTGACAGCCCCTCTGTGGGGGACAGGACACTTTGCCACACGGGTGCCACTGCTGGGCATCTCTGTAGGATCTGTTTGCTCCCACACTGCCAGATTTGGGTGGGAGAGGTAGTGAGAGGGAGCAGCCAGTAGCAGGTTGGAGTTCAGGGTGGCTGGACCAAACAAGTCCCTTCTCTCCCCAGCTCTCCCTCTTCTTCGACATTGTGCTGTGCATGGCAGGAGGGATGACAGAGGAGGGTTTTGTGAAGGGTGGTGGTGATGCCAGCGTGAGGAGTGCCCGCTCTGTGCTGTGGACAGCTCTCCGTGGCTTCCCCCTTAGCATGGGTGAGTGCTTCCTTCCAACTCCCTGCCATTGTAACTGGATGACCTGTAAGGTCCCTTCCAACCCCAACCATTCTATGATTCTGTGCTGCAGTGAGCGTGTATGTGACTCATTCCTGGGCCCTCTTCCCTGCATGAGGAGAGATGGGGTGGTCAGGGCCTGATGGTCATCCATGTCTCCCCACAGCTGCGGGTCCCCAGGTCTTCATTCCCCAGCCCTTCACCTGGGGATGTTCAGCCTGGCTCACGAGTGCCAGACACACCCACTTTTTTATGTCCATGTGCTGAAAGCTCTCCTGTCCCCCTCAGCCTGCATTCCCAATGCATCCTATGACTACATGACGGCCTCTGCAAGCGACCACATCCGCAGCCTGACTCTCCTGCCTGGCTCTGCCAGCCACCTCCGCTTCTGCAAGACAGCCCATTCCCACGTGGATGTATGTCCTTCCATCCCCAGCCTTGCTCATGCGGGTTTTTTGGGGGTTGCTCTGGGCTGTGTGCCCAGACCCTGGTCCCATGTGTCTCTGTGCCCTTGGCAGCAGCCCTGTCTCCTGGAGGATGGCTCTTCAGTCACTAACTGCCTGCTGGAAGGAGCTGTGTCACTGGCAGCTGGCAGTGTCATCCAGCACTGTCACCTCCAGGTACATGACTAGGATGGGGGTGATGCACAGCTCCCAGAGCACTGAATGGACAGCGAGGTGACATGTTGCTGCCTCGGATGGAGAAACAGCTTTGAGATTTGGGTGCCCTTCCTCTTTGTAGATGCCTTTTGGCTGCTGCTGGGCACTGTGGTACCTATCACCCTCTGCTTACAGGGGAATGAAGCCATCAATTCTGGCTTGTTCTGAGCTGAGAACCAGGGCAGACCCTCTCGTTTGGGGGCTCTGTTATGGCTGTGAGCCCTGGAGGCTGTCACCTGGCCTGAATTTCTGTAGTCTGTTTTTGTGCAACCATGTGACAAAATTATGTCCTGCCATCTGGGTTGTGCTGGCACCAGCTTGTCTCTCAGGGTGGTTGTCCCATTCCAAAGTCAGGATTTGGCTCTGGTTTGGGGGCCAACCATGCCCCTGTTGCTTCTTCCTCAGGGTCCCCTGGAGATCGGTCCTGGCTGCCTCCTCTCGGGCCTCAACATGGGCTCCTCCCCAGCCCTGCGGGGCTGTCCCCTGCGTGATATTGTCCTGCAGGGCCACCATGTCCGGCTGCGTGACCTGTCCTGCCGTGTGTTCACCCTCACTGGCCGCCTCGACGACTGGCAGGTGCGGGGGCAGTGAGGTGGCACGAGGCTCCCAGTGAAGCCAAGGTGTGACCAGCCCTTCTGTGCCCCTGCAGAGCCCTGTAGAAAAGGCCACCTACCTGAATGTGCCCTGGGCCAAGTTTTTCCAACGGACAGGTGTACGGTAGGTGCCACATGTCAGGATGGGACAGGAGACCCAGCTCCCAGAGGTGCCATGACCACCTCAACCCATCCCACATTCCAGCTCCCCTCATGGAAGGTGTCCTGAGCCCCATGGCAGTGCTGATGGTCTCTCCCTCCACTAGGGAAGGGGACCTTTGGGATGCTGAGACGCCGCGGAGGAGCCGCTGCCTGCTGAGCGCCCGGCTCTTCCCAGTGCTGCACGCCCGCGAGGCGCTGGGGCTGGAGGATGTGCTGTGGCTGCTGGGCCTGGCCACAGTGGCCAGTGAGCAGCTGGCACGCTGGCGGACGGCCTGGCGCATGTCCTGGCAGGAGCTGCTGCCCTGCCTGGACACGGAAGCCGAGCTGGGCGCCCGCCAGGCCCTGTTCTTCCTGCAGGGCCAGCGCAAGGTGCAGCGGGTGCTGCTGGGGCGCCAGGACAGCAGCCTCCTGCCACTTGCCCGCAGTGCCGTCCACGAGGGCTACCATGAAGCCATGCTGGGCACGCTGGATGAGGGTGAGCTGGGCGCATGAGCTGCATCTCTGGTTATCAGGACTGTTCAGTGCTCCCCACCCCCTTCAGTCCCTCCTATTGCAGGATCCCATGGGGGTGCACCTGCAGGGCATCCAGCAAGCCTGGGTGGGTGCAAGCCATGCAGGTCCCACTCCCCTGGGGTTAGTTTATGGCAGAAGTGGGCTGGTTGGGGTGCAGCCTACATCCTGGCTGTGGCTTTGCAGCCTCTTTTTTTTTATTTTCTAGTTGCCTCCACGGCCAGTGATGCTGGTATTGCAGCACGGGCGCTTGCCTGTATTGCTGATGTCCTGGGCTGCATGGCACGAGGGGAAGGGGGCTTGCGGAGTGGTCCTGCTGCCAACAAGGAGTGGGCCTCAGCTTTTGGGCGCTTGGAGAGCGGGGATGTCACTGGTGGTGTCCAGGAGCTGGCTGCAGAGCGGCGGAAGTGGATGAGCCGGTGAGGCTGGGGCTGGCAAGAGGCAGCTGCCCCATTCCAGGCATTGGTGCTGTCATGGAGCTGTGGCAGTGGGCTCAGCATCCCTCTTACCCCAGGCCGGCTCTGCTGGTGAGAGCAGCTCGGCATTATGAAGGGGCCGAGCAGATCCTCGTCCGGCAGGCAGTGATGTCCTCTTGTCAGTTCATCACCGTGGAACAGGTGGAGCTGCCACCCTTGGGCCACTGGGTGCAGGTGGTGTGTCCAGCCCGCCTGGACCTCTCTGGTGAGTTCATCCCCTCAGTCAGATGATGCTTCTCTCATGCCCGTGGTGCTGGGGCAAAAGGAGTAAGGGTGGCCCAGGAGGCTGATGGTGAGTGTTGGCAGGTGGCTGGAGCGACACCCCCCCCATCACCTACGAGCACGGGGGGGCCGTGGTGGATGTGGCAGTGCTGGTGGATGGGTGCCGGCCCATCGGCGCCCGGGTGCGGCGCATTGCCCAGCCAGAGCTGCGCCTCGTCAGCCTCAGCGGGACACCACCGAGCGAGGCAGTGGCAGAGCTGGTGTGCCGGGAGCTGGAGCACTTACAGGATTACTGCCAGCCACATGCTCCAGGTGAGGGGTCACCTGCCAGCCTGGCTCTGCACCTGCCATGTCCCCTTGCTGCAAGGGGGGCCCTTTTTGTGGCCAATGGGATGAGGGAGCAGGTAGCACAGCAGGCATCAGCTTTACTTCTTTTTTGTTTTCAGGAGCACTGCTCAAAGCTGCCTTTATCTGCACCCAGGTTGTGACGTTCCCCTCACAGAAACCCTTGCAGGCCCAGCTGATGGAGAATTTTGGGGGTGGATTTGAGGTTCACACCTGGTCCAAGCTTCCCCATGGGTCTGGCCTTGGTAGGTCTGCAGGAAAAGGGCTGGGCAATCCCTCACTGGTGCCTGGGAGTCTCTCCTACTGCGAGCACCAGGATGGGGCATCCCCTTTGCTCTCCCTGGCCCTCAGGAACACAACAGTGCCTCACTGCACTGGCCCCACCTGTGCTCCATGCAGGCACCAGCAGCATCCTGGCAGGAGCAGTGATGGCATCCCTGTACCGGGCAGCAGGGAAGTCTGCCAGCACCGAGTCCCTTATCCATGCTGTGCTGCACCTGGAGCAGAGGCTCACAACAGGTAGGGCCTGGAGGAGCAGCAGACCCACAAGGTGGGGGTCCTAGCAGTGACTGAAAACCTTCTGCCCTGCAGGGGGTGGTTGGCAGGACCAGGTTGGCGGGCTTGTTCCTGGCATCAAAATCGGGAGGTCAAAGGCCCAGCTGCCACTCAGAGTGGAAGTGGAGCAGATCCTGGTCCCTGATGGTTTTACCCAGATCCTGAACGATCACCTGCTGCTGGTGTACACAGGAAAGACTCGCCTGGCCCGCAACCTGCTCCAGGTAATGCCTGGATGTCTCTGGGTGTCTCAGGCTCTGGCCTCTGCTCCCCCTGTGGCCTTTGGTGCCATCCCCTTCACTTGTGCAGAGCTTTGCCATCCCACAGGGAGCTGGCACCCAAGGCTATGGGTGCAGCACGACCTCCCCAGGTGCTGCTAAAGCCAGGGGGACAGTGACACATTGTGGCCTCTTTCAGGATGTGGTGAGGAACTGGTACGCCAGGCTGCCCTCCACTGTGCAAAATGCTGATGCACTTGTGAGCAATGCCGAGGAGTGTGCCCAGGCCTTGAGGCAAGGTGAGAGTCCCCTTCCCTGGGCCAGGTTGGCCCTTTTAAAAGCTGAAGAAACAAACTTTCCCAGGGAGAGGCTGTGCAATCTCAGAGGGGGAAAAAGGCTGGGGGGTGCAGGCTCTTGTAGCTGCAGAAGCCTCAAATCCTCCCTGAAGCCCACCTCTCACCAGGCAGTACCCCAAAATTCAGGCTTGAACAAAAGATTTTTAGGAAGAGGGGGCTGAACATGCTGATTCTGATTGATTAGCAGTGTACTATTGGTGACAGGGCTTGGGGCCATGCCTGGTCAGAGCAGCGGGTTCATTTGGCTGCTGGGGAGAGGAAGCTGGAGCATTAAAGCAAGCAAATCCTCTCTATGTAGGGGATTAAAAATAGCAACGTGACAGGGCTGGGGTTGCCTGCTCGGCCAGCAGAGCAGGGAGGAACTGGAAAAGAGAAGGCAGAATTTAGCTTGGGCTGAGTAGGAGAGACAGAGATGTTTTCTGCCCTTTGGGTGACAAACAGAGACAAGTAACATGCAAAATTCCCTCCTCTGCAGGTGACCTAGTGCTCCTTGGCAAGTGCCTGAACTGCTACTGGCAGCAGAAGAAGTGCATGGCCCCGGGCTGTGAGCCACTGGCTGTGGGGCGCATGATGGACACTCTCCAGCCCTACGTCCATGGGCAGTGCTTGGCTGGGGCTGGTGGTGGCGGCTTCCTTTACATCTTAACCAAAGCCCCTCGGCAGAAAGAGGCTTTGCACCAGATCCTGGCAAACACTGAGGTGAGCTGTGAGCCCCTCACTGTTGCAGGTGACTTGCAACAGCCTTATATAGAGCACAAGGAGCATCTCTCCCCACCACACATGGGAGGTGATTGCTTGTTGCTCCAATGACCCGCGGGTCCTTGGAGGTGAGAAGGGATCCTTTGCTGGCTCCTGCCCCAACCTGTGACTCTTTTTTCTAGGGCCTGGGCAACTTCAGCATCCACAGCATCGAAGTGGACACAGGTGGTTTCTCTGTGGAGGTTGTGGGATGTGATACGGATGGTGCTCACCCTGCAGGGGACAGGGCTGTGTGAAGGCCTTCAGACCTGGCCCATTCCTGGCAGATATCCAGAACAGGTGCAAGGAAATCCCCACTGCTTTAGGGGCAGCTTCTTCAACCAGTTCCAGCAGGTGCCTTAGGTCTCCATATGGCCTTTTTGTGCTGCTACTTGCCCCAAAAGCCAGAGCTTGGAGAAGCTGTGACAAGTTGTGCAGGCAGGCTAAACTATCCCTTCTGAGTGGCCTTGCTGGAGGGACAGTTTGTTAGGGTCTCCAGCCTGATTTTGGGGTTTCACTCGTTTTTACAGTTTTCCAAAGGGAACAAGCTAGCATTTGTGATGCTGCCTCTATCAGGAACCTTCCTGCTCTTCCAGCAGCAGGGACCCAAGCTGCACGTTCAGCATGCAATGCTCCTGCACCAGGGATGCAGCTGGATGTGGAATCAAGACTGTGTTCCTGTCCTGAGGCATTGTTTCAGAGTGAAATAGTGAAAGCGAGTTACTAGTCTGTCTGAATAAAAAAGCTTGTTCTCAGCATGAGTTTGTGCCCCTCTGTCCCTAGCAGGGCTGCTCCTTCTTCACAGGATAACAAAGGCCCAGCAATGCATGGACAAAGCTTTTCCAGGGGTGGGAATGGCAGAACCTGCATGCAAGGGCTGGTCACCCCCCTCCATGGCCCTGGCTGAGGGAGACAGCACAGGGCTGCAGCCACAGGAGGCAGCCAGGCAAGACAGGAAGAGTCTCTGGATGCCCTGGCACAAGGTAGAGGAGAACTGGAGCAGAGCAGAGCTCTTGTCCCACATCTCTCCAGCTCCCTCCAGGCCCACTGCTGAACACACCCCTGGAGACTGTAGCTCAACCAAGCGAGGTTTATTTACAGAGCAGCTGTACAGAGCCAGCAGGGACACAGCCCCACTTCCTACACAGGCTTTCTAGTGATTTTCCAAGCACCTTCCCAAGGAAATCACTCCTTTTCCCTTCCATAGAACAGTCCCCATCACCACCAGGACAGAGCCAGGGCTCAGCATTTGTGACTCCAGTAGCTGACCCTAAAACTGGGGGCACAGTGGGAACACAGCTGCAGCAGCAGACCCGTATTTGATACTCACCAGCCCCTACCTGTCCTGGCCTGTGGCCTCCTGCAGGGCAGCAGAGCACAGGGGGTCAGGAGCAGGCACTGGACTGTGTTCTGAGAAATATCTCAAGCTGAGAGCAGGATGATGCTATTCCTCTGGTGCCTGATTTCTGCTCCCACAAAAGGATGGCAGCTCTTCTTGCCAGCCCAGGAAAGCCCTTTGCTCCAGGGAACGCGAGCAGAAGGGCAGACATCATCCCATCCCCACACCATCTAACAGCCAGCCTCAGGACAGGATCTGGGCAGGCTCCAGGACTGCAATCTTCCTGCCTTAGCTCCAGTGTGATGCTGATCCAAGCACTGACCCACTACAGGCGCAGCCGCTTGATGTCCTCGCTGCGGAAGTCGATGCGGAGAGCCAGCACCTGCCGCACCTCGGCCGGAGTCAGGCGCCAGGTGAGTGGGCCTGAGTTGGGACCCCAGTAATCCAGAATCTCTGTCACCTGGAAAAAGAGGGGCACTGTAAGAGATGGCTCAGCACAGACTGCCCTCACAGGTAAGTTTGAACTCAAGCACCATCAGACATGGGGCAACTTCTCCAAGTTCTCCACAGCCTGTAGGTGTGACGACATCTGGATGAACTCAGTAAAGCCACATGCAGTGCAGCTGGTGCTTCCACAACCCCCCATAGAAGCAGACAAAGTGCATCTTACCCTTTCCAGGTTGAGGATGGTGGCCATTTGAGAAAGACGGGCAAACTTGTCACGGATAGTCCATGTGGTGACTGTGGTGAGATAGGCTATGAGGGACCTCAGCTCCTTGTCAAACTGCAGACCACCGAGCTGTTGGCACAGAGGGAGATGTTAACTCTCCAAGCAGGCCTGGGGTGGTGCCAAGACACGATTTATAAGTCACAGGGAGCCAGGGGGAGTTCTCTGAGCAGGAGGGTCCCAGTTAGACCATTTATTGCAGATTCAAGTGGCTTATGTTTAGACCCACCTTAAAACCCAGCCCCCTTATTGGTGCCAACTCTTCTCACCCCTTCATAAAACCCACTTTGTCCCTGTGGGTGCTGATGCAAAGGTGTCCCTGCACTGGTCACTGGTGGTTGTAAAGTTTTTTTGAGGGTAACATTTGTATCTGCCCTGCCCCATCCTTTACTGAGGGTTTGCAGTCAAGACAGACTACACGGCAGAGGATTGTTTTGCTTACCCTGCTGAAGGTGGATTTGAGCAGCACTTTCTCCAGTTCAATGGCTATGAGACTGGTCATAAGACCAGTGAGGGTATCATAAATCACTGGTGACAGTCCAGCCTGGAAGCAGAAACCTGTGTCATTCTTGTCAGGAAAAACTGAGCAGAGGTCCCTAAAGCCCAAGGCTAGGAGAGCTGATAAATAAGGACTTGCAGGCCTGGCAAGTGGAGAGCACCACAAAGGTGATCCAGGTATGTGGGACGTGCAAGCAGGCTTTGAGAATTGCAGAAGGGGGTGACTGTATCCCTAAGAACCCTGTAAGGCACTGGAGGACACCTCTGCTTGCTGAGCAAGGAAAGAGCTGGAGGATGCCATGTAAAGGGCTGGCCAAAGCCTGGCAGGCTGCAGCCCCTTCTCTCACCTTGAACTCTGTCATCTGCTGCTCCAGATTGACGATGAACTGCTGGACCCAGGGATCATTGGCCTCATAGTCGCTGAACTCCTCCTGACAGTGAAATGCAGAAAGGGTTGTTTATGTGGCCTGAAGTAAATCAAAGCCAACGGCCCAGAGGACAGGAAGGGAGGCCCTCCTGGAGCAGCATTTCATCCCTTCCATTTTCTCAAGCTCCCCTCTAGCCAAATGTCCCTTTTCAGGCTTGGCTGCAGAGCAAGCTCTGGGTATTTTATTGATGCTCTGTGCCAAGGAAACAGCAGATAACTGAGGGGAAGGAAACAGTGATTGCTCTGACTGTGCCGCTGAGCAGAAGACAGAGAGTGCCCAAGTACAGATGGAAGCAGAGAACACTGAGCCTCACCTCCTCAATGTTGTGGGAGACAGAGAGGAATAAGTTGATCCATGGCTTCACCTGGGGTTTGATGGCTGTGCTGTTGAGTTCATTGAGACCTTCCTGGGGGAGACAGCAAGAACAGAGGACAGTGAGGCACAAAATCTTTACAACCAGGCTGTCTTGATGCTGCTTCCCATTCCCAGCTGGGAAAAATGACCCACAGACTGCACAGGAAACTGAACCCAGAAGGCCCGGATCCCACACTCTTCCGGTGCTGGAAGGCTCTGAGCACACCATGATAAGAAGAGGAGGAAGGATGTTGGCCCAGAGGCTGCTGTTTTGCTGACTTGTAATGTGGTCTGAAGGGCTTGTGCTTCCCCACCCCATCCCACGTAGCTACTGATTTCCTGGCTGGAGTGAGGCAGCTGGGGTAGGAAAAAACAAACTCCAGCTTTTCCACTCAGCACCAGCCAGGGCACTGTGACTGAACTCAACTGATGCCTCCCATCTCCACTGCAGCTTAGCTCAGTAGGAGAATCTAAAAGGAGGATAAAAGCTGTAACCACAGTTAGTTCCCTGAATTAATCATAACCTCAGCACATGCCATCTTCCCTGAGCAGCAGGCTGTCAGCAAAGGCTGTTCTGTCCCCTGTGATGAGAGCTCTTAAAGCCCTCTCCTGCCAGCCACCCCTCTTTGGCTCAGCAAGGTGTCACGAAAGCTCACTCAGCACGAAACTGTGTTGGTACCGATTGTGAATGGCATTTGATGGAAGTTTTTAACTAAAACTGGCATTTCTGAGCAGGCCCTGCTGGCAATTGTCCTTTTCTGAGGCAATTTTAATGTGTGTGTGACTCAGGCAGTACAGGAGCTTCCTCCTCAGCCTCTGAATTGCTTTGCAGCCACTTTTAAAACCACACTAGAGTCAGACTGGAGACTTTTACTCCTTACTGATGAGCTCTTTGGTTTCGATACTGACCACAGTCCCCAAGAGGGTTTGCTGACAGTGCTGAAGGCATCTGCCTGCCCTGAACTGCAAAGCCAAACAAAAAATAACCTGACCTCCTCTGTGAAGTTTAAAGGCAAACCTGGTTCAAAATACTCTCCTTTCCTTGGTTTCTTTCTACAAGGTACTAGGTCTTCCTGCTTCTCTCCCTGCCAGAGACCACTGTGAAATTTTAGGACAGAAGGCCCCAGCAAGTCGCAAGAGACTGGATTTAACCAGAGTTTTCTGCTTCATGCTGAGGAGTATTTGTGTTTGGAAAAAAAGGAAAAACCTGAGAAAAGAGCAGCTCTTCTCTACAAACAGCCTGTCTTCAGCATTATTTAGTGGACAACTTGACAATGTGCTGTGCCACGAGGGAGAATGGAGGAGATGGAAATGCTATTAATATTTCTTCTCCTGAAAATGCCAAACCAACTGCAACTCTGTGCTGAGTGAAGACAAATGAAGCAACATTCCTTCTGGCTCTGCAGCTGCTTCCAGTGCTTTTCGTGCAGCCGCCAGCTGGTGTGGCTGTGTAAACAGGCTGGGGCTGTTTCCATGCCTCAAAGCTGACTGATTTGCTCCCTCCTGCACCTTACCCAGCACTCCTGGAGTCAGATATAGCCCAGCCCTGCCCTGACGTGATTCCTGCCAGAGTTCTCCCTGAAGACACCAGCAGCCAGCGTTGGAAGTCAGCAGTAATTCAGAGAGACACTCACCTGCAGCAGGTCACGGAATTTGTTGGAGACAGCGGCCATGTCCGAGAGGCAGCTCTCAATCTTGGCCTGTGCTTGCTCACCCCCAAATCCTTGGCTAAGCAGTTTGCTGCAGTCACTCTGTGGAAAGAGATCCATGAGCAAGCTGCAAATTAATAACCTGGGCAGATCTTATCCCTTTGTGTTGCTGAGCTCTGGCTGCCCACCAGCACGTGGGCTAGGACAGGAGCCCAATGCTGGCTCCTGCAAAAGCAGAGGCCGCTGGCTCCAGCTGCAGGGAGAAAGGACAGCAAGAAAGGAAGCCAGGGGTGTCTAGCCCAGCACCAGAGGACTGCAGACTCTCCATGATACACGTTATTCCTGCACAAATTTAGTCAGGCTGGAGGAACTGGTATTTCTGGCTGCTACTATCAGCCGGAAATTGCTCTGCCAGCTCAAAATTGCTTCCCTAAGGCTAGAGGGAAAAGACCTTTGGAAATTTGGCATATCAAAGTCCAGATGCTTTACTTGACCCCCACCCCCACCAAGGGAGGATATTACAAATCTGATTTAGGAAAAAACAGCAAAGAATACAGACTGCACCTCCAACGTCTTCTTTAGGGTCATGATGTTTTCACTGCAGACTTCTACATTGTTTAAGGTCACCTGAAAAAAACCCAAAACAAGCCCTGATTGGATTAAATGAAACTTCCCAGCACCTCATCTACAAGTCCATATGTTTACTCCATACCCTGCTAACAGTATGGACTGAAACGCAAGTAGTTATGAGACAGAGTTGCTACTGTGAGATCAAAGCACTGCAGATTCACTGAGCTGCATGAAGCTAAACTCCAACAACTGAGCACATGTGCTGAACCCCTAGCTAGTATAGAGTTCAAGACAGTTTACTCCTTTTCCTCATCATCCTGTTCATGATGTTGCAGTGAAGCCTAACTTGTGATGGATGCAAGCCCTAATGTACCCCAAACTTTCTGTAAGTGTCATGAAGAGCAGAGCAGGAGTGGCTGAGGGTGATGTTTTACACTGTGTCCAGAGCAGCAGGAAAGACAGGGAGGCACAGGCAGGAGGAATCAGCAGTCCTGCCAGATGAGTATCTGTTCTCCACTGAACAGACTGTTCTCTACCTTCTGAAGCTGAATGAAATGTCTGTATAAGGCTGGGGTTCACACAAACAGGGAAATGAGGCAAGGTGGCAGGTGAATGAGGAAATTCAGTGGAAAAACGGACATTTTAAGCCCTTTGCTTCAAGAAATGCAGAAACCTGTAAAAAATAATTTTATGAGATGGAAGAGTTCAGTCCCTCCTGCTCCCTTTGCTGCCTTCTCTCTTCGTACAGTGCAAGTTCCATGGAACCTCTTCTTGTGCCGGCTGTTCACAACAACTTAGAGAGAGGGAGATGAGTCATGGTGAGCCAGCCCCTCTGCAGTGCTCTCAGTCTCTGCCCACAGGTCTGCTCACACATGGAGAGAGCACAGCCAGAGATATTCTCCCAGTGAGGTCTTTTCCACAACGCAAAACCTACACAGATCCCAGCATGGGGAAGGAGGTGTTATGCTGCAGAAGACAGGAGTGACAAGTGGCCCCTCCAGATGCAATCTGAGGGGTCTGGAATGCTCCCTGTGCCTATTAAAGCAAGCAGAGAGCTGCAGTTCTGCTGTTAGAAGGCAACAGGAGGATATTGCGGACCAAGCACAGTAGACAACCCTCATCTAATGAAAACTCTTCAATCTGGTAAGTGAAGGAGCTGAGCTTAGGACAGAACTTTTCTATCTGGAGGAAGGTATGGATGAGATGCTCCCCCACCACCTCTGTGTGGAGCCTGTGAAGAACAGGATTGGTGGACACCTCAAAAGAGCACAGACTCTACCCCATCCTGCAAGGAATTTTCATCACAACAGCCCAAGAGGCACTCACACGATCACAGTTGCAGAGGCCTGGTGTCGAAGCTCTACAAACATGAGGTGAGGCAGAAGCACCTACCAGGCAGGACACACACCACATCTGAACAGGTTTTCAGGTTCTCTGAACACAACAATCACACTAATCCTGTCCCCAAGAGTTCCCCATTGCCCTTCTCTCCACCCCAGGTCATTTTACACCAGAACAGTCACCAAACCCACCAGAAAGGACTGCTTGGCCTCGTCGGTGCTTTCAATGCCTTTGGTGTCGAACTTGCCCTGCTGCAGGCTGCTGTGCATGATGTTCACAGCACTGGTCACCCCTCTCTGGAAGTCCTGGAAGGTCGTGGCTGGGAAGCCCTGCTTCAGCTTGTTGTACAGAACCTCCCTATGGGCAAGCAGAACATACCAGGGTTTAGAGCAAGCAACAACAGAATTATGCTCCGTGCCTGGGGACAGCATTCCATCTGAGAGGTGACCTGAACAAGGTAAGTGGAACTTAACAGGGGAAAAAAATGCTGGCAAATATCACCTGATAGAAGGCTGAAAGAAAAACATAACCACCCAGTTTCTGAGCTTTCCCAAACATCCTGCCTGCAGTTGCCTGGTGTCTTCAGTCACAGTTCCTCACTCCCATAATGGAATGAAAAACAGTACAATTTCTGCAGTCTCACCTCAAGTGAGAGTCATTAACCCAGAGAAAAACTGGGGGTGACCATGTACCCTCAAGCAGGGTAGGACCCCAATGCTACATGGCAATTCCATCTCTTAGGGATTTTGGGCCATGAGGTTCTTTTTACTGTTTGTCCTACAGGTGGATCACCAGTACTGTGAGGAAAGATGCCCAGATCCAACCTCCCACACCTGTCAGTGCTTCCTACGAGCATCTTCCATGGAGATGATAAGCCAGAGGCTCAAAGGCAAAGAACACAAGGAAGACCATCTGAGAGCAAACACTGCTTGCAGATTGTGAGGTGGAGACACATTACAATGAACCTGGTGTATTTTCATTACCTGAAGTCAGACTCCAGCTCGGTGGTGGAGTGGTTGATCATGGCACAGAGACAGTCTATGCTGGAGCTGGACAGAGCACGCCCAATGCACTTCTTCACTATATAAAACACATCATCCACCATGCTGGAGGTGAGCTGGCCCTTCTCATAGCTGTCCATGGCAACAGCCTGCAAAGAAAGCTGTCTCAGTGCCCTGAGCTCACTGAGCAGCACCATCCCAGCAGTGCTGAGAGATCACACTGCCCATGTGCCCCCTTCCCCAGAGTGGCACTGTACCCAGTGTGGCTGGCACCACTCACACTAGTTTGCAGTAGTCCATAGACCTGGAAATCTGGGGTATGTCTGAAGTCAAAGTTCCAAAACAACCACTTGCTTTTCGAGGCCAATGGAAACAAAAGACTTTCCCAACAACTGCAGATTTGCCATGTATGCATATCCCTCCCTTGGGATGCTCACCAGAGGTCTGAGGAGCACATAGAGAGAAGCATCAGAGGTTTTCCCCTACCTTATTGACAGTCTCCCTCATGAAGTATTCCTCCATGGTGATGTAGTAGCCAATGAGCTCTTGCATGGTACAGCTCAGCAGACAATTGTTGAGGAGCTTGTCCAGGTATTTTTGATGCTCTGGAACACAAGAGAGACCAGTCAGCAGGGACCCAGGGCCAGGAGGCAGCTCCACCAAATCCCTTTGCTGCCTGTCTCATGGGATCCAATGGACAGACACCTGCCAAGCTGAACCTGGAACAAATCACAAGCCTCAACTGTGGAGCCAAAATTGCTGAGCAGGATTTTGCAGGTGACAAAAATGATTTCCAGAGCTCCACAGAGTACTGTAACTATAAAGAGCCTGTTTTTCTGTGGCTTCCACCTTAAGGATTTGTGCCTGCAGTGACCAAATGGCTCTTCTTCTCTTTGGGGACTTTACTTTGTTATACTCTACAGTCATTCTTAATGTTGGTTTCCCTGTTAGAGGGAACAACCAGTGGTGAAAAAGGTTTGGGAAGGCCAGACTACACACTGTCTTCCACAGAGTGCTCCCAAAGTGTCTTTGCAGACCCTGTGTCCCTCTGCTCTGCCACTAACTCAGGTATATCTCCATTTCTGGCTTTGATGAGCAGAGCCTATGAGAATTGGTTATTGGTACTCAAGGTGTTACCTTGCTTTACCTCCTCTGAGGCCATGGCATCTCCCACCTCAAAATCTGCTATTATTCGTCTCTTGATGAACCTCAAGTAGAGCTCACTGCGGGCATTCATCAGAGTGACTTCTGTTAAAATAGGGTCAAGCTCCCTGCAAGAAATAGCAAGAATCAAGACAGCAAGACTACAAAGGGGGAGGCACTAATTTAATTAGTTAAATAGTGTGTTCTTTGTTCTCTTACTAAAAGATCAGTACTGCCCATTTCCATCTGCGCCCTTTAGGTGCAAAGCTCATCAGAATAACTGGTATGTGCAAAGCATGCACACACATACAATCAAAATATTCCCCAAAATCATCTCCAGGGAGGTATCTTTACAATATTGCTTTTTTCTTACAAACTCTACTCCAAGATTTAGCAACACTCCCCCTCTTTTCCTCATAGATGTGAGGACATCCACGTTGAAATCAAAGTGATAAGGACTGCAAGACTCAAAGCAACCTGATATAATTTCAAAATGAGCCCTGTTTTGAGTGGGAGGTTTGACTAGAGATCTTCATCAGTCCTCTCCTATATCAGTTTTGCTACAGTCCCGTGAGCCCTATGTTGCCAGTGTTAGAAATGCCTGGTCCCTGCCATCTCCACATATGTGTTTCTGTGCACAGATTCATGTGTTCCTCTGAAGATGATGAAAAATCTGTTTAAGCACAACAGCTCAGGAAATGTGAGATAAAAAAAGCATGTTACGATGCAGAACACAGTGTTCAGATCAGAGATGACTACGAAAAAAAGACTGAGACATCAGCTTTTTCATCAGTGTCCACAGAACAACTTTGCAAAGAAAGAAGGAAATATCACCTTAATTTTACAGATGAAAAAGAAAAAAAATCAGAAAACTGGGATGCATGCAGAGTTACCCAGAGCAAACAGTAAATGGATATTACTGTTGAAATATTAATTATGCAAGCTCACAGTCAGATCTTCCTTGAGGAACCTAAGTTTTGTTTCAAGGCGTGTTTGTAAGTCAGACAGTCCCAGAAGGGCTGGGTGCACTTTCAAATGGCCTTGCTTAAAAGTTATGGAAATATTTACGATAAGAAGAAGAAGAGGGAGATTGAAAGCACTGCAGTTCATTGTCAAGAAACTGATGGTACAGAGCTGCTGCAGCAGCAGTACAGATTAAATAAAACTCAAATATTTATTCCCGATTCTGTCACAAATTATCTGTCCAGGGAGCTGCTCCGTTTCATGGGCTCCAAGGACTGTACTCTGGCCATGAAAGGGTAGTGGGCACAGTAAAAATCTCAGTCCTTCATGTGCAGTGATATCACCAGCCCTCCAGGAATGCTTAGAAGTAATGACTAAGCAAAATAGGCCCCACTACAGAAGCTTCTTTACAGAAGGGTAGTGAAGGGCACCTAACAATTGGATTTCATGAGTTAATAGCCACAAAGCTTCTGGAGGAGTGGGAGAGTTATCTAAATGCTAAGTAGTGTTAATAACCAATCAAGAGTGAAAGGTTAGAGAGCATAAAGAGGGGGTTTTTTGTACCTTGGTTCAATCTTCTCTGCAGAAGAACTTCTCATCATGCTATTCTGGACTTGCTGGAACTGCAATCACAAAAGAAAGGGAGAGTCATCAGTTTTTGCTGATGACTTCGAGTTACCAGCCACTTCTCATGCTACAGCCTAAGAAAGTGCTTACTCACTGGGGGTGGTAGGAATGCTTTGCAGGAAGCACTGCCAGAGAAGGGAGCCACATCAGTTCACTTCCTCCTCCTCCAAGGCAGAGCTCATCCTGCCAGGAAGGGTGGTGGGATGGGACTAGACCAGAGGCACCAAGGTATGTTACTATGGGACAGTAACAGCAGCCCTGCATCTAAGCAGGAACAAGACAGTGGGGAAGGTGTACTGAAAGCACCCTACAGACCTGCACAGCAATGAGTGCCCAGGGTGCTTTTATCATCCTCCAAATGAATCCTTCTCTGCATTAGAAAGCACAGCTACCTGTGCTGAACCCCTTCAGCTATCAGGGTAAATAGGAGTACAGCAAGGCTTCTCTCAATAGACAAGGCCAAACTCTGCTGCCTCTATGGCAGTGGGAGCCCCACAGAACGGGATGGAGGGCACAGCTGGCTGGATCAGGCAGCCTTACACTGCTCGTACCTGCCTGTGATAGTCCCTCTCCTTGATGAACTTGTCCACCACCTTCTCCACCTGCCGATCGCACTCCACCTGCAGGTGCTTGATGAGGGTGTAGAGCCTCCCTGGCCCATAGTAGGTCTCCACGATGGGCTGGTGGGTCTCCACAATGCGAGCAATCCCTGCAAGGAGAAGGGAGAGACTCAACCAGCAGTTCCCAGAGCACAGCAGAGCTACCCAGGTCACAGACCAGACCTAACAAAGGATCATTCGCTCCACAGATAGAGTGCAAATCTCCTGGAGCAGAAGCCATCTCTCTGTCCCTAAAGAGAACTCCTGCCCTGTGTGCCAGCTGTCCTTCAGCCCAGCAATAGACAAGGTATGAAGCTTCCCCAGGACAAAGCCACACAAGCTAAACCTGGCAAGTGGCATAACTGCCACCCAAACCCAGTCTCAGCTTTCAGCACCTGCAAGATTACAAAGAAAAATCAGCCTAGGGATGGCTCTTGGGCACACACCTGCCACAGAGAGCAAGCACTGGCAAAGGCAAGAAATCCTTGGAGGAAAAGCTCATCTCCGAGGAAGTATCTCTACAGTATTGCTTTCTTCTCATTAAAACTCTACTCCAAAAGTTAGCAACACTCCTCCTCTTTTGATACTACTGCCAAGAAAGCTCTACAGGTGCCAGGCTGGGAGAGTAAATTGGCAGGGGTGCAGCCTGGAACTAGAGCAGGTTTCCTGGAGAAGGTGCTTAATCACCATGGGATCTCAATTACTGTCTTTGGCAACATTCCCACAAAGCATTCTCTCCCTTCCTTCTCTGCTTTCAAGCTCCCATGGTGCTTCTTGAAGAGCCAGGCCTGGAGGCACCAACAGCTGCTCATCCCTAAGGGATCTCATTTGTTTGTCTGGAGAGCTGCAAGTCTGAAGAAACCTCCAGGGAATACCCATTTATTTTGAGGATGCAGAGAACAGGAAGAGTCTGATTCCTGGGAAAGGCAAGAAATCCTTTGCAAATCCACTTTTGCCTGAACAAGATGTATGCAGAAAAACCTGTTCATTATGATGCCCTCTCCTGGTTAGAATAAATCCTAGTTGTGTCCCTGTCCCTTGAGTGTGATATGCCTGCAGCTCAGAGGGGAACGAGGCGCTTTGTCAGCTAAAATTAAAAATATTTAAAAAGATGGACAATCTCATCATGGACTATTCTCAATCAATCAGGAAAGAGGAAAAGCAGATTACCTTCAAAGAGGAGTGTCAGGGTGTCTGCAAAGATGACGGCGGCTCGACGGTCACTCATGTCTGTCCCCATCACCAGCTGCAGGTTCTCTTCTGCTTTGTTGGCCACCTGCAATGCAACAAGACCAGTCAGCTGAACACCCAAAGGTATTGTTCTTCATACCACAGGTCCTCTGTCCTTGCCCTAGAGAGCTGAGCACCCAAAGGTATTCTTCTTCATACCACAGGTCCTCTGTCCTTGCCCTAGAGAGCTTTCACTGGCCTTCCCATTACAGGAGCTATTACCATTGTTCCTCCTTTGAACAGGGATCCTTTCCTCTCTTCTGGAAAACTCAAGGCTCAAGGAAAGGCAGAAACTTGTTCCTTTCTTTCCAGGCTCATTGTATGTTTTTTAAGCAAGTGCAGAGAGCAAGATAGAAGAAGTGAGGCAGCCCCCTGGATCTGTATTCAGACACTAGAAAGCCCAACCCAGCATGCAAATGCAGGGAGAGATATGAACTAAGGCCAGTGCTATTTTTTAAGGTTAACAAGCCACTGTCAAAAATCTCGTTCCACATCTGTTGACAGGTTTTGATTTCCCCTGGGTTTCACAGAGCCTGTTACCTGCTTGCAGAGGTACTCAGAGAACTTGCTCAGCCCCTCTTCATGTAAGCCTAGCAGAGGAAAGATCTTGAAGAACCGTTCCACCTGGGGCAGGTCTCCCTGCTTCATAGCTGTGTCAAATTTCTCTGTAACAATTGTCTTCAGACGCTGCTCTGCTTCCTGCAGGAGCTTCAGGTTGGCATCAATTATGCCCCCTGGTCAAAGGACAGAAAAGAAAGGAAGAAGTGGCAGCACGATATTAGTAAAGTATCAAGGGCTACCTTTCTCCCCAAGAGAGAGACCAGCACTGTGCAGCCCCAAGCTGAGAAGCCAGAAGACACACTGAAATTCCTCTGCAGGCACAGACAGACAGGTTGGTGCATGATGTAGTGTGATTTTACATGGAGGTTGAAAACACATCCATTGAGATTTTCCTCTTAGGAATCCAGCAATTTACGCCTTCATTTCCAGTTGCTCTGCTTGATAGCACATCATAACACCAGAAAAAAAATCTCCTTAACAGAGCCTTCTCCCTCACTTCTTCTAGCCTGAACATTTTAGCCTTTGCTTAGTTAACACCTGAAATACTATTACAGCTGCATGCCAGAAATTTCCCTTACAATTAATGATAATTCTGGTGTAATAACACTTCAAAAACGCTCACCCCTAGGTCAGTCTACAAAACACTAAGATCTCTGGCCAACATTAGATCTTCCATTTTGTCTGTTGGGCCGAGGCAATCTTCCATGGGAAATGAGCAGCCTCTGGCTATCCATTGGAATGGTGAGTCACCAGCACCTCCACAAGCAGTGCTTACCTTCCTTGCCCTGCCGGCTGAGCTCAATCACTGACTTGTCCAGGGACAGGTAGCGATGGATGTGAGCTGCTGCTTGTTCATAGTCCTCATTTCTCAGGGCTGTCTGAACTCCATCCATGCAGAACTTCAGGTCAAGGATGTCATCAGCTCTCTGAATGGCCTGATAGAGTCGGTTCTGCAAGAAAGGCAACCAGTAATGCTTCCAGCTGCAGGATGGACCAGGGAAAGGGAACTGGGGAAGACAGTGTGAGGGGAAAAAAGAAACAGACTGAAGCAATACTTCTCTACACAACAAAACTACTAGCTAAGCAAAAATCCAACACTACTTAAAAAGTGCTAAGACCAGTAGATTGGCGGGATAGATAGCATTTGTCAAAACTGAGGCTGAACTTTGAGGCCACAGTCCTCTGTAACAGGCAGAGACCAGAGACGATTCTATACATCATCTGTTCCATCTGAGCAGCTGTGCTGAGTGCTGGCATTCACACCTCTCAGCCTGTCCCCAGACAAGGAACAGAACAGCACAAATACCTGACCTGGCACAATGGCCATCTCCAGTGGCCTCTGTGCTGTGTAGTTGACAAGACTGCTAGCCACCCTATTCAGGGTATTCTACCAGGAGCCGCATGGACAGGAAGGGATGCTGGAGATCCAGCTGCCATATGGAGGAGCATCCCTGGAAATGTTCAAGGCCAGGTTGGATGGGGCTCTGAGCAACCTGGTCTAGTGAAAGGTGTCACTGTCAACAGCAGGAGAGTCGGGAACGAGAGGAGCTTTAAGGTTCCTTCCAGCCCCAACCATTCTATGATTCTACCAGTCTTACACTATGCAATATCCAGAAAGAAACAGCAAAAATAAAGAACACGGCAGTTTCCAGCCCACTGCCCTCTGTCCAAAGGTAGGGCACGCCTGTTGTGCTGTGAGCACAGACACAGCTTGGTGGTGACAAGTTCCAGCCCCCTCAGCCAGGTACCTTGGCAAGGTCGAGCTGTCGGACTTTGCTGCTGACGTTCTCGGCCAGGTTGCAGGTGAAGGTGATCATCCCTGCCAGCTGCTGGGCATCCCCCTCGATCAGCTGCAGGTTGGGGCTGGAACACAAGGGACTGAGTGTGAGATGCACACATGCACCAGTGGGATGGTGTGAAAGGAGGGGGGATCTTCACACAGATGGTCCTGTCACAATATTGTCACTCATTTCAGTCCCTTCCTCGGGGAGCAGAGCAGGAGAAAGGAACAGAGTGACTGCTCTGGAAGAGGCTGCACAGACTGACTGTGCCTTGCTTCCACACAGGCCATGAACAAGCCACTGGGCCTTTATGACATTCTCCACTTCTGAAGTGGAGGTGGAGTCTGTAAACCTGCCCTCTGCACTCCTACTAGACTCGAGGCCATTTAGGATGACTTTCCAGCCTGCCTGCACAAGCTCACCCTGAAGAGGCAGTAATATTTGCTCACACACAGACAGCATGGCACAAGGCACCTGATCCAATGGTTGATGCTGAGACCTGGCAAACTCAAAGATGAGCTTTCAAAAAGCTGCTCAGCCTACACCAAAATGGGTCAGTTTGGGTGAGGGCACAGCTGCCAGTGCTGCTGAGAAGAACTGGGCACCTGAGGATGAGGATCCAGTGGGTGTTCTCTACCACAAACTGATTTAAAGTGTGTCCTTTTCTGAGAGTGGATGTGTTTCCCCTACAACACTGGAAGGAGTGTCTGGGTCATGCAGCAAGGAGAAGAACAGGATGGGATCACTCACCCCATGCGATGAAGGGCAACCATCTTATTCTCTATAGTGCTTTGCTGCTCCAGGAGGGCATCAAGCTCTTCCTGCACCACTTTCTGAAAAAAGGAAAAAAAAAAAAATGAAGGAAGTGTTAGGTGACTTCAGCTCTCCTCCAGACCAGCAATTTATCACAGATCCTACATCCAAGCCAAGGACATAGAGCCAGTAAGAAAACAGTGCTTCCAAGAGCTCATATGACAATTAAATACTTTCTAAGCCCTCTTTAATCTTCTAAACCTTTATGGTTTTGCCATTTGAAAGCAATAGGCTTGGAATCCCCACCACACCATTTTTAAGTCAGATAACCCACAAACTCCTCCCCTGGCCGGGCTTCCAGTGCTCGAGATCCCAGCATCTCCAGGCTGCTCGTCATTCAGGAAGCCGCGGAGGCGACACCAACTCCCGGCCGGGCCCCAGGGGCAGCTGAGTCCGTATTAAACACTTCTGGAGAGTATCCAGTAATAAGTGGCACAGTGACAGCGAGGCGTTCTCTTTTCGGGGCCCCGCCGCCTCCCGTGCCCGGCCCCACACACCTCCTCCTCACACAGCCGACTGTAGGCGGCCTCCAGGTCTGCCAGATCGGTCAGCGACTGGATCCGCTCCATGGACAGGGCGCCGCCGGGGGAGAGTGGCGGCCCCGCCGCCTCCGCCCTGTCCA
>JAHLSL010000036.1:5255329-5285818 GCA_025920805.1 Petroica traversi | reverse complement strand
TGCTGGGGCTCCCTCCCGCCTCAGCCTCGGGGAGAGGGGTCGGCCCTGAGCAGCTGCCGGTGGCTGCCCTCGCGTTCAATGAAACGGCGGCGTCAGGGACGTGCAACGGCGCGGGGATCCCTGGGCGATTCCCTGATTGTGTTTGGTTTGTGAACAGCTAAAGCCGTGACTAATTAGCAGTAATTACCGCTCAGCTGCCTGGCAGTGAGGAGTTCAGCTGGCGCTCGGCAGTCGGGACACCTTGGGAGAGCCTTTTGCTTCGTCGCGCTAACAAATGCCAAATAGCGGCGTGGCAGTCGGGCTCCTGTGTGAAGCGATCGGCGCGCACATAGGAGGGCACATTGAGTTTTCTCTGCGCTGAATTAAAGGTTTTAATTTTGAGAAGTTTATAATTTTGTGTTACTTGTTGCAGAGTTACCAGAGCTACAATAAAGTGAAGCAAATCCGTTGCGAAGATGTTTCTGTACAACCTAACGTTGCAGCGTGCCACAGGCATTAGCTTTGCTATCCATGGCAACTTCTCAGGTAATTTTCTCCTCCCTTCGCGTGTCTTGGCTTGACATTTCTTTTGGACAGTACAAGAAAAAAGTTTGTAGTTGGCTTCGGTACCTCTGGGTTGTTTTGGCTGGTGCATTGTCATTTGCTCTTGAGTGTTACTTGCACTGTGGTAACTTGTGGAAAAATTGAGAGAATTTTGATGTAATTGTTTGTCAGTCTAATTGATCTATGGGTTTAGTGTAGTTCTCTGACCAATTTTTTGGTATGTTAAAAGATGTTTGAACAAGAGTGGTACCTCATATGGTGAATAAAATTCTTTGAATTTTTCTGTGGTAATCCCAGAACTGGCTTTTGGAAGTTTCACCTTCTTCCCTTGTAGAGCTTCTCGAAGTCGTTTGTTGTGCTCTGTTGTTGCTGACTTGTGCTCATGTTTTGGGTTCTTCAGGAACCAAACAACAAGAAATTGTTGTTTCCCGGGGCAAGATCCTGGAGTTACTGCGCCCTGATCCCAACACAGGGAAGGTTCACACTCTGCTGACCGTGGAAGTGTTTGGGGTCATTCGGTCCCTCATGGCCTTCAGGCTGACAGGAGGGACCAAGGATTACATCGTGGTGGGCAGCGACTCGGGGCGCATCGTCATTCTGGAGTACCAGCCCTCCAAGAACGTGTTTGAGAAGATCCATCAGGAGACCTTTGGCAAGAGTGGATGTCGCAGGATTGTTCCAGGCCAGTACTTGGCTGTGGATCCAAAGGGCCGCGCTGTCATGATCAGTAAGTCGCTCGGTCAGCTTGTGTTCTTCTTATTGTTTTTATCTTGTGTTTTGTGGGTATTTATTTTGGAGCAAGTTTCTGCCAGGTATAATTGGAATTGTTTCTAAGGCAGTGCTTTAGGCTGTGAGTTGTGTCAAGGAGAATGCAGGCATGCAGAATTGTTCCTTCGTGCAGGTGGAATTGCAGAAATAAGTTTTAATGCTGGGCCAGAACAAGTTGGAAAGAGACCAGTTTGCCTAGCAGTGTGCTGAGCCCTAAGTGTGGTGTGAGGGAGAGAAGATGAGATTGGCTACACTGTAGCACTGGCACTGCAGTCAGTTCTTGTGGCCTGAAATGATGTGGAGTTCATGTCTCTTCTCTGAGATCTCTGGTGGAGACAACCAGATGCATTTCTGATCAGGCTTCACAGGTAGAAGGATATTTGGGAGAATTTTTTTTTATTTTAAGATTTAGCATGAGGCATATGGAACTTTCTCAGTTTGCTGAAGGCAGCTCTGTGTACAGTTGATGGTAATTTGCCAGTATGTCTTTATACTGGGAATAGCAGTAAATAATATTGTTTCTTTTCTACCATGTCTGGCTCTCCTGGGTGAGAAAGTAGCAGCCACAGTTACGCCATTCTTGTTGATATTTGAGTGGTGTATTTTGTGTTGAAAATGCTGTGTGTTGGGCAAGGATACATTTTTTTAGTTAAAAAATATCGGTGGAAAAGTTGTCTTACCAACTGGCTTTAAATTGGAGAACATCTGGATGCTTCTTTCAGTTTGTCTTTGCTTGCTTGCAGTCTGTCATCCCTTGTGTTGTGAAAGGAGCGAGTAGAGCTGCCTCAGGCGGTTGTAGAGGGAATGTTGGGCCAGGTGAACGTAGCTCAAAGGGTCAGGCTTTGCCTTTAAAGGGCTGAAGTGCTTGCAGTCTGAAAGATTTAAAATGAGGCATTCAGGGTTAATTGGTGGCAGTGATAAACACCAGTGGTGAGCTTCAGCTGAAGTAATGCTGACATTCTCTTGCCAAGTTACACCTCGATTTTGAGCTGCAGGTATGGTCAGATTTGATCATCAAGTGGTGGGCTTCATGTGCTCTTGTCCTCCCTTTCAGGTGCCATTGAAAAGCAGAAGCTGGTGTATATCCTGAACAGAGATGCTGCTGCTCGACTCACCATTTCCTCTCCACTGGAAGCCCACAAGGCCAACACCTTGGTCTACCATGTGGTGGGAGTCGATGTGGGATTTGAAAACCCAATGTTTGCTTGTCTGGAAATGGATTATGAGGTGAGAAGAATTTGATCTCCCTTTGCTGTCTTTTGACCTTTGTTTTTCCTATTTTGTTCATTGTTATCACTGGGAAACACTGGCTGTTTCTGCTGTCTGAGACAGTTTTCATTTTTCACAAGCTTACTGGCTTTTTGTCTTGCCTTCAGCCAGAATGAGCAAGTCTGTTCTGTCTTGGTGATCCTTTTTGCTTTGCAACTGGAAATACACCTGCTTTCTTGGTCTGAAGTTCTCTTGTGCAGCTTCCAGCGAGTCATTTGGTCTGAAGTTCTGTTGTTACTCAAAATTATTTCCTCACACATCAGTTTTGCTCCTCCTTTAAATACTTTTCTTGAAAGATACCTCCATGTGTTCTGTTTTAGGAAGCAGACAATGATCCAACAGGCGAAGCTGCAGCCAACACACAACAGACCTTGACGTTTTATGAATTGGACTTGGGTTTGAACCATGTTGTCAGGAAATACAGTGAGCCCCTGGAAGAGCATGGCAACTTCCTCATAACAGGTACTGCCCACAGAGTTATTTTTATGGATTTACTTGCTTCCCATTCCCCAGGGAAACACGGTCAATACTCTTTACATCTTAGTGGTTGTTTTGATTGTATTCTGAGCCATTGGTGTAAATTAATTAATTCACGTTGCAGTCAGGTAATGAGGTGTGTGGAAATACACAAGGGTTCACAGAAACGGCTGCAGTTTGAGAGTGCTCCTAGAACTGGCTGGTAGCAATGCAAAAGGACTTCGTTTTAGGTAATGTGTAGGTGCTTTTGTATTCTTGTGCATGGGATTCCATCAGCTGAAGGCAGTAGATGAATCTATGGACTAAAAGCCCGCTTTGAGGGGTTGGATAAAAAGCCAATATAACACCTTCAGCCAGGGAAACTACTTCAGGTTCCTCTCCAAGCACACAAGATGCTGAGCTAGGAAAATATCTTTGTATGCTTGTCTGTAGGCAGCTGTCAGACAGACACTCAATATTGTGCTGAATCTGTTTGATGATCTCTTTTGTTACACTGAGATCACAATAGAAGTATTTTTAAAACCATACATTAGCTAAAGGTGGGTCAGAAACCATCTGATGGATTTTTCTGTGAGTAAATATGCCAACCAAAGGGTTGTGTTTAACTGACAAGGTGCTAGTGGGGTATTTTAGGAGCGTCATGGCTTTCTAGACAAGAATAAGCCAGGAAGGATAAAATTTAAGCAATTTGTCAGAGGCTGCATCCTTCCAGGTCCCCTGGTTCCATCTGCCCTGTTCTCATGGTGGCATAGGCAGTTGTACTCAGTCTTTTGTCTTTCCAGTAAGAGCAGATTAGTATATGCAGGGTGATGGAGAGTACTGGAAACTACATTGCTTTAAAGAAAACCAAATATTTTGTAGGCAGTGAGTCAGATCTGTGGTAAAGGCTTTTCTCCTAATAATTTTTTTTCAGTTCCTGGTGGTTCTGATGGCCCCAGTGGCGTGCTGATCTGTTCTGAAAACTATATCACTTACAAAAACTTTGGTGACCAGCCTGATATCAGATGCCCAATTCCCAGGAGACGGGTGAGAATTTTTTAATATTATGAATGCCTGGAGTTTCCCTTTCAAGGTTAAGGGCATCAGAAAGGTTTTAAAGTAAGAAAAAATGAGTTAAAAACAGGTTGCCTTATCTGCCTCACTGGCTGTGTGTTATCTGGGAGGGAGGACGGAGGTGGGCATAGCCTGAAGTGATGAGTGTGGTTCATGTCTCTTCTCTGAGATTTGCACTGGAGATACTCTGAAGACTCTGATCGGGCAGCACTGTCAGTGCAAGATGGGATTACCTGAGATGGTGGCTGTTGTAGGTGCAGGTGAATTCAACAGCTGCTCTGCTGCATTTAAGGCTGCTTCCTCTCCCTTTGGTATTGGGAATTACATGGTTCAGCAGTGCTTTGAACACCTGCCAAGGTGCTCACAACCAGCTGTGGGTGGGTTGCAGCCCTTTCCTGTGTTTTTGACTTTGATTTGTGGGTGTTGCCTGGAGAGGAGAGTAAAAAAGATGTGGGATGATGCTTAGGCACAGTGTCCTACAACTGTATTTCCTTCTGGGGCAGAGATGTACCAAGGGTGATTATGGGTGTATGAAGGGGATGTGCTTTGTGTTAAAAGCCTCCTTGCATACTGTGAGCTATTAAGGCACCTGTAAAATGGAACTACTTCAGATAGTGAAATCACCTGTGTGCTTGTCAGGTAATTCCACCAATGACCTCTCTTTCCTGACAGAATGACTTGGATGACCCAGAGAGGGGTATGATTTTTGTCTGCTCTGCTACTCATAAGACCAAGTCCATGTTCTTCTTCCTGGCCCAGACAGAGCAGGGAGACATCTTTAAAATTACTCTGGAGACTGATGAAGACATGGTAGGTATCACATGAGTGGAAAAGCATTAATTGAGATGAGTCCTTAGTCAATTACTTTCTGTAAGGTGATAAGTGTTTACTGTTGTGGGTTTAGCTGTGTGAGGACACGTACTTTATGTGATTTGTTATACAGTTAACACTAGTCACCACTGTGGGTATTACTCATAAAGAGACATGGTGCAAGGTTAGCAAAATCCTGTGAGGATTATGCTGCAGTCACTTGAGCGTACTTAAAATATTCTAGAGGTGGTCTTTTCTTTAAAATATGTAAACTGTTCTCAATTAATCTCCTAGAGAGTATTTCAGTAATAAATTCTGTGGAACTTAGTTTCCCTGGATTGCAGCAAGTACCTTTTAATCTCTTAATTGAGTGTTTACACTCTACAATCAATATTTTTGCAAACTGAGGCAGCTAGCTTGGTACAGCTGGTCTGTGAGTTGAAGTAACAGGCTTGCAGTGGCTTGTTGCTGCTTGTTTTGGTATTCTGCTCTGAAAAGATCTCTGCTGCACTGTGATTAGTTGGGTTTTTTGAGGAAATGTTGAATGTTAATTTCTCCATCTAAACATGTTAGATTTGGTACAGGGGATATTTGTGTAGCAGGCATCAAGCCTGCCAGAGTTCACGTAGTGTTTGGACAATGATCTCAGACACATGGTGTGATTTTTGGGGTTGCTCTGTGCAGATCCAGGAGTTGGACTTGATAATCCTTGTGGGTGCCTTCCAACTCGGAATACTCTGCTGTTCTGTGATGTTCAAGTGCCTGAAGATTGTTCTTGGATGTTTCACCAACAGCTGTTGTTACCATATCAAGTTTAGAAATTTGCTCAGGACAGTTACTTTTCTAACGCTGGAGAATGGCTGGTATTCAGTGAAATGAATTTCTTTTGTCTTAGACAGCTTGCTATTTTTACAGCTTTTGTTTTCCAAGTTGAGTCAGTGTTAGAAAAGGCAGAAAGCCTTAGAATAAAACAGGCAGCCTGGCTTGTGTGTTCAAGTAGTCTGTTGCATTTTGTGATTTATAACCTGGTGCCCCAAACTACTGATGTGTTAAGCCTGGCCTGCTCTTGCTTCATTTATTTGGAGAAGATAGCTGGGCAGACTTTTTTTTTTTTTTATTAAATCACACACGTGGAGCTCCAGTACTTTACCATCATGGTCACATCTTCATCTGCTTCCAGGTTACAGAGATTCGACTGAAGTATTTTGACACTGTTCCTGTTGCTGCTGCCATGTGCGTGCTGAAAACAGGGTTTCTCTTTGTGGCATCTGAATTTGGAAACCAGTAAGTAAACAATTCTACATCAGTGTTTTTCCCTTGAAACAGGCTGGTTCTGTTCAGACCTGCAGACTGACCCTTGAACTTACTGTGCATAGAAAGAAAACACCTCTGATTTAATGGATAAATTAGTGCTTTGTTCACAGGGCTTGAGCAGAACAGTAGGATTAGACTATGAATGGGGGAATTTTCTTGTTATTTGAGCTCGGATTAGACGATGAAGTGCAGAGAACAAAAGATTACTTGCTGTTGCAGCAGGTTTTGGAAAAACTGAGCACTCCCTGTTTGTGTAGGGTTCATCACATATCTAGATGAATTATCTTTTCAATTAGTTTGATAGTTACGAATTTGTGTGTGCATGGCCCACTCAGAAGTAAATAGGGTTTCTTATCAGTAGCTGTGTTCCTTTCCTCAATAGATGTATACATGAGAGCTTTCTCTTAATTCATACTTGGGCTTCTAAATACTCTAAAGGATCATGCACATCTTTGAAAATTAGCTTGACAGCGTTTGAGTGGGGGATTCACAGGAATGGAGGTTTTCCTGACTGTATCTGCAGTCAGCCACCTGAGGGAGCCCCAGCTACTTTGCTGAACCGAGTCTGAATTGAGGAAGAAGCAACTCTGTCTTTCTGTGGTTTTTTTTTTTTGGTTCTCTGTAGTTTTATAAGACTGTTGTGTTATTTAGTATCATAAAATGGAATAGAGAATGTGGTTAAAAGTAGTGTGGTTAAAAAGGTGAGGGTATTCCAATAAAATAGATAACTGTGAAGTTGAGGTCTTAGCCCCTGGCCTTGCTTTTGGCCTCAGCTGTCAGTTGGTGCTTTGGCTTTAACACAAGAATATCTAAAAGGCTCAAGGGTAAATAAAATACTGAAACTCTGGGATACCTTGCCAGTTACAGCTGCAAATGTGAAGGGCTGAAGTTGGGAGTTTTCTTGTTCGTGGGTTTTAGGGTTTTTTCTTGGCAGGCTTCTGATGCTTTTAAAATATTTTGTCACCCAGAAGACAATCCTTGAAGCCAAATATTAATAACTATATAATGTAGGGTTGGATTTCTTGCTTCCCCACTACCTGAATATCTGGTTAAGCCTTAGTTAAAGAAGGCTACACCAGCCTTGCTCTGAACGTGCTGACACTCTTCTTTCTGTCTCAAGTTACCTGTACCAGATAGCTCACCTGGGAGATGATGATGAGGAGCCAGAGTTTTCCTCTGCAATGCCTCTTGAGGAAGGAGATACATTCTTTTTTCAGCCACGACCTCTGAAGAACCTGGTGCTGGTGGACGAGTTGGACAGTTTGTCTCCTATTCTGTGTTGTCAGGTATGTTGCCATCAGCAAGTTCCCATTTACCACATGTGTGAGTGGAGTTTCCAGCCGTGTTATTCCAGGTTTCTAGAAATACTACTGTAAGTAAAGATTCATGGAAAGGCAAATCTGCAGAGTTCTCAGATAGCTGCCTGAGATTGGTACTTGGCCTGGTAGCTTTTGATTCCTGTAGAGATAAATATGTGTCTAAACACAGGGTGTGAGCCAATGATTCTGTGCTGCTTCTCTGTTGACCATCAGACCAGTTCTTTGCAAAGTGTTTGGGTAAAATTTGACATTCTTTCATGGCAGCAGCTGCAACACCCTGTGACGTTTTCACAGCTTTTGGTGTTTGAAAAGAACGTTCTTAAAGCAGTAGTGTGATATATATATATAGAGAGAGAGAGTTTAGTTTTATTTTTTGTTCCATGGATGTTGTTTTCACGCTTTTTCTCCACACAGATAGCAGATTTGGCCAATGAAGACACACCCCAGTTGTATGTGGCTTGTGGACGGGGGCCCAGGTCGTCCCTGAGGGTTTTAAGACATGGACTTGAGGTAAGACATCCAGCACTTTAGAAGAACAACTGAGGGATGAGGGCAGTGTGAGGAAATCTTTGAAATAAAGGTGCTGAAATGAGAGGATTCTCCTTTTGCTCTAGTCTAGAGAGTTACTTTCTCTTGCTTCTTGGAGAAAGAGAAGGGTTGTACTGTTTATTCTTACATTCTCAAGGGCTTTTTGTTGACTTGACTTCAACAAAACCTGCATTTTGTCTCTTCTAATACTTGAGTGTATTGAGCTGGAACATTCCTGGTGTCTGCCAGCTGCTGCTGATCTCTGCTGGGGGTGGATGACCTTGTTTTAAAGCTGATCATCCAGAATAATAATGTTGCCATATCATTGCTGACCATATTTTGCCCTGTAGCACATCTGGCACAGGCTGAGAGCATCAGAATTGGGAATTGTTAGCTTTCCTGCCCAGTTGTGGGAAAGCTTAAAAACTGCTGGTGGTTTGGTTGCTTATTCTAGTAAGTCTAAACATCTGTTTGCAAAAGAACCTTCTTCCTGTTTACTCTTAGGTATCTGAAATGGCCGTCTCAGAGCTGCCTGGTAACCCCAATGCTGTATGGACTGTGAGGAGACATGTTGAAGGTATGCAGTGTTTTCCTAAAGCACAGGGAGGTTATAATGTTTGTGTGTGTTTTGTTTGTTGTTTTCTGTTTTTCTGTCCAAGGAGATAGGAATGGTGCTGTGTGATGCTCGAGTGCCATCCCCAGAGATTGAGGTTTGAGTCAGCAGCCACCTGCTTGTCTTTAGAAGCTGCCCACCCTCTGGTCCCCTAGAATTGTCACACTTTCTTTTGACAAAGAAGCAGCTGCCTGCAGCTGCATCCATCACCCAATGTGCTGTGTCAGCTGTACATTTGCAGCCTGAAGCCACTGAACTTCTCATGCGTTCCCACTTCCCATAAGCTCTTGCTCAAACATCAGCAAGCAACAGCTATTCTTGTTGTTGGGGCATACTCACTATTCTTGTGTGTGTTGACAACTGCAGTAATCAGCTCTTTATGAGAGTGGGATTCAAATTATGGAACAAAGATGATAAATCGGCAACAGTGTCTGTATTTTATTACCTCCTTCTGTGCATATCTGTGAAAAAAACACTCTGGGCTAGGACATACTCCCTATTCAAAAACCAGCAGTGTGTAGAGTGATGGTAATTGCAGGAAGGTCAGGATTTTAGGTTGGCAGAATATATTGGATTTGTATGGAGGGTTTGGTTGGTTGTTGGGGTTTTTTTTAATTTCATGGTCTGAAATAATAGCCTGTCTAACATACAAGAGAAAATGTAGTCCCTTCTCCTGCCTTTCTCTTGAAGGTGAGAGCAGAATTGCACAGAAACACTGAAAAAGCTTGAAGGGAATCTGTTCTGGGTCCTGACAGTCTCAGGGATTATTTCCCAAGAGTGCTTTTTATAACTCTCCCCAAGACTTCCCTAGGTTAATGCACTGGATCTAGAAAGGACAGATTGTTTCAGTAGAGGCCTTAGCTTGCTATGGTGACATGATACCTTGTGTTTAAGCAGGGAACCAGTAACCCTGTGGGAATTTAAACCCTGCAGTGGGGTTACTTTGCCATGCAAGACCTGCCGTGAATTCCTGTGCTTATGTCCTGAGATTTGTGTACTGCCTAAGCAACATGGAAGGAACTTTGAGCATAAAGTGCATTCATGTTCCCCAGGAAAAAAAGGGTCTAAAGGAAAAGTATTTTCACAGTTCATGTAAAAAATACACGGTTTTCTGAAAAGAGGCATTCCAGTTTATTTGTAGTCTGTTCTCCAGCATTTTGTAAAAGAAGTTGGTAAAATTTTCTCCCTCCGAGGACTGGAGGCTTCTGACATCACCTTACAGTTTTCAAATCTTTTCTCTTGGAGTTCCGGAAGAAGACTTTTTCAGGAGATGAAGGACCATTGATCTGCAGGAAGTGGACCAGTCTCATTACTTCCTTCTTTCCACCTTCCAAATTGTCTGTGTTTCAGCATGATCATCTCCATGATTTCAGAAAGGCTAGAATCTATAGCTTTTAAGCTGTGCTGCTTACTGAATACAGTTTATAGTTATGTGAAACTGATCCCCAAGTTTCAACTCTTGGAATTCAGAAATTAATATAGTGGGTTTTAATCAGAAAGAATGGAGAACCTTTTCAAACATGTATCTTATCTTGAAACTGCCCTTGAGGGCTCAGTTTGCAGTGTGGGGTTTCCTGGCTCTGCCTCGATGCCGCAGTGTGTGCGTGCTGCAAGGCCTCTTTAGGAAACACTCAGGTCTGCAGTCTTCAAAGCAAATACTAACCTTGGCTGGTACGTGGTGATACTCACTACCAATACCAAGCCTTTCTTTTTCTTCCACAGGTGGCTGGTGGTGGAGGTGCTGATCACCACAGGTGTGTACCTACTGTTAGGGGCTACTGTACAGTCCCACAAATTAACCACAGGGAATCCCAATGGCATGGGGCTATATTTGAGCAAAGCACTTCAGTAAAAAAATTATAGAAACTGGTGTGTAGTTGAAGATTGTTGCCTTTAAAGTTCAGTAGCTGAGGAGTAGAAAGCAGATCCCAGTCCTTCTTGAAGTCCTTGGGAAGCAAAGCAGTCAGCTGTGTCTCTGTGGGACACGCAGTTCTTGCTAAAATTGGATGTATGTGTTTTAGGGGTATTTTCAGCTCTCTTGTAGACCAAGGTTAGACTCCCAGCTGCTTTGTACAAACCTCCAAGAGAAAAAGATCAGATGTGCTTGGAGCATTTTTAGGTATTGCTGGCATGGGAATGTCCTGTGGTTATGGGATTCATCTGCCTGTGAGACAGCAGTGGATCAGATTTGCACCAAACTCTCTATTCCAATTGAATATCTGTGGATGTAGGTGTGTGCTCTGCTGTGTTGACAGATAGGAGCTGGGAGCTAAGAGTCAGCATTCCCTGCCTGGCAGTCTTGCTGGAGGAGCAGTGTGCAGTGAGTCAGCGCTGCAGAGTTACCATGCAGTAGTAAACAGAAGCCCAGGAAAACTTGCTGTCATCCCCTCAGAGTCTGTTGACAGAGAGATCCTGAGCTCTGCTACTGCTCACCAAGTTTGTTCACTGAACTCCTCGAGCCCATGGTGACTGCATTTGTATCAGTGCAAATTCAGATGCTGCAGAGCATGAGAAAACTGTCAGGACTAGACTGGCATATAAGGATGGAATTCTCATGGACTAACTCAAACTGAATTCATGACAAATAACAAAAAGGACAATAGTGTAGAGTTCATGGACTGAAATGTCATGTTTTCATAACTGGTTGTGATGTGTGCATGAAGCTGCAGAAAACCTGTAATGAATGCATAGGAGAATGAGTCCAGCTGTGGTTCTTCAGAGTTGTTAAAATGTCTGTTACTCACTGAAAGGAGCTGACTGGTGCAATTAGGACGGTAATAAGCATCTCTGAAGTCTTGTGTCTGCATACAAAATGATGTCTATCTTTCAGAACTCTGGGGAGCCTGAAAGATGTTTTGCTTGGGAATGTGCAGAGCTAAATAGATATCTTTTCATATTAAAATCTATAGATCTTTTCTTTTTCTAGCTGAGATCACTTCTCAGTGTGCCCTAGGGATTTAGTCCTCTTAATTTCAACTAGGCGCTATATTTGCTAAACCAAAATTGTATTGTTTAAACCTAGATGAATGTGTCTTATTCACTGACTTAATTCCTGTAAATCAAACCCTTTATTTCAAAAGCTCCAGCAGAGAGTCATTAAGCAACACAGACTTCAAGCAGAAATGCACTTGTCACCATTATTGACATAGACTTAAAGGCATGCTCTAATACAAACGTAAGCCAATGGAAAGAAAGACCTAAAAAAGTATTAAGAGGTAGGAATGAGTTTTTGTTTAGAGTAGGACTAAGGGAATCTGTTTTGTTTTCAGATGGGATTTCTTTGTCCTATTCCAAATCACATGCTTAAACCTCCAGCTGAGACACAGTGCTTTATCATGAGAATTGACAGCCCCTAGGGAGGCTTCCCTAGGGAGGAAGGCAGCAGCTCTGAAGTAATTTGGAAAGCAACAGTGGTCTTTGAAATGGAATTCTTAGAACATCCTGTCTATGGGATATTTATGAATCAAATGCTTAGCCTGTGAACTGCTAGAAACTCCATGATTGAGGAATTCTTGTAGACTTCTGGTGTTGAAAAATCCGTGCAAGTCTGTAGGAAAACCTGCTGTTCAGTGTAGAAAATAAGCAGTGTGTAAGTGTGACTTGCTGAACTCTTATCATCTGCTGTTAATGTTGGAGGAATTCTCCTGTTAAGCCAAGCTATTCGAGTAGTTGGCGATACTGATGGGGTTCTCTGTGCAGATTCAGTTCTTGCTTTCTCATTCCCCCAAATGGACCAGTTCCTGTTTGTAGGGTTTTGGAGCTGTTGGAGGTTACAGGCTGTGACCAGTGAAAAGAGTTGTAATGGAGTTCATGCCACACACTTCTGCTATTGAAATTGCTTTAGTTACACAGAACTCTGCAGTTTGATCAAAGCTGTGGTCTGTATACCAGATGTTGCAGAGAAGAATGTCGGGGGTTTTTTAATTTTTCGCTTGCATATTTTCAGCTGTATGTAAGAACTTTGTTATAAACGTGACACAGCAGGTTTGGCAATGCTTCCCTCTGAGCAGGGTGGATAAGAAAAGGATTATTAGTTCTCGAAGCATTTGTTTTGGTTAACCCAGCTTGGGTTCTTTAAGCTGCTGCATCCTGTTTCCATCCCTGTGAGAGTCCTCTATTTTCCTCTTCTATTAAAGTCATTAGCCACTTCTCCATGTCTCCCATGTTAGAAAATTATGGAGAATCTCCTTTCAAGGGCAGAAACTGTGACAGCTCTCATACTGTCACCTTCACTAGATAAGCTGTGGTGCCCAAGTCTGAGCTCTGGGCTGAGTTGGGTTAAGATGAGGAATTTTCTTTTTAAGAAATAGCACTTGCATGACAACAGCAGCAGAAGTGGAGTTGCTTCTCTGAGGCAATCTTATTTCTCTTCCAAGGCTCCTGGCTCCATTTCCCAGTAAACTTAATTGTTTGTGTTGCTTTTGTTATTCTGTTTTAATGAGATTGTCCTCTTCCCCTCTTAAGATCTATTGCTTTCTGCAGAGTAAAAGCAGACAGCAGTCAACTGGGACATTTGCTTTACCCAGTCCTACTACCCTCATTTCCCACAAAGTTTCCCTATTTCTAAATGAGCTCTTAAGATTATTTTGATTAGCATAGCTGCTCCATGTCCAAGCTACAGGACTCTCCCAAACTGTCCCCTTTGGGAGAAGCCAGTACTGGAGATAATAGAGCAAACATTGACCTTTACTTCTTTTCGGATAAATGTCAATATTGCAACTGTCTTAAAAATATAATTGTTTCTCATCCCAGGAGACTGTCAGTGTGAATGGAAGCCAGTTGAGCTTCTGGAGGAGGGTAGAGCAGGTTTAACCCTGAATTCTGCTTCATTGCACCCTCATTGGCCTCTGCAGCCATTTATTGTGTGGCTGCTAGAGATTGCGGTCCTGCAGCCTCCTGTGTGCAGCATCTGTGGTGTGGTTTCTGCACATAGATTCCCTATGTTCAGATTTTTGGAGTAGAATATTTCATTTGACTTTGTTGGGTGTTAAATCTGGATTCAGCTCCTTGGGTGAGGTGGGACAACTGTCTTAAAGGCTTCTAGAACTTGTACATTCTTTGAAAAAAATAGACAAGACTCTTGACTTGCCAGAATCCAGAGTATTGTGAATTAACTGTGGATCTGGATCATGCTTTGATCCCTGGCTCAGTCTTGCATTATTTGGAGTCCGGCAGGGGCTGGCTTTTGGACAGCATGTCCTAGAGCGAACTTGTGCAATACTGTCAGCAGCTGTAATTATCACAGGAATTCTGCTGAAGAATAAACTGTAGACATTTGTCAGACTGCTGATTGTGTTGGGAATCCTTGCAGTTATTAAATCAGCACTCTTTTTTTCCCTGTCTCTCTTGACCAGATGAATTTGATGCCTACATTATTGTGTCCTTCGTAAATGCCACACTGGTGCTGTCTATCGGAGAGACTGTAGAAGAAGTGACTGACTCTGGATTCCTGGGTACCACACCCACCTTGTCCTGCTCTCTTCTTGGTGATGATGCTTTGGTACAGGTAATGGAAAGCTACTTTCTGACACATCTCCTATGTCTGCCACTCTCAGCATGCTGCACAGGTGTGATTTCTACAGTAGTGCAACACGTCTAAAGATGTGGATTGGCAGGGAATTATGCTGATTCAGCCTTTCCCTTTCTATGTCTTGCTAAGTGAAACTGGACCAGTGAAAATGGTCCTTAGCTCCTTGAGTAGTTCCCTGCTGTGGTTGAAAAATGCAGTTCTCCCTACTGATGAGCATCTTCCTGCTGGTTCAGCCTGGTGCATAGCTGATGGATCGCTTCTGCCAGGAGCAGTTCTTGCCTTTGGCTTCTGCTGAGTCAGAACCACCAGTGAAGTGGGAGTTGTGAAGGGATGGCAAATACAGAATTGATGTGATCTTTTCTTTTTTCCTTCAGGTTTATCCAGATGGGATCCGGCACATCCGAGCAGATAAGAGAGTAAATGAATGGAAGACGCCAGGGAAGAAAACCATTGTAAAATGTGCTGTGAACCAAAGACAAGTAGTGATAGCACTGACTGGAGGAGAGCTGGTTTACTTTGAGATGGACCCGGTATGTGTGTTAATGTTGTGAATGAATTTGGAAGGGTGAGGTATGGGGGGTGCCAGGGATTGATCCTTGATCAGACCCGCAGAAAAGGGTTCAGTAGTAGAGTATCCTTCTAGAATGGATAGATCAAAGCCTTGCTTATCTATACTGTGTATATCTGAGAGAATTTAATGTCTAATTAAAGTCTCTGAACCTCATAACTGAGGCTGAAATTTGTGTATTTCTGCTCTTGCTCTTCTGGTTCTTTCAACTGTAGCTGAAATAAATTGTTTAAATATTGTGATATTGTTTATATAACAAATCCAAGGCATTCTATTTAAAAGCAAAGTATTTAATTAGTAAGTCATGTGTTTTTCTTTCTTAGTCAGGACAGCTGAATGAGTACACGGAGAGAAAGGAGATGTCGGCTGACGTCGTTTGCATGAGCCTGGCCAACGTTCCCCCCGGGGAGCAGCGTTCCCGGTTCCTTGCTGTCGGGCTGGTGGACAACACTGTCAGAATTATTTCACTTGACCCTTCGGTGAGTAGCTGCACTGTTTTTGCCCTTCCATTGGTTTGAAATGTTCAGAAGGATCCTCCAGGGAGGACTGTGTCCATCCAAACTGTCTCTCTGTGTTAAGGTGGGTGAGCAGGAATGGACAGCTTGCATGGTTTTTCTCTGCTAGCTGGGAGGAAACATGGCCCTTGATCCTTCCCTGTAACAGATATCCTGGTTTTATTGAGAATCCCTCATGCCTCTGGAGGCTCAGCTGATGAGTCACAAAATTATTTTCTTCTGTTGTTTTGTTTTGCATGGTTTTTTTGTTGCGTTTTTCCCTCTCATCTCCCTGTTTGTACCTGTACTAAAAGCAGACTCATTTTGCAAGCAAGTTGGCAGCAAACCAAGCTTATTGTTCCTCTACCTGCAACAGATGAGGTGTTAAAAGCTGGTTGCAGTCACCTAAATTCTGCTCAGGTCACTCCATGCTGAATAGCAGCAAATGGTGCTAGAACAGTTTGGAAGGATCCAGTTTATCTTCCCTGTAGTCCAGGCTGCTACCACTCCTACTTGCCAAAATGCATAGAGCCAGGATCTGTTGTGACCTTTTTTTCTTTGCTGAATACTTCTTTCTGGAGATCTAAAAGGGCATCTTTAAGCTCCTTAGATGGAGCTTGAATCCAAACCTTGCTGATTGGTGTGGTCCCTCTCTCTTGTCTCCCCCAGGATTGCTTACAGCCCCTGAGCATGCAGGCGCTGCCTGCGCAGCCCGAGTCACTGTGCATCGTGGAGATGGGAGGCACAGAGAAACAGGATGAGCTGGGAGAGAGGGGCTCCATTGGCTTTCTGTACCTGAACATTGGACTGCAGGTGAGGTGTTCCTGCCTGGTTCTGACAGCCATGTCTTGAGGAGCTTTTGCTTGAAAGGTGGATTATTAAAATGGCCCTTTCATTATGCAGTGCAGGACACAAAGCCTGACTTCCCTTTTTGTTACAATGTGTTTGACAACCCTGACTGGGGAATTCTTTGTGTAACTTAGTACAGGTGTGAGTTTCCCCATACATTTTTAGACTAAACACTAGTCAAAAGACAGCATATTATCCCAGATTTTATGTAGGACAGACTGTGGTTTTCCCATTCAAGAAGGAAGGTATATTTTAAGAAATATTTCAGGATGAAATGTTGAGCAGCTCTTTAAAAACTGCCTGTAGGGCAGAGTATCAAACAAGTAACTGCCCACAAGCAGAGGCTCTGCTCTAATAACTGTGCTGTTACACAGCTTTTTGTTGCGTTCAGAACAGACTCTCTGATCTTTGACCAAAAAATGTTGTTTTGACAATTCGACAATGTGGTAAAAATAATCTGCACAGTTTAGGTTCTTCCACATGCCACAAGCTTGATGTCAGAATGCAAACTCTTTTTAAGGAGCGTGAATTTTTGGATAAATCCTTTGTACCAAGAGGGATGGGGATCGGGAATCCACCCTCAGGTTTTTATGGCTTATGTGACATACTTAAGTCCTTGGTCTGTTTCTTATTTTGGAAGGGGTCCTTTCTGCCCTGTAGGACTGTGCAGGAGCTGTGCTTTCTTTGCTGTTAAGTGTGGCTGTAGGGGAGAGTTGTACCGACAGCTAGGAAAACAAACAGCTAATTCTTCAGAAACTGCCTTTCTCAATTGTTTTGAATTATGCATGCAGTAAGTTACTTCTTACCTTAAATCTGGACCTTTTTTGTTTTGCTGATGTGAAGAATGGTGTGCTGCTGCGAACCGTCCTGGACCCTGTCACTGGCGATCTCTCTGACACCAGGACCAGATACCTCGGCTCCCGGCCCGTCAAACTCTTCCGTGTCCGAATGCAAGGCCAGGAGGCGGTAAGGGAGGCGAGCTCTTGCAGGGTGCAGATCCCCAGGCACTGCATCCCATATTTTCTTATGGTTGGGCAGGGTGGGGAAGCATCCCTGCAGCACAGCAGGACCCTCTGGGTAAGGGTGGGAAGTAGAATGACTTCATTATGGAGCTGCCTGGTTTGCAGCTTGTTCTTTCACAAACAGCCTTGTTCTTACTCCCCTTACCACTCTGTAGTGCTGCCCTGCCTTCTCTGAACTAGGATTCATCTGACCCATAGGCTGTGTTTGCACTGTGCCTGGAGAGCTCCGAGCAGATTCTTGTGCTTTTAGACACATCTTGCCTCCTTTAGTGCACAGAGAGATGGAGAGAGCTCTGTGCAGAAAACTTGTCCTTGAATGCTTGATGCAGTGAATGGTTGTGTCCTTGCATGTTGGGAACAGCTCAGCCAAGGGCTGGACAGCTGCCATACATGGTTCAAGGAAAATATTTGCAAGATTTGGCCTAGAAGGAAGAATGTGTTTCATCAGAAGTGCCATTTCCAGCCCTTCTGATGTGGCACTGGGGAAATCAGCCACCCCCTGCTTGACTCATTTTTGGATGACACCTTCAGAGTTGAGAAATACTGCTGATAGGCGTAGGGGGCTGGATCTGGGAATTTGAGCTTTGCTGTTGGGTTAAGGTACACTGGGTGAATCTCTTCAACTTGCTCCTGCCAGCTGTTACTTGGAGATGAGGAGCTTTGCAGCTCTAGCGGAGAATACCTGTAGAATAACTGAGTGCTCTTCTGCTTGGAGATCAGCTGTTGTCACTCAGGCAGAAACTATGATTACACTGAAACTCATTTAGCCTAATTTATAAAGCTGAAGAGTTGGGAACTCGGTCTGCTTCCTTTGTTTATCATAATTTGATTTAGGCTAGTGATGATTTTCAGTAAATTTCACTAAGAGTGCTACAGCATTTGGATTGTGATGAAACAGTAAATATTTTAAAAGACCAATTCCCATTAGAACAAGCTATTAAAAAGAAAAAGGAGATATGACAGTATTGTTGATCTTGGCTTTTACAAGTAATAGATTTAGTGCACCTCAGTTGGAGTATTTGTTGTCTTGATAGGGCTTTAAAGTTCCTTTTCATGCCATATGCAATTTCCAGAGAAAGCTGAAAACAAGGAGTGACTTCTCAGGTGTTCTCTGAGCTGGTTGGGGTCCACCTGCAAGAGTTCATTTGTTGCATTGGGGAAGAGTTGGGCACTGTACATCCATTCCTATTGCATGAAGTGAGCTTGCCTCTATTTCCAGACCTAATAAATTTGCTGCCTGTCTTTCCCAGGTGCTGGCCATGTCAAGCCGTTCCTGGCTTAGTTATTCCTATCAGTCACGCTTCCACCTGACTCCCCTGTCTTATGAGACACTGGAGTTTGCATCTGGTTTTGCTTCTGAGCAGTGCCCTGAGGGCATTGTGGCCATCTCCACAAACACATTGAGGTAAGCACCAGAAGGGAAACAAATGCTTTGGGGCTGGGATGCCAGGCCAGTGAAGCAGTGGTGAATTCTACCAGACATTCAAAAGAGGTAAAGTGACTTGACTTCAAAAAAGATTTTTTTTATTATGGATAAGGATTTGATAGGAACACTTGGATAGGTTTCAGAAAACAGACAATTTAAGGAAAGTTATGCTGTCAGAAAAAAAATGGGATGTGCTTCTCAGATTTGTATTTTCTAGCTTTTTAAAATAAGTGTAATTTAAGTTCTTCTTTAATTCTCTGATCCTGAGAGAGGGAAGCTTTTAATAAATGTGTACCTATTATGTATTAGGATCTTGTGGTTTGTGATCTGAATTGACTGCTTTGCAGGAAATGAACCACGTGATTTAAGAAACCAGAGGCATGACAGGGATGTGTTTGTTGCCTTTTTTAAAGTTCAGCTGAGATACTAAAAAGATAAATGAAAATAATGGACCACAAATTCAGATGCTGTGCTGCATGCACTTGAACAGGCACTTTTTTCATATCTGTCCTCATTGAAATATTAAAGCATTCATTGCTTTTAAAGGATTCATTCTTTCTGGAAAGACTTGTGGTTTTTAGACACCAAATGCCAGAAGAACTGGCATTTCAGCTGGCAAGCCACAGGAAGAAAGAGCTGGCATTGCATTTTTCATACTCTTTAACTGAAGTGCCTCTGAGGAGCATTTGATTACGTGTCAAAGTCAATGTCACATTTAGATTCAGATCATGTGTTCCTCAAACATGCACTTTCCTTCTTCCATGTGCTCTTTGTTCCTCCTGGAACAGACTCTGCAGCACCAGTCAGAACGCACTCTGGGACAGTGAGAGCCCTCAAAGACCTCATGCTGCAGCACACCTGTCCCACACCATGGGCTCCCATTTGAGGATGTTAGTTTTGCTCTGCACTCTGGAAGTGTTTGCTCATTGCTGTCTGGCCTGAGAAAGGCATTTCTCCTCTCTAGCACTAGCCAGTTTCACAAAGAAAAAGTTCCAGTTTCATTCTCTTGGACAGCTGTTTTTAGATAATGTTCAACATGTTGCATCTTTGTCCCCCAGGATTTTGGCACTGGAGAAGCTGGGAGCAGTCTTCAACCAGGTTGCCTTCCCATTGCAGTACACACCCCGAAAATTTGTCATTCACCCAGAGAGCAACAACCTGATCATCATTGAGACAGACCACAATGCTTACACTGAGGCCACCAAGGCACAGAGGAAGCAGCAAATGGCTGAGGTAATTGGGGTGGGGGCAGGTACACACATCTGTTCCCAAGAGGAGACTTCTGCAGCTGGAAGTGCTCCCTGCTCATTAGTTCCCAGCTGCCATTACCTGCAAGGCTTCCTGCCCTGTGTGAATGCAGTGGCTGAAAGAGGAAAGCAGATCTGCCTCAAAACAAATTTCAGCAGAATGCACCCCCAGTGTTCCTTCCTTTGCATGTTGTAAGGCCATGTTTTAAGAACTACCTTAGTGGAGAGCAGTCTTGCTTGTGTAACACCATTCTATGGGGTTTCTGTGGTTAGTTGAGGATGCTTGCATTTCAGTGGGTTGTTTACTTTCTTCTCAGGGTTTCCAGGGTTGTGGATTTGAAAAAGCAGCTCCCCAGACAGCTGTCCCTTGGGCAGGGGAGAGCTGACACAGCCATGCTCTGAGCTGTAGAGGCTCCCTGGGGAATAAACTCAGGGTGGGTGGAAGCTTTGGGACTTAATGACTTTTATGCCTTCGCAGGCAGTACCTTGCCCCAAAATACCTGAGCTTAGGCAAAACAGGGTGGTTGTATTCTATGCAGAGCAAGAGTGTGCTGAGAATGGAAATCACTGAGCTGATCTTTTCTCTTGTCCTTTAATGCTGTAGGAAATGGTGGAGGCTGCTGGTGAGGATGAGAGGGAGCTGGCTGCAGAGATGGCTGCAGCCTTTCTGAACGAGAATCTTCCTGAGTCCATCTTTGGTGCTCCCAAGGCAGGGAATGGTCAGTGGGCCTCTGTTATCAGAGTAATGAACCCCATCCAGGGAAATACATTAGATCTGGTCCAGCTGGAGCAGAATGAAGCTGCTTTCAGGTAAGAAGCATTGCCAGATGCAGCAAGAGTTCCTGCTTGTGATGAATCTAAGGTGTTTTTTCCTCTTGCTTATCTATTACTGAGCTGAAATCCAGATGGAACATGTTATCAAAAGACTGGCTTGAAATTCCGGAAGTGATTTGTCTTGCCTTCCCTTCCAACCCTGATCTTGTCCACATGTGGCATTAAGGGCTGGTGGTGCTCCAAATGTGATTGCTGGACCCGAGTGCCTAAAGAACAACACAGGGGTGTAAATGGCAGATAAGAGAGCTAGGAACAAGAGAATGTGCTGTTATCTCTCACTTCCCCTTCTCATCCAGATAGACTGAGGATAGATTAAATGGAAAGGGAAGTGTTAGGGGATTGGAGGGAAAAACCAGCACAATAACAATGTAGAAAAGCAAGTGCCTCAGCAGGTGAAGAAGTTAGTCCAAAAGGCTGACCTGCCATTTCCAACCGACCTGAGCTATTTACTGAGCAGGAAATAATACTGTGAGATGAAGAAACTTACTTGTATATGTCCCAGTGAGAACAGCCTTTGAAAAACAGCTTCCAGTAGAGTTTTGCACATTGCTAGACAGTGTCTGGCCTGTGAAAGTGTAAGGTAACACATAGGCTTTGAGCATATGTGACACCTGGAAAACAAGAAGACTATGGAAGAACAAACAAATCTGTGTTAAACCTTTCTACAAGGAGAAAAAATGACCCCTCAAAAGGAAATGTCTTTGTTGAAGGGTTGGACTCTCAAATCTCTGCTGGGCAGGTGCAGGTTGTGCTGTTGGGGTGTCCAGTCTGGATGTGCAGCATTAGTGTGATGACACTGATGTCCTGGTGTGTCCTGTCCTTCCCAGCGTGGCCGTGTGCCGGTTCTCCAACACTGGTGATGAGTGGTACGTGCTGGTGGGAGTTGCCAAGGACCTGATTCTCAATCCACGCTCAGTAGCTGGGGGCTTTGTCTACACATACAAGCTGGTGAATAGTGGTGAGAAGCTGGAGTTTCTGCACAAGGTGAGGGCAGTGATGGAGTCATTTCCAGGCTGAGTGTTGGAGTAGCTCTTTCTTGCCGAAGTGCTGCAGTGATATTGCAGTATTTGGTGCATCCTGGGCAAGATTATCATGCTGGGGTTGCATGCTGGAAGCAGCCTTGGAGAAAGTGAGCTGCCTCTTCCAAAACCATTTGGTATATCTTTTGCAGAGCTGAGGATTGAACAAAGATCTCCCAAGAGTCCAAATTTTACCCATCTAGTTGGGATTGGGTAAATTGGAAAGGAGCAGTGTTTTTCATGCCCCTGTTAGGGGGGGGAGGGAAATGGCTCTGTTTGCTTTCTGGAATATGAGCTCAGAGAGCTGCTTAAGCACTTGTTTACAGAGCAAATTCATCCTTGGGTTACTTGAACCCTGGTGCTAAGACTATCAGTCCTTGCCTGACCATGTGCAGCTGGTGTGAGCTGTCATCTTCCTTGGATGCTGTTTGATTGTGTGTAGAAATGATTAGTGACCAACTTGTTTGATAGGTCTCGGGGGCTTTAGCAAAAGTTTCAGCAGAGAAATTACTGTTCTTCCCACATGCTTCCAGCATGGCTGAGATTTCAGCAGATGAACACATGGAAAGGAATGTTGTGGCTTACTCACTTCCTAGAGTCCTGATGCAGTGAGTGGGTTCTGTCCTGGACTGCGGCCTTTACTGGTGCCACTGAACACCCACTGGAAAATTGACAGAGCTGAAGTTGTGAAATAAACTTCTCTTAGCCAGTGCAGCCAAGCTAGGAATGCTGTAACTGGAAGCTCTCTACATGTTCCCCTTCTCTGCTGTGGCTGATCATTTTGGATTGATTAGTGGTGGGAGATTTTTCAGACAGTAACGCAGTCTGAGTTACTGAAATTGTGGACACATTGCAGTTGTTCATATTTAAAAATTTCTTTGGTGGCAATGTCAGATGGCTGAATTGCATTCATGCCTTGCTTTAAAAACAGTCTAGGTAGATTTAGGCAAAGTCTAAGGTTTTTCTGTTGACTGTAAACCAAAACTAAGAACTGAGGCAGCCAGACTCTTCTTCTTTTGCTGCCTGCCCAGTTTGGGATTCTTACAATCCTATGCTTCAGTTAAGGTGCACTGCCAGCTGTGTTGTGTGTGAGTGCCCAAGGCTCTCTTAGCTCTATGTGTGACATCTGCTGTTGTCAAAAGGCCTGCAAAGGACTGACCTGTTGCCTCTCCTGTTGAAAAAGATCGTTACTAGCCTTTTACATTGAAAGCCATGGTACAGGCCAGTGAACTCCAACCATACTGTTAGCTGAATCTGCTCTGAAGGTTTATGTAACATTAGCTTTCTTAATGAGGATTTCACAATCTTCTTCTTCTCTCTCTAGACCCCTGTGGAGGAGGTTCCTGCAGCCATTGCACCATTCCAAGGCCGAGTCTTAATTGGAGTTGGAAAGCTCCTGCGTGTGTATGACCTGGGCAAGAAGAAACTGCTTCGGAAATGTGAGAATAAGGTACTATCTCTGTTGCTGATCAGAGCTGTCAAGTTGAAACAAGTGATACTTCTCAGCAGGAGTGAAACAAGGGTTTTAGCTGCTACTCCAGCCCAAGTGTGTCTGTTTATTTGGTCATCAGAGCTGTATGTTTGCCTTGCTGGCTGCATCTATGCAGAGTAGTGCTGGACTAGACTGGGCTGTTGTGCTGCCCGTGTGCATCCCACACACACACCGTTTTCTTATCACCATTCTGATGGTGATAAGATGTGTTATCAACTTGTGTGATGCAAGTTCCTTTTTGTCCCAGCTCGGTGCAGGCTGTTACTGACCATATGCAGGGGTCTGTACAGACTTCCTTTGGCCACCAGCTGCAAATGTGAGAGGTCTTATGCAGGTAGAAGATAATTGCTGGAAATGTTTTGTTAGCTTGAGTGTCAGCAGCTGGCGGTCAGAAGCTGGAGGGTGCATATGACCACCTCATCAGATCCCCAGAATGTTGAAAGGGTATTTTCTCATTTAAGTAGATGGTCCTTCTTGCTGAGCATCTCTGGTACTATAGGAAAAGAAATTGCAAAGCATGATTTTCTAACTCTTAATTGCCTGCTCCTCCCTCTCTCGTGCAAGCTGCAGAACCTGTGCCAGTAGCTCATTACTGCACAAAAGAACTCCAGCAAGCTGGCAGACTGGGAACTTTTAGGGGAACTTTTTTTTGTGTGGTTTTGTTAGTTTTTTTTTTTTCCCCCCTGAAACATGACTCACATGAAAAATTGAAGCTTTCCTTCTTGGGCCTTCCACATATTGAGGAGACCTGGAAGCAGTGCCTGCTTGTAGGGATGTCCTGGCATCTCCAATCATGGGCTCACCAGCAATACTTGTTCTTTGGACAGTGTTCTTACAGGGAAGGCTGTGAATGCCACATGGTGCATGTTAGGTTGCCCTGTATTGATGGTGTATTTAGAGTGGGACTGCAGTATGGCAGAAATGAGGGGTAGTTTTGGAGGAAATGATGGGAAGAGTGGAGTGAGCTGTAGTTCACAGAGGGAAATAGAGTTTCCACTGAATAGGGTAGACTTGACGGGCGATACTTCCCTGTTTGAAGCACTCAGGTTTTGTCCTTTCTCTCTCAAAAGCACATTGCCAACTACATCTGTGGTATCCAAACCATTGGGCACAGAGTGATTGTTTCAGATGTTCAGGAGAGTTTCATCTGGGTGCGATACAAAAGGAATGAGAACCAGCTCATTATCTTTGCTGATGACACTTACCCCCGGTGGGTCACTACAGCAACTCTCCTGGATTACGACACTGTGGCTGGAGCAGACAAGTTTGGTAACATCTGTGTGGTGAGTGTGCCTTACTGAAGTCGGGGTTTTTTGGACATTATTTCTCTTAAAACATCCATGATTTATCTTAAAAGAATGAGAATCAGTCTCATCAGCTGGAGACAACGCCCTGTACCATTGACTTGTTTTCATGGGGTGACTCTGTCATCATAGTGGGCTGCAGTTTATCGGTTTGTTAAATGAAGCAAATAAGTTAAAGCATCAGCAAGTCATAAACATGAGGTGTCCAGTAATTTGTTTATATTGCCTCGAAACGTACTGTCAATAAGTCTTGAAAAGAAGCTTTTGACTGTGAAAGGGCCCATGAGAACTTGAGTCAGGGTTATCACTCTTACTTTTTCTGACTAAGCCTCATTGCTGGCATTTAGCTTTCTGTCACTTCCTCTCTACAGTTGGCTTTGTCAGCCAACACTTCCCCACTTGGCTGGATTTCAGCAAGGGAGGAGGAAAGAATAGATGGTCTTTCTGGCAGAGCTTTGATCTCTTTCTGAAGCGTGCTTGGGTGCTTTGGAGTGCAGAGTTCAGCAAGTGTCAGATGGCTGCGCCTGCAGGGTTTGGCCAACACACACAAATCAGTCCTCTTCAGTTTTCCTGCCCCACATCCATCAAACTGTTTCCTTAGTGGAAACCACCTTCAGATCAGTTTGACCAGTTACCTCCCCGGGTAATGTGCAAGTGTCAGGCCAGGCAGAGGCTGATTGAGGCCCTCCCCATGTTTCTGGGTGATGGGCTATTGGTCTTGGTACCATAGTTGTCATATAACTGTAAAGGCTGTTTTGGAGAGGCACCTGGATGATTCTGCTGTAAGTGTAAAGTGGTTTTTGCAGAGAAAACAAAAGCAGCCTTTCAGACAGCACAAGTGTTCTTCAGAGATAATGTGCTGCTTTTCTGTAGCTTGCTGATTCTTCTTTCCTCTTGTAACACAGGTGAGATTACCTCCCAACACCAATGATGAGGTAGATGAGGATCCCACAGGCAACAAAGCTCTCTGGGACAGGGGCCTGCTTAATGGAGCATCGCAGAAGGTAATACTTTGTGGGAAGCACATGGTTATTGTAGGAAAAGAATGCACTGCTTTTCTGTGGAGGCCTTTGCAGTGTTGTCCAGGAGATGTATTGGCAGTTCTGCTTCTACACAATCTGCTGTGCGGTGGGTGATCTGTTTTCACTGTTGCTCCAAGCCAAATTTCTGAAATCACAGCTGAAGCCTGTTTGGTGTGTTTGATGGAAGCAGCTCATTTTCTTTTGCTGCTTTCTCTCATTACTTGCATCCGTTTGTCCAGCTGAGTTTTGCCATCTGGTCACAGGTGGAAGGCACTTCCTCTCTAGAAAGGCATTTCAGAAGGAGCAGTTGGCTGAATTTATTCTGCTTTCCTCTCCCAAGCCCTTTGATGCGTTTATATAAGCTGAAGAAAAAACATGCTTCTGTGCTTGCCTTTCAGGCTGAAGTGATTATGAATTACCACGTGGGAGAGACGGTGCTTTCCTTGCAGAAGACCACACTGATTCCAGGAGGCTCTGAATCTCTTGTTTATACCACCTTATCAGGGGGGATAGGAATCTTGGTCCCTTTTACTTCCCATGAGGTAAGCAAGCCCACGCACTGGGCTGCAGACTTGCTGCTTTTTGTGCACCCATCCCCAGCCAGTTTATCAGTGTGCTGCATTCCCTGGAGGGCTCCATAATGCCTGAAATCCTGAGCTGCAGGAGGGCCTGTGGCTCCAGTGCAGAAGGGAGGAGAAAGTTTGAGGTCTGCACTGGCTCTGTAAAGGCTTGAGAGCTTTCCTTATTGCACTGTTCTGAATCTGTTTGTGCTTTCGAGGAGCTGTGGGTGGTTCAGTGACTGAGGACGGAGGAGTCCTTTGGCATGGTTTGTGTAGCCTCTAAATTATTGACTGGGCAGAGATGTTTTAAGTCCTGAGGATGGTACTTTGTTGTCTATTTGCTGTGACCTCTTGGAGTGGATGCCAAGTCATTCCCTCTTGGAGCTGCAGCCCTGTGCTGCACAGCTGCTCTGTGCCTCATTTCCTGGAAGGCTGATCCTGACCAGGGTGGCTGCTTAGCTCTGCTGTGGGTGCTTCTCAGGTGGAAGAGGCATGGGGGGTAGCCATGACTTTGGCTACCATGTGCAGGGCTTCTCTGGCAGAGTCTGGTAATCACAGAACCACAGAATGCTTTGGGTTGGAAGGACATTTAAAAATCATCTCGTCTAACCCCAAATGGCCATGTAATGGCAGTGTTTAAGCCAGTGCAGGAGCATCTTCTGATGGATGATTTCTTGCCATGCTAGCAGCACTGATGTGCACCAGACTGTTCTCTTACCAATCCTTAATCTCCCCAGGATCATGACTTCTTCCAGCACGTGGAAATGCACTTACGGTCTGAGCATCCTCCTCTCTGTGGACGAGACCATCTCAGTTTCCGCTCCTACTACTTCCCAGTGAAGGTAGGCCCTGAGCATGTGGGGTGCAGAGAGTTGCTCTGGGGCACAGCTTGAGGCTGGCAAAAGCAAGGCAGGGTTTTTGCCTTGAACAAGGCAGTGTTGCTGTTCAGTGGGGAGGAACGGGGCACTGTCAGTAATGGCTCGTATACTGCCTGTGGCAGCTGCCTCTTGAGCAGTGCTCTGTAAGTAGAACAGTACTTAGCATTTAATGCGTGTCTATTTTTGTGTCTTAACTCTTGTAATGAGCCTCTTGAGGGTTGGTCCTAAGACCCAAGCCCAGAGGTGCTGTAACTGCACTTCTTTACTTCCCACAGCGTCTCCATTTTCCACCAGGAGAAGAGCATTACGTAGCTGTTGGTGTGGCTGGGTCAAACTGAGTGTTGCCCTGGGTTATGTTTTTTTCCACCGCCATTGGAAAGGGGAATCTTAAGTTCAGAAACAGCTGTTCCTGACTATTTCTGCTTTTGAGGAACTATTAAAAGCTGTAAACTGTTAAATGCTATGACCAGAAGGATCACAGTGGTAGCTGCTACCAGAGTAATGTGTGTGGAATCAGTCAGAACACTGTCCCAGCAGACAAAGCTCTGTAGGTGCACAGGGTGGTGGTGGTCTCGATGAGCTTGAGGCTGATTTACAGCATACACAGCCTCAAAGAGAGCTCCCATGTGACTGAAGCTGCCTTTGTCATCACTCACAGCCTCCCCTAGCCTTAACAAGTGCAGGACTCAGACCCAGGCAGATCTCCTCCTTTCCCTTGTGTGATTCTTCAGCTGCACCCAGGCCTTTTGGGTTTCTGTTTCGTTAATCAAGCTGGCCAGTAATTAATGTGATGCTGCTATTCAGAAGATGAGGTCACCAAGCATAGTCTTGTTTTCAGGACAGGATTAAGAAACTCCTGGGAACAAACTGTTTGTGGCCATTTTTCCCTGTTTAGGCAGGGTTCAGTGCTTCTCTGTGGTTTCGATTCAGTTCTCTCCTCCTTGCCCCTCCAGAACGTGATTGATGGGGACCTATGTGAGCAGTTCAACTCCATGGAGCCTAACAAACAGAAGAATGTGGCTGAGGAGCTGGACCGGACCCCACCCGAGGTGTCCAAGAAGCTGGAGGACATCCGCACGCGCTACGCTTTCTGAGAGGCAGCTGGCAGGGGCAGAACTGCTCGCAGCTCCTCTGGGTGCTCTTCCAGGCACCGTTGGGAGGAGGAATGTGTGCTTTTTTTCCCCCCTTTTCAAGTACTGGTTTGGTCCCCTTGGTTTATATTTCAAAGTAACGTGACTCCAGTAAGTACAGTATCAGCTATTAGGTTTCGCAACACATCCTGCTGCCTATGTGAAGGCTCCTGACATTCCGGCTTCTGGCCAGAGCAGTTCTCTCCTGGGAAGTGCCCAGGGCAGGACGCCAGCTGACCCTCAGCCCCATCTCCTTGTCCTCTCTTTCAGATGGGGGAGTCCCAGGGCATCTTCCTGAAAATTCTGTAGGGCAGATCCAGCTGAGTCTTTGTTGGGTCAAATAGGGTTCATGATTTCCCAGTGTTTTAGAAAAGGAAAGGAAAGAGCTGTGATTAAGGATTACCAGGCTCCTCTTAGTAGCCAGTGGTGAGCTGCTCTGGGCTTACTCTAGTCCAGGGAGCAGCCAATGGGAAGCTGGCTGTGTGGAGGGTGTAACTGTCACACTTGTCTTGAACGTTTTCTTCTGAATTGCAAGGGGGTTTTTTGGACTCGCCATTTCTGACTGTTTTCCCTGTAAATAGAGTTTTGTACAATGTTGACTCTCTTGGGGGTGGGGAAGAGCGAGGCCTGAGTCTGGGACTTGATTTGTTTCATAATAACTTTGGCAAGAGAGTGTCTCCAAGCTGTGACTGTGAGCAGCACATGAAGAATAAAAGCCTGTTTTTTCACTACCCTGGCGCTGGGGCTCTCCTCCTTCGTGGCAGCTGCTGAGGACCTGGCGGGAGCAGGAGGGGAGGAGGAGGAATACAAAAATGTGCTCACCCTGAGCCCCTGTGCTCCTGCAGGCCCCTCGCTGCCCTGCCTGGAACTGGTCCCCTGCTGCTTGATCTGCCTGGGACACACACAAAGCAGGCTGTGGAGAGAGGGAAAAGTAATTTCTGCAGCCCTTCCAGAGTATGGCTGCACACTGGGGATCCTGTGTCACCCAGTGTAGGAGCTGCAGCTCTAGGAGGAGCAGCTGGCTGCCAGGAGGGCTGGTGAAAGGTCCTTGTCCCAGAGGCTTGGTAGCTGGCTGCAGAGGCACCCAGAAAGTGCCCACACACAGCGAGTTTGGCTGTGGTTCTGCTGGGTTGCTCCCTGCTTACAACACCTGCTGGTGGGGTCTGTGAGAGCCTGTGACATCCTGGTAAGGATGCTGCTCATCACTTGGGGCTTGGAGAGACAGGTGATCCTTGACCCTGGTACTTGTGCTCCCTTTGAACAACTTCCATGTTCTCTGGTGCATGTACTGATTGGGGTGAGGGCAAACACACCCTCCTGCCCTGTCCTTTGCACCCTCTCCTCCCCTCGTGTGCCTCGTCTCGACCCACAGGCCTGCGTTGGCAGGGGCTGCACGGCTGCACCCTTTGGCTCTGACAGGGCACGTGGAGCCCCACCCATCCTCTGCTGGCAGAGCAAAGGGCTTGTGCTCCCTTCCCTGGCCTGAGTGGGGGCGGCTTTGTCAAGGGCGGGGCAAAGCCGAGCTGAGCTGCCCGTGGGGTCCAGCTTCTGGCTTGCCATGGAATTAAGGTGCTCACCCTGTGCTCCCTGTCCCTTGCCGTCCCCCAGGCAGTGATGCTTTAGATCAGAGGGCACTTTCAGCAGAGCTCCAGTATCACTTGGTATTTGTCCCGCTGGTGTCCTGAAAGCACGGGAGGGAGGCATCTTAGGATGTTCCCAAACTGGTTCCAAGCAGACGGTTTCACTTCCTTGGCTGTGCCTGGTGAGTAACCTGCCTCCAGTAAAAGGCAAAGCCTGGGAGGGACCCACTCCAGCCATAAGGAGCAGGGAGAATGTGGAGAGCTGGCTGAGCCCCCAGCTCCCCTTCACTGGGACAATGAAGGTTTCTTTCAGTGAGGGTTCCCCCTGCAGCGCAGGGCCCGCGGTGCTGCTGCCGTGTGGGAGCAGAGCTCCTGGGGCTGTGCACGGGGAGCTGTTTGCCTTGGGCTCATCCCAGCACTGCTTTGCAGCCCGGGAGGGCAAACCGCCCCCAGCACAGAGCTGCGCAGTTCCGCACTTTCCCTTCTCTTCCTCGCCCCATCCCGGCTGCCAGGCTGATGAGTACGTGGGCAGGGAATGCTATTAAATGGCTTCCTCCAGCGACTGCAGCAGCTGCGGGCAAAATCCCTGCGGACACCTGAGTGAGGAGCTGGACCAGCTTCTTCCCTGCTCAGAGCCGAGCATCTTGCCCCCAGACGGGAGCTGGGAGGGAGGCAAGGGCCCTGCCCGAGACTGGCCAGGACCAGGGGAAGTTTGGCAGGAGCACGGCAGTGGCCCTGACTCCGTGCCAGGGGAATCCCAGTGCGCTCTCACAGGCAGAAGTGCATTCCTTCCCACGCGTTTCCCTGGGAGCACTGACCTACTCCTTTGATAGCCACTGT
>JAHLSL010000036.1:5232776-5243247 GCA_025920805.1 Petroica traversi | reverse complement strand
ATGGAGGCCGCGGGGGGCGGCGCGGGGGTCTCCTCGCTGGGGCCGGACCCCATGAGGGCGGTGGGGAAGGGGAACTGGCCTTCCCCCAGGGCGTGGGCGCCGGCCACCAGCTCCCCAATCTTCTCCACCAAACTGTGCCGGTTGGCAGCCAACTGTTGGTCCTCCTCTTCCTCAGCGGAGAGGTGCTGGCCGGCCCCGGGGTAGACAGAGATCTCCATGGCACCGCCGCCCCAGGCAGTGTTAGGAAGGCTCAGCCGCTTGGGCGAAGCTTTGGCAAAATCCAGGGGGTTTGGAGAGGCGTCGTCGGCGTAGAAGACGCACTCTTCACTGCCCACCCGCGTAGGGCCGGCGTAGCCAGGGGAGTCTGGCACCGTGGGGGTCTTCACGGGGACGATGGGGGGTCGGATGGGGATGGGGCCAGCGTTGGAGAGCGTACGGCGGACCGAGGGCTTGGTGGAGGGCGTGCGGCGGATGGTGGCCACCCCCGGGGTGGTGCCGGCTGGGAGGTTGGTGCCGGTGGGCAGCCCGGCGGTGGAGGCAGGACGCTTGGTCTGGATCATCCGCCGGTAGTTCTGGGCGATGTTGCTGTTGCGCGGGATGGTGGAGGACTTGTCGAAGTCACTCTGGGGATCACACTCCACGTCACCGTTCACTGAGTAGCAGTCGTAGTCGGAGCCTGGGGAGGGAGCAGCACCGTCAGTGTGGCTGGGGGGGGCAGCAGGTAGCCAAGCCCAACCATGCCAGCAAAGCCAGCCCCAGCCACTTCCATCACAGCACAACAACAACCAAATTCAATTGCCATGATCGTGACACAGCCACTACTGTCCCAATCATTGCTGGCACAATATGCTCACCATGAAACCCAAACATCACCTCAATCATCCCAACCATCACACTGAAAACACAACCAAACCCAACCGTCACAATCACAACCACCCCAACCACAGCCATCACAACATGATCACAGCCAATCTCCAGTGTCACCACCAGTGGTTGTAACTGGCTCAGCCATCATCGTCCCAACATCATGACAGACATGGTTATTTGATCTCCAACTGCTGGCTCTGTTGCCATTAGCTATCATCTGCCATCATCTCCTCCTGTACTCAACCTCCGTGCACAGACACATCACCCCAAACCATCACCTGTTATGGCACATCCTGGCACAACTGCATGCACTGAGCCCCAGCTAACACCCAAACAACCAGGAAAAGCCACAGTTATTTGTGGTACCCCAGTATGATCACAGCCCAATGCTATGACACCCAGAGCACACAAATGTGCCTCAGGACCACCAAAACCTCTGCTGTGCCCTTCTCCACTCAAAGTCTCATTTCAGATGGTCTAGGTACTCCTGGTGCTGGTACCTTGGGAAGGGATGGTGTCCTCAGAGCAGGAGGGGGTGGTGGTCTGCGTGCTGTAGCCACTGGAGTACTGCAGCGAGTCCCGGCTGCTCTTCTGGTGCTCCAAGCTCAGCCCACGGGTCAAGACCATGGCCAGGTCACTGGCGGCAGGGGACACCTCCTCCCCATGCTGCAGGGGCAAGGGGCATTGTCAGCATCCTGGTTCCTCCTCTGGGAATCCCCAGGAGCCCACCACCTCTGAGCCCTCCCTGCTGGAGCTGGTACCTTGGCAGCAATTGTAGCCGGTGACATCCGGGGCCTGGGAGCATCCTCGCCGCCGATGCCCGGGTACCCCCCAGCAGGAGAGCCCATCTCGGCTTCCCGCAGGTGCTCCACGCGGTCCTTGCGCCGCTGCAGGGTAGGGACCACCGGCTGGTCATAGGGGCTGGCCTTGGACCAGTCCTGCAACGGGTAAGGCATGCGGTTCATGCTGGTGACACTGGGACCAGGAGTGTGGCTGGAGGGGTCTCAAGCTGATGTCCCCCCATGTCAAGCCATGGGTGCTGCTCAGGATGCTCTGCCCCATGCAGGAAGGGAGGGGAGGGTCTGGGGGCTGAACCCCATGAGGTGAAGGGGGAGGAACCACGTGTGAAATGCAATCCTGGTGGGATGGCATGGACTAACCGAGGTGGGGGAGCTGCACTCGCTAACTGACTGGCAGGTTTCAGATGCCTCTGAGGACGCCGAGCTGGAGGACTTCTGCTGTGCCGTGACGAGCCGAGAGCCGGAAGGTGAGAGAAGAGGCAGTTAGCAAGCAAAGCCAGAGCCATGACCCTGGTTAGAGCAGCACCCACAGCTTCCTGGCTGAGCAAGGCTCCCAGCCACCCTCCCCTCTGGCAGCAGATGCAGGATGGTGAGCAGGATGCAACCTTGGCAGCGGGGTTAAGAACTGGGATGATGTACTGCCCCAACCCTTCTCCCTTCTCACCCCAAGCCATGCAGAGCCAACAGGTATTTTGGTGAGTAAGGACCTTGTTGGGTTGGTGATGCCAGGTTAGCATGGACAGGTGGGAATGGCAACTCCCTGGGGATCCTGGAGCATCTTTGGCAGTGGGTATGGTGCAGCATGAAGGGGAAGCTTTGCTCCATGCTGCCTCGTGGATGACTGGCACAAACTGGGTATTACAGGGATGTGGTGATCGGGAGACACCCTGTTCTCCTGGCACAGGGAGAGGGATATCTGTGCCCCATCCCTGGAGGAATTGATGGATAGGTTTTCTCTGCCGTGTGGCCCATGATGCCTCCAAGTACGGCAAGCACCCTCAACATTCCCAGTATGTATTTCCCATGATGCCAACACAGATGGAAATACTCCTGAGGGTGGGTCTCATCACCTTTGCACTGGACCCTTGCGTTGCACCCAGCACCACCCACCCGTTCTATGGACGAGGAAACTGAGGCATGGAGGTGGGCAGCACGGACCACCCTCCGTGTACCTGGCTGGTGATGTCCGAGGGCATGGGGGAAGGTGGTTTGGAATAAGCGGCGTCCTGGGAGATGAAGCCGGAGTCGTGGGAGGAGACGCTGGAGAGGCGGGTGGCGGCGGCGGGGGGCTGCGCCAGGCTGCGGTAGCGATAGGTGGAACTGGGTGAGCAGGTCTGAGCCCCGCCGGGCCACGCCATGCCACCCTTGGCACTGCTAACGCTGCTGGGGGGGCGCCGGGGGACAGGGACACGCCGGTGGGGAGGACAAAGGAAGGAAAAGAGAATTTAAGACAGAGGTTCGGAGGTGGCGGGACGGCCAGCGCCCTGCCACACATCCCAACCTGGGGAAACTGAGGTATGTAGTCCTCCTGGGGTGTCCCTTTGCCTCCTGGGGTGGCCCTGTGGCAGGGAACGGGCTGGGGGACATGACAGAGGTGGTATGCTTGCTCCAAGACACCCATGCACAGCACACATTGCTCCCAAAGCCCAGAGGACAAGGCATGTGTCAGGCCCTCATCCTGCCTCATAAGTCCATCAGCTCTGCCCAGTGCGCCAATTCATCCATATTAATGGGAGCCATTTGCCCATACGGACATGAGAAGGTGGACATGCACCTTGTGAGCATCCCCAAAGGCCGCAAGCATCATTAGCCCACTGAGGTTAACGAAGAGGGCTGGATTTCCTGGCTGTGGTTGGGTGTGGAGCCCACCTCACCGTACCTGCACATGCTGGACTTGCGGGAGCTGGAACTGCTGGGCGAGGACGGGGGTGTCTGGTAGGACCAGCTGTAGTCAGAGCCCTTCAGGTCCTTGATCACCTGTAGGAAAGATGGGGTCTAAGTCCTCCCAAAGATACTCCTCTGCTCCCCTGACCCCTGGCTCGACCCTGCTGACCTGCTCACTGGCGGGGGGCAACTTGTGGGGCTCAGCGGTGAGCACCACCAGGTCCTCGATGATGCCCTGCAGGTGGGTGATCTCTCCCAGCATGGTGAGCTCCCCGTTCTGAGGACAGACAAGAGGGAGCATCAGCACCCACTGGGCAGCAAGAACAATCCCCGACCCTCCCAGTCCCCAGCACGCACCACCACAGGCTGCAGGAAGGTGATGAAGGTGCAGAAGCGGCCCCTCTCCTCGATGAGGGCTTTGCGGACCGCCTGCTTCTCCGTCTCCTCCAGCAGCAGGTACATGTCATTGACATCCTGCAGGGCGTTGTCCAGCTGGGGCTGCAGGTCCCCCTTCCCTGTGAGATGGGGTACTGTCAGCGCTGGGTTCCCCTGACACCCTCCCCAATCTGCTGGCGGTGTCACTGGCAAGCCAAGGCCATTCCCCCAGCCAGGAGACATCACCCCATCCTCACATTCCAGCAGATATCATAGGTCCCCCAATGTGTCCATATCCCTGGAAGATCCACGAGCATCCTCACCCCACAGCAGCCCTGGGCAGGAGGCTCCTTTGCCACCCCATCCCCATCCCTGGCACCTGGGACCAGAGGACCCCTTGGGCTGCCACATGGTGGAGGTGGCATCACCTCAGGATGTGGGGTGCAGACTAAGCTAAGCTAAAAGCAGGGTGAGGGTGGGAACTGGGAGTGGATGGACGGACAGACAGACAGAGGCTGGGGAGACTGGGGGGAGTAGATGAGGAAGCAGAGAGGGGGCCGGTGGTGGGGGGCAGCAGTTCACTTACCAAGTAGCTCTACAGGAAGGATGTGGAAGGGAGGGAAGAGAGAAGGAGACAGAGAAAACGTGTGAAAAGAGGCCGAAGGCTGGGGCCATGCCCCGCCTCCCCGCCACCCCTGGGGCCATGCTGGCACCTCCCTTTCTGCAGGGGGGCAGCAGGACCCCCCTAGTGCCCAACCCCTGGTTGGCAGTGCCACAGCCAGGATACCCACCCTGGCTGGGGGTGCTGCAGAGGGGCTGATGGGGGCACCCCCCAGGAGACCCCCTCTCACCTTTGCGAGCCTTTTTCTGGAGCTTGAGGGTGTCAGAAGACTTTTTCTTGATCTCATGGCGTGCTCGCTTGTACTCTGGGGGCACAGAAGTGCTGTCAGAGGGGACCCCTGCCCAGCAGTGCAGCCACCTTGCACGGATCCATCCCGTCCCCCCGTACCTTTCGCATGGTCCTTGTCCAGCTGGTTGGCAGTTTTCTTCCAGTCCTCAATCCTGTCCTGCAAAGGGTTTATCAGGCTCTCCATGAGGGCACTGGAGAAGGGAGAGAGAAGCAGAGAGTGTGGGAGAGAGCCAGAGCCAGGGGCAAGCCATTCCCCCATCCCATGCCCAGCCAACATCCAGCATCTCCTTCTTCAGCAAGTGATGAGCCCAGCCAGGCAATGTCACTGATTGTCACCAAGGACTGTGGCTTTGGAGGCAAAGCTGATCCTGGTTCTGCTTACTTGGTGAACTGCCGGAGCTTGGCCTCGATGCTGCGGTGCCGCATGCACATCCGGGTCAGCGCTGAGCCAATGTCCCTTGTGGCACCTGGTGGGGAGCAGAGCACCGCTGACAAGGGACAGGGACACCCCACACCAGTCCCAGCCCAGTCTGTACAGGGGGAGCAGGGTGGATCATGACAGGGACGATCAGTGCTGGGATGCACTGGGCATTGGGGACACATTCGGCAAGCGCTGGCTTGATTTTCCCACGATAAATCCAAAAGATAAATAAATCATCATCCACTAACTAATACATGAAAAACATGAAACATCTCTTCTGGAAACTTTGAAATTAGAACCCGCTCCCATTTTTTCCTGGTTTGTCTTAAATTTGGCTCTGGAGAGCTGGGAGCCAGAGAAGGGAAGGGATGAGGTACCCTGATTTAGTCAGCTCTGTCCCACACCTCCAGGCACAATCCCGAGTGAATAAAAAGGGAGACCAAACTCCTCGGGGGGTGATATTTGCCAGCAGCAGATAGGAGGAACATCCTTTTTAGGCGAAACCGCTGTTAACGCTGAAGCCTAAGGACGGCCACATGGTGGCAGTGCTGTGGCAAATCTCAGAAAAAACTGCAATCAAAAATCCTTGGGTGCAAATTAAGAAGTGACATTCAGCCTTTTTCTCTCCTAAAAAAGGCTCCAGAAACACTTCCAACCCTTTTGCAGGAGTTTTGGCTGCCCCTCAGCCCCCCAGTGCTATGGAAATAGGGGAACCCATGGGCCAGGGCCTTCTCCTCCACTGGGGTAGTCTCCTAATCCAGCTCCTAATGCTCTTATCCCAGCTCCTGCTGCTCCTAATCCGATTCTCATGCACTGTGTTCAAGGCCAGCCCCCACCCAGTGCCTCAGTTTCCCCATGCTGCTGCTCAGCCTCCCACCTTCCCAAAAAGCCCTGCAGGTATAGCAGCACTACAGGGTGATGCTGACTCCTATGGTGCTGGTCCCCAGCTGTCCCCAGCATCAACCCCGTGCCTCCTCCTTGCTTTGGTTCCCCGGGCTGGCAGGGAGCTGGGGGAGCCCTAATCCCCCTGGTGCACTGGGCTAGTGGGTTTGGAGGCAAAGCTGATCCTGGCTCAAGCTGGTGCCTCCACCTCCTCCTCCTCCTCCTCCTCGCGTGGCTCCAGATGGCCTGGATGCCGCCAGTCTGCAAACCAGCCCAGGACCATCTGCTTGGCAGAAGCCAAACTGTGGGAAGTGGCTCCTCGGTGCCAGCGGGCACCCGGAGAGGGTCCGGGGATCCTTCTCCCCCAACAGTATGGGGGACTCCACATACAGTCTTAGCTCTTCAGTCACTTCCCTGGTGAGTTGGGATTTGTCCCCAAAAGTTGGACTCCTGAATCTCCCTCTAGTTAATTCCTCTTTCCTGGAGACCTCTGGAGCAGCCAGGGACCCCCCTGGGAACTTCCCACATGGGTGCCAGGGACAAGGAGGGTAAATTGTGCACCTCAGGGGGCAGAGGACCACAGCATGGGGTTGAGCCACCCTGAATGTCCCAGCCCCACCAAAAAATGTGGCTAAGCACCCATGGGTGGCGAGGAGGAGCACTCATATGGATGCCCACCTCCTTCCCCCTCTCCACATCATCTTTCCAATTCCACTTCCCAGGGAATGCTCCATCTTGGAGTGGAAACAGGTTGGACATCTCTCAGTGGATGGTGAAGCTGCTGCTTGAAGTCCACCCCAGTAATGTGGGCAGGGGACACCCCAACAGGGGCACTCATCACCTGTCCCCCTGCCCAGACAGGCCTGGGGACACCCACCCCTAGGAGAGAGGACCCTACCTCGGGTGTTGGTGGCCATGTCGGCCACTTTCTGGAAGGCATCCAGGAAGGCAACTGCGGCCAGCACCGTGGTCCTGGGGTGGAGAGAGCGAGGGGGCAGCTCAGTGGGTGCGGGACACACTGGGATGTGCCAACAAGGAGGGGGGTCCCCCATGTCCCACCTGCCTTTGGCCACTCACCTGAGCTGGGAGTGCAGCTTGGTGGCCTTCGAGTTGAAATCCTCCCATATGGGGTAGGAGCTCTGCAAGGAGGAAGGGCAATGGTGAGAGACAGGGCCCCTCACCCCCTGCACTGCTTCCCCCTGCACTGGTGCAGAGATACAGGGCAGCTCAATAGGTTCTCTGATGGCTAATAAAGGCTGAGCACAACTCTTTTCCCTTCTGTTTTTTTCCCTTTCCAGTCTGGCCACCCAAACTTATAGGCCATGAAGACTTAGTGATTTTGAGTGATCTCTTCCTCATGGGGGTCAAGGTAGGTTATAGGTTTGGGAATTTGAGGGGATGAAATGAAAAAGCTTTAAGACCTTGGCCAGCAGTAGAGGAGACACCCCAACACCTGCAGCTTTTGCTCAAAGCACTGATGGCCAAACGCACCATCATGGAGAGCTCCATTCCCACAACTGGGAGCCCCAGTCCTCATCTCCCCTGAGCCCAAGGACCGACAGGGCAGGAGGAGAGGTCAGGGTCCCCTAAGCCCTGAATGGGGCAGTTGTGTGGGGACAGGGACAGAGACAGGTGCTTGGAAGGCCACCCCAGTGCTGTCCCAACGAGGCCACTCTGGTGCCATCCCAGCAAGGCCATCTGTGCAAGACCAGTCCCACTGCCCCTGTGGCGAGGCTATTCCAGGGCTGTCCTGGTGCAACCATTCCAGTGAAGTCATCCCAGGGCAGTCTCATTGCCACCATCCCAGCGAGGCCATCCCAATGCCACCGTTTCAACAAGGCTGTCTCAGCACTGTCCCAGCGAAGCCAGTCCTAGTAGACCATGCTGGTGCCATTCCAGTGAGGACTCTCCCAGTAATGCCAGCTGCAGCGCCATCCCAGTAAGGTCATCCTGGTGCCATCACAACAAGGCTGATCCTGATCCGCCATACAGTGAGGATATCCCAGTGCAGCCATCCCAGCAAGGCCAGTCCGTGTTGTCCTGGAGAGGTTAATCCTGGTGCTGTCTTGCCATCCCAGTGCCAGCCTTGCATGGCCAGTACCAGTGCCATCATTCCAGTGAAGCTTCCGTGCCACCATCCTGGCAAGGCCATTCCAATGCTGTTCCAGTGAAGCTGGTCCCAATGCTACTGTCCCAGCAAAGCCATCCCAGTGGGGCCAGTCCTGGTGTCACCATCCTGGTGAAGCCATGCCAGTGCTGCTATCCTAGCAAGGTCAATCCTGGTCCTGTTGTTCCAATGACAAAATCCTGGTGCTATCCTGGTGTTACCATCCGATGGCAGTGACAGGCATCTGTAAACTCCCCTAGGGCAGCCACCAGGCTGGGACACGTACATCAATCACCACAGGTCCCCATGGGCACTACGGCTTGGTGGCAGTTTTGGGGACAAGGTCTGCACTGAGGGGGCATGGGACCAGCCCAGCATTGATTTTTTGGACCATGAAAGCTCTTATCTCCTTATGAGTCAGCAAAGAAAGGGTTTGAGGGTGGCACTTCACACACCACTTGTGGCAGTGACTCCCCGACTGTGAGTCCCCAGGGACAGTCATGGCCAGAGGGCTGGGCCACCATTCCTGGTCACTGTCCCCAGGCCACCTTCCTTGGCCATCCTAGGCAGGGCAAGTGAAGCTCCCCTGTAGAAGGGACCAGGCTGGGATGCCCCCAACCCCCTGTGATGCCAGGCATGAGGAGGAGGAGGAAGAGGACAATGGGGACAAGGACATGCCAAGGTCACTCAGGGACGCCGAGCATGTGAGGAGAGGCAACAGGAATGAAGCCAGCTTAGGGACTGTCACCAACAAACAAATTCTCCCCACCACAGGCCAAGAGGTGCTGGAAAAGCCATCCACCACCAAAATGAGGTCCATTTGCCCCCCCCCACCCCCAGGGGTCCCAGTCATAGGACCATAAGACATCACTGCCCTTCAATGCCAGCAGTTCTCCAAGCAGAGAGTTACTTGTCCCCTGGTGCCCGTGCCAGGACACCCACGTGGCTGAGAGATGGGGACAGTGCACCCTCAGGTGCCACTGGCACTCTGCCGGGGCTGTGCAGGGCAAGAGCTGAGCCCCAGCTGTAGTGTGGTGGGGTTTGCCTTCTTTTTCATCATTTTTCTTTCATTTTTCCCACCTTCAAATGGCATGAAACTGAATCCAGCCCAGTCTCCTTGGGTGAGGAATTCCCAGTCCAACCGCATCCAGACAGTGCTGGGCATTCACTGGGAGGTGACAGCTCTGGGCTGGCTTATCCCTTCTGAAGCCTCAGCAGGGGAATGGGGAAACTGAGGCAGGGGCTGCTCCCACCTCTCCACTGGGAGTGTAGGACTCAGCCAGGCTCCCTGGAGAGGGTGGCATTTGAGGAAGAGAGCTGATCACCCCAGCACCCGTTTCCCACCAGCCCTGGATCCCACTGCCCTTGAGACTTTCTCCCTCGAGCTCTTCTCCCAGCCCCGAGCCAGAGTCCGGCTGCAGAGCCACCACTGCCCCTCGAAGGGGTTAATCTCCTTCTCAGCAAGGCTTTTATTTTTTTTTTATCCCCCCTCCCCTGCTTTGGCAATGACAGCATTGTCTGGACGGGTCTGCAGCATGAAGAGAGGAAGAGGAGGAGGAGGAAGAAAGCTTTTGCTTCCCAAAAATGACTAGGGCTAAACCCCAGCACTGGAGTTAGCTGTGGCAATTTCGGCCCCCTGAGATGAAGGAACATGGCTGGTCCCTTCCTCCCCACTCAGCCCCAAGTCAGAAATGCCCCCCAGCATTTTTAATTTATTTTTCGAAATTAAAACAAACAAACAAAAAGGATTTTTAAACATGGCCCCATCCTGCTCCCAGGGAGGGTGGAGGCAATATCCTCTTCCCGGGTTAGGAAATGGGATCAAGGAGCTGGGGGACCTTTTTGTTCCACTGGTGTCAACCCCACTGGGTCCGGCAGAAATCTTGGCTGGGCTCGGGGGGGACAACGCGATGCCTGAAATGGGTGGCAGTGCCGGGTGTGGGGCCAGAGGTACCTGGTGAGGGGCAGTGATGCCTGGTCTGTGTCACCCGACAAGGGGCTCCAGCACCTGGGGATGGATACAGGGCTGATATGGAGCCAGGATCCCCAGTATGGGCTCCAATGCCCAATGCAGGGCCCTGATGCCCGTTATGGGGTTGATGTGGGGCTCCGGCACCCAGTGCCATGCTCTGACACTCAGTGTGAGACGTCGATGCCTGACAGGGCACTCTGATACCCAGTGAAGGATAACAGGGCAGATATGGGGCTGCAATACCCAGATATGG
>JAHLSL010000036.1:5170776-5227776 GCA_025920805.1 Petroica traversi | reverse complement strand
CATCCCCAAAGACTTATTTTCTTCCTTCAAAAGTGTGAGATAGAGCCCAAGAGGTCCTGGGATAAGGAAGGGACAAGTGACATCTGCATCTTGGCCCCACATGGCAGGTTTAATCCCTCTGACACAGATGCTCTGCTCTATCCCAAGCCATTCCAGTCAACAGCAGTGAGGAAAGGATGCCAGGGCCATGTATCTCAGTCTTCATGTCCGTTTTCTTGAGCAGGCAAAAAACATCCAGGGACAGTCCCCAGGGATGAGCACCCATGGCTGGAGCCTCCAAATGCAGGCTTCCCAAGAGTTCCAGCCGTGGATACTCATCCCTGTGCTGTCCCCATGCAAGGGAGGAGGTGACACCAGCCGTAGGATGCCCACGGGAAGATGGCAGGCAGCTCTGGTGGCCCTGGTATGTCCCTGGGGAGGGGGCAGCTGGGGCTGGCCGGTTATGAAAGCCGGCTTCGGTGTTTGAAGGAATGTAGGTCAGAGTTAATCAGATGCTCAGGCCGTCTGACAGCTCGAAAAACCCCCACTGCCAGGGTTAGTGGGGAGAAAAAAGGAGGGGGAAGCACATGCAGCCCCCTCTCCGCCCCCCCAATTAAATATCAGTGCTGGGCTGTGGGTAGGAGCTCAGTGCCGGAGGCCATGAGGGATAAAAGCCATCCCAGGGAAGCAGTTAAAAGCCAAGGAGTGACAACAGCGGCGGGGGGTTAATTCAGAAACCTGCCCATCTTGGGAGCTCTTTTTGTTCCCAGGGCTGCGCCAAGGCAGAGGCAGCTTTATCATCAAGCCCCCCCACTACTCATTAGACAAGCGTTGGAAAGCAAATCCCACTGGCAGCACCCCTGGGCAGGGAGCACGAGGATCTCAGCTGGTCCCCAGGGAGATGCCGCACTTGCACATCACACAGATCCCCAAAGGCCAGGAGTGGGAATGGAGCAGCCATCTGGAGGCATTAGCAGGGTGCCAGGCTCCTTTTGGGTGCTGTGAAGGCTGTCCAGGCTGCAGGGGGGACGTTTTGGGAGCACCCCCCAGCTGCTGGAGTCTTTCTCCATAAACCTCCTTCCCAGCTCTGCTCGTTTCCATAGCGACCCCACAAGTGAAATTTTCCATCCCGGATGCCAAATGCCTGTGGATGAGGCACAGCCCTCCCAGGGTTACCAAATATAGACACAAAAAACCCCCCGAGCCAACACTCCCGGCCATGGGGACAAGGAGCAGCCACGGCTGCAACGGAGCTGGGGGGGTGAAAGCCAGAGCGTGGGGCTGAGCCTGGGATCGGGGCTGAGCCTGGAATGGCAGGGATGCTCAGCTGTGGGGGAACAGCTGATCCAGCCCCAATGCTAATGCTGGTCCATCCCCACAGCACTTACGTGGTCTGCATGAGCTCTGGGTTGGGCACGCACTCGAGGCGGTGGGAGAGGAGCTGGAAGGCGCTGCTCTGGGGCAGCAGCATCAGCAGCCCATAGAGTGCCTTGATCAGGTAGGGGTTGTTCTTCACATCCAGCAGCTGCAGGCGGAGATCTGGAAGACAGAAGAGGATGGGAAGGCAGGGAAAATGCATTTAATCTCCAACTGCAATAGCAGGTTCCTCCCACCCCCTCTGATAGTCCTGGAGAGGCTCCAAGCCTCTGCCAGCTGACTCAAGGGGTGCTTGATGGCACCCCTCTCCCTTTCATTAACCCATCCCTCTTGGTGTCACACACTGTCCAGAAGTCCCTCTCCTTGAAACAGCCCCCTGGGGGCAACTAGCTCCCCAGTCTGCCACTCCTGAGGCTGTCGCTGCTGTCTGCCTGAGAACACACATGCAACACGGGATTGCTCCTCAACTTCTGCAGATTTAGCAGAAATACCCATCCCGGAGCATCACACTCAGAGAGCTGCTTGGTACTCTTCTGGGGACTCTCTGGAGCAGAAGGGATCCCCTCCACTTGATTCTGAGGGTTAAATGTGCTTGGCCTCAGTTCTGCTCCGCAGAGGCAAAACCACCCTCTGCCTCCATCCCTCACTGCGCTTGTGGTGGAAGAGTCTTCTGGAGACCTAAATACAGCTGTGAAGGGGCAGCCCAGGAGATAAGGCAAGGTCTGTGTCCCATCATCTCATCTGCTGATTGTTGCTTGTACCTCTGGTGTCTCTCAGTGAAGGAAGCCATCCCCAGGGATGCCACTTTATGGGGGACATGTCTGTCTCCTATCCTGAAATGTGCCAACTAAGGTGAGGGAACCCTCAATGAATAATTTTGGGGCATGCAAAACCACCACAGACACATGCGTGCCTCACACATTGGGACAGTCATCCTGGGGATAATGAACAGGGTCTACAGGAGGGAGCGCTACTGCCTACCTGCTCTAAAAACCTCTTCCCTAAAATATTGCCCAGTATCACCCTGGACTTATACAGGTGCCCCACAAAGTCCTTTCCAGGACATTTCCCAACAACCTCAGTGTCCTGCTACACCTTCAATGAGAAGCCCAGGGGCAGCAAACTGACATAGTGAGAAATCTCCCCACAGTCACAGGTCACTCTGCCATATCCCCTGCCACCATCCTGGCTTCCAGAGTCACACCCCTGAGCCCCTGGTCAGGCACTGCTGCACCACTCAATGAGGGGCCCACATTGCTGGATGCTGGAGAAAACATCAGCTAGTTTTTCAGGGCTTAATTCTTAAGTTCTAGGAAAAGAAAACAAACCCTTTTTTCTTGCTAAGGGCCCCAGCAGCACCCACAATGCCACCCTGCGCATCCAAGGGTGGCACAGAGGGCTCCCCCCATCTGACACCCTCCTTGGGTAACCCTGGAGATGCTCAGTGTGATCCAGCCCCCCCCCAATCCCTTCCCCCATCCCTTTTGTTGGATGCCAGTGCCTCTCGTTCCCTTAACCTATATCTGGGGGGCAGCGCTGCCCCCCCGTGCTGCCAGCGTGCCCTTTTCCCGGCGGGCAGCTCCAGTGCTGGGCAAACCTCCCGGCAAGAAGTCTCATAACTTCTGCTCTATTTATTCGTGCGGCGGCTGCTGCCCGCGATGGAGGCGCGGGGAGGGGGAGTGCCGCCCCTTCCCCACCCGGGGTTTCCTCCTTACACGTGAATATGGGGCACTCGATGAGCTGCACCAGCTTGTCCACCTCGGTGAGGAAATCCACGGTGACCTCCAGATCCCCGCTGGATGTGGCTGTTAAGGATGTTACCCTGGAAAAAGGCGGCCGGGCAGCAGCAGATGGCTCGCGTGGGGGATGCCCGGTGTGGACCGCGGCTTTGGCAAAGCCTCCCTGTATCCACAGCTCCTGTGGGATGCGAATGGGCAGGGAACAGGCAGGGCTTGCACGCAGGCAGGGCTGAAAGGTCTGAGGGTGGCCAAGGGATGACGGAGAGAGACAGGACAAGCAGCAGGTATAGTGGAAGAGGCAGGCTGCCCAAAAAGCCGAGAGCAGGCAGGATGAGTGTTCCAGGGAGGATGCCTGCTTTTACCCTTCTGGCCCAGGGGGACGGTGCATCTCTCAGAAGGAATGGTGGTGAGCACTGGGAAGGGAAGCTGAGCGTGTTATTGAGCTTCTTCGTTTGGAAAACTACTCAGGGAGGCTTGGGGTTTGCTGGCACATGAAAATAATCATTCTGCTGCAGGCAGATGGTGAGCTCACCGGGGATTGTGCCGTGCTGGGCACTGCCTGCTCCTCACCAGGCCGGGAGGCCAAAGCCTTCATCTTCCTGGGAGGAAGAGGATGTTAAGGAGCCTCCCCTCCTAGGCAGGGGAAGGTCAAGGTTCAGTCACTTCACGCCTTCCTCTCTTTTCACCACAAAAAAAGGGATGACACCAGGCGAAGGGAGCTGGCACATGCCCAGCACAGGCTGCCCTGCCCCGGTAATGATGGGCTGCAGGCAGGAGGCTGGGCTGGCCTGCAGGGTGACCTTGGCTGCCACAGAGGGACCAAGGGCCAGCTCAGGCCCCACCCTGGCAGAAAATCCCCAAAGGATACAATTTCTGGATGAGGTCGTAGGCGTGCTTATAGTTCTGGGTAAGGAAGCAGAGGGACACGGTCGTCACAGGGTTATGACACCAGGACCGGTACAGGCAGCAGAAGAGGTTACGGCTTTCCTGGGGAAAGAGAGAACCATTGGGGCTTGGTCCCACCAGGAGCACAGACATGGCATGGAGATCCCCAGGTACCTAACACCAACCCGCCAAGTGCCACTGAAACACGAAGGGACTTTTCTGGACCCACCAAGTCCACCTAGCACTGGCATGAGCCTCAGCCTCAGGAAATGGAGACCAGGTGGGCTTTGGAGTGACAGCAAGATGAGGTGGCCCTCAGGGCTGCTGCATCCACCACAGGAGGAGGGCCTGGAAGATGATGCTGTCCCACCTAAGGGGACTTGTGCATCACCAGTTTTCAGCAGGAGAAGGAGGAGCAGAAATCTTCCTCCTTCTCTCCTTCCTGGGATGTCACTGGTGCTGGTGGCAGCTGCTCAGCAAATCCTGTGGGCATGTTCCTGGGAAGGACAGTTGATGGACTGTGGGACTCTCCTCCTGCTGTCAACTGTCCCACTGCCCATGTGAGGGCAGAGGGAGGGAGGCAGCAGCTGCTTGAGGGCTCAGTAAGTCGATTCCCATTCCAGAGAGAAAAGTAAGAGTTGGGCACACCCTCGAAGCCCATCCTCAGCTCCTGAAGGGTGGATGAATAAAGAGGCTGCCTGAGCTCCAACCCTGGGACCTACCAAACAGGGACTGGGCAACAAGACACACTCCCAGGTGGCTGCCAGGTCCCCACCATCCCCATTATGTTCCCTCCAGCTTCTAAGGCTCCTCCTGCTGCCCATACCGGGGTCTTCAGGTCCTTCAGTTGGTTTCTCAGCTGGAAGAGCTCAGAGGATGTCAGCAGGATGGTATTGAGGGTGTGGACCATCGTAGAGGCAAACTTGAGGTCCTCCTCCCTAAGCAGTATGTCTGCCATGGAGTGAAAGATGTTCTCTGCATTCAGAAGTAGACAAAGCTGCCTGTGTGTCACAGAGGAAAGAAATCAGGGGGAAGGATGGTTAATGAGCACAACCAAGACTGATAAGAGCCCACTTCTCCAGAGAGGACCAGGGAGGAGATCTGGGTGCATCAGAGGCTGGGTGAGTGTGGTGGCACCAGAAGGAAGATGCTGTGGGACAGTACCAGGCTCTGCATTTGGAGGATGCAGCTATTCACACCAGGACAAGAACAAGAAACCATAGCGGGGCTAAGACATGTTCCTGGTCATGTTGCTTTGGGATCTTGCTGCCACCCTCCACTATGGCCCATGCCACCTCAAGCCTTCCCTCAGGTTTCAGTGTCACTTTTCATCCTGACCAGTGTAGTGAGTGCAGCATCACCACTGCTGATGGCATGAGATGGCCCAGTCAGACCAGTATCCCACTGGCACTGGGGAACATCGAACATCCCAGCGAGTGTGGCTAATGGGGTGAAGCAATTCCTCCTGGCATTGTGCAACCCTGCAGCCCTGGAGCCAGAGGCTGCTCTTTGAACTCCTCCATGCTCCAGATGCCATGAGATCCGGTGCTGAGTGGCTCCAGAGCTCCAGCTGGTGAAGCTGGAACATGTCTCTGCTCCACTGGATATCCTGCCAGAAATGCTCTCCCCAAAACATAGTGGAACCAGCACTGCGGCCCACGCTGATCTGCCTGGCTGGGTCACAGCAGGAATGTCCTGCTTAACAAACCTTGAGGCATTCCCAAGATTTTCAACATTTTTTAGACCAGAAACAACTAAAAAAAAAAAAAAGCAGATTTTTTTCTCCCACATTTGTTTGGATTTGGGGATTTCCTGTTTTTCTCTAGGCTCTTGCCTTCCTGGGCAGTTTGTCTGAGGACACCTGAAATGCAGCCCAGCGCCAGCTCAGCTCCCCAGTGTGGGGACTGGAGAGATACAGGAAAGCCCACCTGGCCCCCCAGCATCCAAGTTTCTCCTGAAACTGGGATGCTCCCTGGCTCCCCAGATTTGCCCATGGGTCATAAGGGAACCTTGGCACCGAGGCACCCCCCAGAGCAGCTCTCCTTTCCCCCAGCTCCTACCAAGCACAGCTCCCCACCAGATAATCTTAGCTGGACATCAAATTCCCCCCTGGAGGAATCTCCGAGAGGATTAAGAGGCAAAACAAAAAGCAACTGCTTGGGCGGCTGGGTAGGAGGCGTTCACTAGCTGCCTGGTTTGGCCGGGAGGTGGGAGGTACAGCTGAACCTCCCCAGCCTGAAAATCACGTTTTCATCTCCTGGGGTGAGGAAGAGGAAGGATGTGAATTTCCAGCCCCTGATTCTGTGAGGATGGACCAGAGAAGACTATTTGGCTATAGTTAGACACCAAAGACCATATCCTAAAGCCTCGTGGTTCAGGGATGCAGGAGAATGAAGAAACAGATCTTCCCTCCTTAACACACGGAGAAAGAAACCCTGAAACCCCCCATCTTCCACCTCTTCATCCTGCCAAATAATCCCTTCCCTCCTCACCCAGCCCTGGCTCTCCATCGGCAGCTCCCGCATCCCGCGTGGCTGCTGCTGGACAATGAGATGCTCTGTGCGGGATTTTATGTAACCCAACCCAGCGATCGCCCTGGACCCTGCTAAAATGGAACGGGCTGTGATAAATAAGCTCATTTATCCCAATTATTCTTACGTAACCGGCTGCATTCATGGGGATGAAAACGCTTCCCTGATTTCTCGCCGCTTGGACGCGGGCTGGCTGGAGGAGAGAGAGCGGTGGGAAAGTGAGGCATGGAGGGAGGAAAGGGGAAGGCAGAGGCTTTTAGTCCAGCCTGATGGAGCCAAAAGCAAATCAATAGCTCAGCGTTGCAGGCAGGATCCAGTCACTGCCAGCTGCAGCAGAGCAAGCCCAGCCTGGGCAGGACCAAAAGCCCAGCCCAGGAGTAAGCTGGCTCCATGCTACCCTTCTCCAGCAAGGGGGATAAGTGGATTCCCCATTCTTGCCAAGCTTCCTCCAGCAGCCATGCTGGGCACTTGAACCATGAAGTGGAATGGCTTACTGTGCCCAAAGAAGGGATGGGTCCTCCAGGGACAAACACTGGGATAGTTTTAGTCTCAACAGTGCAGCTGGGACTGGCTGCACTGCTTGTGGCTGATGGGGAGCCGGTGTTTTTCACCTTCCAGGCAGGGAGACTGTAGCAAGAGCTTCCAAAAGAAAAACAGTGCTAGGGAGCACTTAGGTTAATTCAGTGATATCCGAAGCTCCCTCGTGACAAAAAGGATGCCGTTCAGGTTCCCCCTCTGCTGCTACTCTGTGGAAAAGGAAGGCTCTTGCTTTACATAAATAGGAGCTCTGCCATTTGGGTGGTGAACGCTGTGCTTACACTGAGCCGAATGCGAGCTGCTTTCTAATTTCAGGCCTGGTTTTGATTAGTGGGGAAGGGTTGGGATTGTCCCCCTTCCTTTCAGTGGCAGTGAGGAACTGCAAACTGTCGGGGTGTTAGAGAAGTAGCTGTGTGGAAACTGTCCCTCTGCTTCAAAGCCATGTCACCCCATGGGGATGCTGTCCCACGTGGGCACCAGTCCCTCCAGCTGCCCCCAGGCTCTCTGGGATCCACCAGCAGAATGAATCTGCCAGTGCACAGCATCCTCTATGACACTGGCAGAGACCTCAAACTCCCCTCCATGAAACCCCTTGGTCGGCATATCCCAAAGCAGTCCCCAAAGGAGGGGACAACTGGCTAGTCCTGCAGCTGCTGGCCTCCGTGACAGCAGCCAGCAGCTGAGCCCAACAGCCAGCACCAGGTGGCTGCTGGTGGGGTGGGAGGGTCCCCAGGAGCCCATTCCCTGGGAGGCTTTGATGGCATGAGGGGAATGCCAGGCTGGTTGGGAGGAGGCAGGGAAAGGGGCTGAACAGGTGGCTTCAACTGAGATGCCGGTGGAGTGGCTGTGGAAGGGAACAGGGCAGAGGGGACAGAGAGTGGGAGCCATACCTCTTATATGTACACACCATAAATATATCCTGGATATATACATCCCATAAACATGTATATATATATATATATAAATATACACACACACCCCTTAAATATATGTATTTCCCCAAATATACGTGATGTGATGACGGAAGGAACTGGCTAATCCCCTGAAGCATCATTCCAGCAAGATGCCTCTCCCTGGAGCTCTCCCTGCGTCCCTGTGGGTAATGTGAATCCTCTTGCCCATGGGGACCCAGAGAGTCCCCAGAGATCTCCTGGCATGGAAGAAAAAGGCAAGAAGTGTCCCCAGGGAGGCAGGAGCTGCAGAGCATCATGGCACACACACTTGTTATGTTAGGCAGCCAGCAGCGCAGGCACATGGCGATAATGAAATGTGGTATTCAGGCCATTAAAATTTAATTCCTTAAATTAAAAGGGTTATTCAAGCCTTTCCGATGGAGCCAAGGAATGTGGCTGTAGGCAGATGGGAGGCAGCATTCACCTGCAGTGTGATGATGGGGGACGCTTCAAGCCACCGTGGGGCTCCCAAGGGACCCAGCAGGTCACCTACAGCCCCTGCTGCAGTCACAGAGCCCTGCCCATCCCCCTGCCTAAAGGACCCCTGGAGAACATGAGGCTTGCAAAGGGAAAAGCCACAGAGGTCACCACAGCTTTGCGTGGCCATGTCACCCTGGGGTCCCCCTGAGTCTCTGATGCAGCAGCCACCCAACTGCCAGCACAGCAATGTCAATTGGAATGAATTCCCATCACACAAACGGTCAGTGGGGTGGGATGAGGTATGGGAACAGCGGAACAGGGATTGTACAGGGACAAGGAGCTGCTGCAGGGCAGTGTGCTGGAGCCCGGAGGATGTTGGCGAGATGTGGTGGCTTTAGAGCCACATCTCCAATTAAGGACAAGCCCCGGCGTCCCTCCCAGCCCTCTTGCTTTGACAACTCGATGCCTGGAAACCGGCTAATCTAAACATCATCATTTCAGGGAGCTGTCAGAGCTCCCATCCTGCCCGCTCTTCCCTTTAACCACTTCAGCCCCATCCCCTGCCCTGAGCCACCATGCAGGAACAGGGTGCTGGAGAGTGGGGCCAGACCAATGCTTGCTCAAAGAGGGTGAATGTTTGTTTTTCCCTAAAATGTAAAAAAGTAAGATGAGATCCAGTCTCACTGCAGAACCATCTCCTCCTCTGGGATCTGTGGGGTGCCTGAGGGGAAACACTGGTCCGGTCCTGTTGCCTGGCCATGCTGAGCACCATCCCGCTGTGTTCAATTAAGCAGGTGCTTCTTCATTAAGCACCAGTGATTTGCTTTATTAGCTCTGGGCTAATAGACACGGGGCCCCAGCAGGGAGAGGATCATGTCTCGTCCCACTTCCAGCAACTGGGACAGAGCCTGAGCTGTGGAAGGAGTTGGCTGAGGCCTGGGAGTGATGATCTGAGAGATTCTGCTCCACTTTTCTGCTTATGGGTCTCAAAACAACTTTCACAGCTGTGAGGAGGGCAGAGTCCTCCATGCTTCCTCCCAACCCTCCTCTTCCTCTGCTCCCTTCCTCTCTCCTCCCAAAGGCCTTCCCCCACCCTTCCTCCACACCCCAGGATCCCCAGCAGATGCCCTGGCTTAACCCACCTAACCAGGGAATCCACAGCCTCTCTGATACCCACTGCCCATCCCCATCCCCCTGAAATTCTCCTGACAGGAAAAGCAGCATCCCCAGCAGCTGGGATCCTTTAGGAATTTGCAGAGGAAGCATAGATAAAATTAGGATGGGAGGGGGAGAAGGAGAAGAGAGCAAGTGGGGAAAGAAGGAGGATGTCATTGTCCCATCCTTTCCCTCCATATCAGCAAAGAAAATCCCAGTCCTCCATTTTAATCCCCCCCTTCCCTGAATCCAGGAGCTGCTCGTCCTGGCAAGGGAAACCATGGCAACCCCAGCAGCTCCAGCTTTGTAAAATTCATAGCATTTTATGTAAGGGATTTTGAAGGGTTTGGGAGGTTTAGGAGCAGGGGAGTTCCTTCTGCAGGAGGCAAGTCTGGGGAGGAGAAGCACACGTATCAGCTTTGCTTTCTTGGAATGGTTATCAAGTTCCCTAGGGAAACTCAGTGAAAGCTGCAGACCAGACATGTGCATATCCTGGGAGGAGATGTGTGGATCTGGGAAGGGGATGTGTGGATTCTGGGAGGAGATGTGTAGATCTCGGGAAGCCGGAGGAGACAAGCCCTGCGATGCCTTCGCTTGAAAAGGGAAAGGTGCAGAGTGTTTCACTGCAAACAAGAAAACCCTCCCACGGAGCGTCTGCTTGGCAGCAGCCGTCAGTGTGACAACTGCCGAGGGAGCCGCGGTGCCAGCTCAGCGCCGGCTGCGGCCGCCTCAGCGTCAGGCACTCCCCAGGGATCCCTGGGGATCCCCAGAGCAACCAACACGGATGCCTGAGAGGAACACAGCACAAATGTACATCAGTATTTCAGGCCAGCTTCAACTGGTGAAACAGCATCTTGATCCTGCAGAGCCTCAGCCTGTGGCTTCGTTCCTCCTGATGCTCCCCTTGGACATCAGGCCACCGGGAGGTCCCGTCCTGGATGGCAGAATGGTTTCCCCACTGCACACTAAAATTGATAGTCCAGCCTGAAGCTGGGCACATCCACCTTGACTCGTGATGAACCCAGCCTTGTTACCACCTTGGACATGTCAGGAGAACAGCGACCTTCAATGAGATCACCTTGAGCTCTCCAAGCAGATATCCAACACCTCTGGACAACATGATCACTGAGATACCTGCAGCTCTGTACCAAACAGGAGAGAGAAACAGGGCTGTAGCAAGGAAGAGTAATATCCTTTGGGATGGGCCAGAAGCTAAGAGACGACTAAATCTAGAAGCTTGATGGTCCACTCAGCCCAAGGTATGGCCCGACTTTTAGGTGTAACACAGATGCACGTGACAGCTCCTGCGAGGTGAAGCCCACTAAACAGACAACCATCATCAGCCTCCAGCTGCTCAAGCTGGTGCATGCCAGGAGTTTCCTTGAGGAAACTATATAGTGACTTATAGTGATAAAGGTATCCTGCCCATAGAATTTTGGAATGGCTTGGCTTGGAAGGGACCTTAGAAAATGTCTCATTCCAAACCCCCTACCATGAGCAGGGACACCTTTCACTAGACCAGATTGCTCCAAGCCCCATCTTGGAGCACCTGCAGTGATGAGTCACTGATGACCTGCAAAGCTCATAGATCCTGCAGGAACATCTGAGCATCTACATGAGGCTCACTTGAAAAACAGGCAAACCTCCCCTTCCAAACCCTTCAGGAAAGCAAAAAAATTACCTCCCCAAAGCACTTATTTTCCAACTTTTAAACTTGACGGTGATTCAGTTGCAAAATGGATGGCAAATGCAAATCTTGTCCTGGGCTCTTGGGGCTTCAAGCCCCAGGCAGGAGGCACCAGCAGCAGGATTAGAGCATGTGCCTGACCCCAGCTGAGAGGAACAGCTCTTGTTCAACTGGGCCCTCCAGAGCCTGTTCCCAGAGGGGCACTTACACTGGGCACTGATGTTTTCAGACAGGCTCTGTTTGGAAAGGGAGGAAGGGTAGAGGCTGGCTTGGGAGTGGGGGAGAAGTGTAGAGCAGCAGCAGATCCTTCCTTCGAGACGTCCGCTTCGCTTTCAGGCTGACAGCTGTGGCCTAATTTTCAAGAAAACTGACAAGCGCCTTATTTCTCCCCCTATAATTTCTCATCACTGCAAATAAAATAGGTTAAAGGAGCGGGCGCAAAGCTGTGGCAACAGGAACTGGGAGAGGCTGATCCTGTTCAGGGCGTGCACAGCTTGTACAGAGAGAGGAGCTGTGGTCCCTGCTCACCCTTCCCTGTTATTTTGCTTTAAGATGAAGAAATAAAAGTGCTTTTGTTCCTAAAAGCATGGCCAAGGAGCAAGTTGCTGTCCTAGAGGTGGATGAGCCTTTTGGATCCTCGTGAAGGGAAGGCAAACTTGGGGGAAAATGGTCCTGCTGACCATCTCTTGACCACTGAAAGCAGAGGGATAGACCATGGCAGGTCTGTATTTGAGGGTGAAGCTTTCCAGAAGGAAGGAAAAATGGGACTGGGAAGAGGTGGCAGTGTCCCATGGCTCAGGGATAAGCAAATCCTGGGATGGGAGGTGAAGCTGCCTAATCTCTTCTGCCAAAAACTCAAGCACATCCTGGAGCTCAGTAATTGTGCCTGTGATTCAGCAAGCCCTGCTACACTCCTTGCTCAAGTATCAGCTGAAAAAATACCCCATTTATGCCATGGTTTAGACACCCCAGATGCTATTTCAGCTTTAGTGCCAGGCTTGCCTCCATGCCCACTGCCTCTCAGCATTGCATTGGATCACAATGCCTGCCCTGCTTTGTGAGCCAGGATCCCTGGAGGGATCCCAAGCAGGGATGCAGCCTGAGGGGCCTTGCTCCCTCAAACCCTTCAAGGCCCATAGATGCACTCAGTTTAGCTGAGTGTGCCCTGTGCCTGGGGGATAACTGAGCAAGATCCCCTGCCAGACAGGTAGGGGGAACACCACTGTTAACCCACCTGATTTCCTGTCCTGGCTCTTCCCTCCTTGAAGATGAATAAATCGAGCTGTCACAGCTACAGAGCCAGAGAAGGAAGCACCTTCAGAACACCTCAGCCCCAACCAACAGGATCAGACAGGATGAGCTGCTTCCCCGTGATGAGGATCCTCACCCCATCAGCCAAGCAAAGAAAATTTGGGAGACACCTTGGAAGCTGCTTGTGCCGAATCCCTGCTCTGCAGAACACAGCAGTGAGCAAGTAGGGAAGCTGTGGGCTCCTCTCCCCACTGTCCAGTTTGCCTTCCCCCAGCTCCTTCCTTTCACAGTCTGCTTTTCCACAGCATTCCTGCTGTGATCTTTGGGAAAGTCCCGGGAGGAAGCAGATATCCCTACCTGGGGACCTGCCCTTTGAAGGAACTCGGCCACTTTGTGAGGATTTTCCTTTCCTACGCACATTTCCCCTTCCTCCCCTCCACCCTCTCACTGACCCAAATTAGTCCCAGCCCACGCCGACACTGCCGCTCACATGTGGTTCCCATTTTTCTACAGGAAAACCCATCAAATCCTTCCAAGCAGCTCCAAGTACGGCTGGTCCTGGAGCAGTTTTGGTGGGTTAGCACAGCAAACTCATTTCCAGGGCCTGGTGCACCCCAGCTCATCCAGCCCCTCCAGCTCAGTGGAAGCACCTCCAGTCCTTCCCTGGGGGTACAGCCCCAGGAGGGAGCTGGCCAGGCCTGGCCCAGCTCCTGTTCTCTCAGCAGGGATAATCCTTAGACAGGGCAACCAGGCTCCTCCCTTGGGAAGGTCATGCTGTTGGTGACTGCCGATGCATTGCGACTCTAGAGCCAACCTCTACCCTGGGGGAAACTGGGTTTTCCCCCTCTGGCTCCTGCTTCATGGGACTGGGAGCATATTAGAGGGCCTGGAATGGTGTCCCAGAGCCTCAGTGAATTAAAACCTCAATAAGCACATGCTCCTGTGGGCTTGTGGAGCCCACTGTGTGATATAAAAGAGGCAATTTGAGAGCTGGGGATTTTTTGAAGTACAGTGGGGTTGCTGGCTTCCTTCCAAAATCCCATAGGAGCCTGAGGAGAGCCTGGAGGGCATTCACAGTGTAAGGCTGGGACAGAAGGAGAGTGCAGGAAAGCAGAGCCTGTTTGCCACCCCATCACTGTAGCACTGTTCCAGATCTCCAGGCATGGGGTTTTACATGGCAAGCTGGGGAGAGGAGGTTTTGTGGAGCAGGGAGAGTTAAAGGGAGACACAGAGGAATGGGCTGCAGATAAGTGAGGAGAAGCCCACTGACCTCTGAAGAACTGGGAATGTTCACCACCCTGCTCCATCACCCCGTGGCTGGCTAGGGCCTTGGGTGGAAGGGAGTCCCTCTTTCTGCTTTGCAAATGGGAAAAAAAAAACCAAAACAAAAACTAAAAAGCTTTCTCCGGTTCCTCCTCTCGGCGAGGCACGAGGAGGGGGATGGCGAGTGCACAGTTCATTAAAGCCGGAGGGCAGGCGGCCAGCGAGCATCCTGGCAGGCAGAGCAGTGGATTTTCGCAGGCTCGCTGCCTCCCGACACAGAAGCTTCCCTTGTAGCACTCACAGCTGTTTGGATTTTACCCGAGTTCATATCACAGTTTATCAAAGAGGCTCCATTTTTTTTCCCCTTCTTTTTTTTTGCACTTTGCTGAGTACAAGCCAAACGGTTCCCACAAAAACAAATGCAGGTTTTGTTCTGCATTGCAGTGGCACGGAGGGTGGGAGAGAGGAAGAGGTGACACGTGTCCCCCCTCCAGCCCTGATTCACTTGCAGAGGGATTTTCAGGGCATGGGTTTGGCAGTGGGAGCTGGAGGGGGCACAGTGGCATCAGCACATCCAAAGGAAAGAGCAGGAGTGGATACTGCATCCCAGCACTGGGTGCTTCCAGATCATCAGGAGATATTGGGATGTTTGGCCAAGGAAAATGTGTGTCCAGGGGAGCACAAGAGCATTCAGGCCTGGAAAGAGGGTTTTGGTTAGCCCCAGCTCCTGAGCCTCTCCCAGCGAGGGGCTGGGAAGGGAGGACAGCACAGTGGGAGGAAAGGACAAGGTTAGGGATGAGGTGGGAGCCAGGATGGGGCTGGGGGGACATTGGCACACAGCAGTATAATGGCATCCTGTAGTTGTGGCATCCCCTTATTACCAAAACAAGCACCACTGGCTCTGTACAGGATCCCCAGTTGCATCCCTTGCAGTCCAAACCTGTGACTAAACCCCCATCCCACTCCCTCCTGACAGCCCTCCTCACTGGGATGCTGGCAGGCAGCCCTTCCCTTCCCACTCTCCCAGACAGAGAGCACAGCCCTGGGAATGCCAGGCAGACCAGTTAAAAGCGATTTAACATGCACCTCACTGCTGGCCTGCCAAGAGCTTGGATGGATGTCTGTGCTCCACACTCCTACAGCTCTCCTCCTCTCTGATTCCTTGTCCTGGTTAGCAGCTTCAGACCCACTTTGAGTCTTTTTCCCTACTTTTTGTGGAGAAACTGTTGTCGGACAGTCAGCCCCAGCCTCTCAGGGGAAGGAAAGCCCTGTCACGCCCGAAAAGAGGGACTGGCCACCCCAGCCCCAAGGGCATCATGTGCAGCCCTTCAAGCACCCAGCATGATCTGCCAGCGTTTGTCCTCAGCTCTGCCCTCCTCGTTATCCAGCTCTCTACTGGCCTCATCCCAGCAGGGCTTAGAGACCTCAAGAACAGTCAGAATTTCCAGTCAGGTGAACTTTTCCCGTCTGCTGGAACTATAAATCTGTGGCCCCATCATGAGACTTGGGATTTTCCAGCTCTCCAGCTAATGCCATAAATTGGCTGAACAGCCTTATATGCTCCAGCCTATGTCTTCCAGAGTGGATGAAGAACCAGCCAGCCCTCCCGGCCAGCCCCCACAGGGTTCAAGCATACCCCCAAAGGCCAAGGACCATCTCCAGTCAAATGGACAAGTCCTATCAGGTGCATCACATATGAGATGGTTGAAAAGTCACGTCAGGGCCCTTTCCAAGCAGCTTAACCTCAGAAAACACCCTGTGAGAAGGTGCCAGGCAGTGGGGAGGTTTGTTTAACAGCTCTATAAAACAAGCTGAGACAACCCCTGCGTGCGGGCCCTGCCTGGGGAGTAAAGTGCTGACTCAGGCATCCTCTCTGCCCCAGGGTGCCACTGCTGTGCGAGAAAATGGCCTTGCTGGGCTTAAAAGTTAAGCCCTGCACTTCAAAGCGTCCACACACGACATGCATAGGGATATCTCCAGCCACTCAAGCACATCCCGTACCCCAGAGGGTTCATTTGCTATGGCAAGGTACATCAGCCATGAATGTCTGAGCTGTTCCATCTCAGAGAGCAGCAAAAGGCCGTCTGCTTTGGTGCTAGGCTTGACTTAGCCAGCTGAACCAGCTCCTGGAGTTCACACTGACCCTGGGGACATCACAGGAACTGCACAACCAGCCCTGAGGAGGTACAAGAGGGGAGAAGACAGCTCCTTGCAAGGACAGCCAGCCCTATCCTCACACTGTGCTCTGAGCAGCAGCACTGATGTCCATGCAGCAGGGCTTAACCTCTCCCTTAATCCCCCCATCCCATAGCGCTGGTACCAACCAACAGGCATTGAATCCAGCCTGTGAGTCTTGGTGGGAGCTGAAAAGCTCGGTGCTGCTCTGCTGCCTGTCTCCTCACCAGCCAAGCAGCTTTCCCTCCACAGGACTCCTGCCCCGAGGACAGTCGTGCTGCTCCAAGGAGCCATGTGATGCTTTGGAAGCTCCTCCGCATTTTTCTGCTGCTCCAAGCCATCGTCGGGAGGTCAGCAGCTGAATGGGAATATTTGCTTCTTGCTTAAGGGCTCCATTGAATCCAGGAGGGCCACGCGCCAGCCAGGGCAATTAGTGAGAAGGGTGGAAGGCCTCAGATCTGCTTATCAAGGTGGGAGGTAACACTGATGGTCCTGCCTCTGACAATGCTTTGGGAGCAACCTTTGAGTCCAAACATGCCTGGCTTGAGAGGAGAAGGCAGCACTTGGTATTCTGAGTTTTGAAGGCAGACTAATTTTACTGGCTTCCAGCCTAAAATAAGTCACAAGTGACAGTAAGAGAGAACTGACCCCCAAAGGAACCCTGTCAGCTGCAATGCAGAAAACTGATACCAAGCCAAAAAAAAAAAAAAAATTGGAAGAGATCATGGGAGCAGGTTTCCCTCCTTCCTCCAGAGGAGAGGGGTGGGACAGCATGAGACTCCATGGGATTTGCACCACAGGAATCCTCTTGGCACATCCTTTGCCCAGACATTCATGAGGCATCTGAACAGCTTTGAAGAGCCTTCTCCTGGATGTTGCCCTTCCTTTCCCACAGATCATAGATGACAGAACGCCCTGAGTTGAAAGGGACCCAAAAGGATCATCAAATCCAGCTCCTACTGCTGGGACTCAGCTTGGCATATGAGCTCCACCACAGCCATAGGCTTTCTCTCTGTGAAATCCCCTTGTATTGAAGGGATCCTAATCCTAAAGCCATTGGCACAGATGAGGTAACACATCATAGTGTGATGGGCACTGGAACCCCCTGGGGAAGGCAGACCAATCCATCTCTTGGATGCACAAACAGCACTGGCAGAGGGACCACGTGACAGTGCTGGGTTATCTCCCAGCCTGGTGGTCACAGGCAAAGGAGAAGAAATTCGCTGGATACTTCATTATGAATGAAATAAATTTTTGGAGCTGTTTCTCTGTTATTTTGAAGGAAGTTTGTATTTCCACTTAACTCCACCCTGTCTTCTGTGGCAAAGCATCTCTAGGATACCCACCTTGGGGCTGGGGTTACTGATGGCAAGAGCATCCATCACAGCCTCTATCTCTGTCTGAGCCAGGCTTGGAGGGTGAATCCTGCCAGCAAGGGCTGCAGGTACTTCTCCCACCCATCACCCAGCATCAGGCAGGCTCTGGAACAGTTCTGCAAGTCTCAGGGACCACAGGTCCTTACAGAGTAAGAGATGGTCCCACCTCCTGCAGACATCACTGGTCAAACCCCACTTCTATCAAGCATGAAACGTACCATAACCTCTGACTCTGGGACTCTGAGGTCATATCAGCAGAGTGACCAAAGTCCTTTCAGAGTCAGCAACCAAGCATGAACAAACTTGAGCTGGATTAGAAATAAACTACCTTTAATCGCAAACCCCCTGCAAGACCTCACGGACCTTCGAATTTGCACACCAGCAACGTGACAGGGAAAACTGCTGTGCTGTGCTTGAATAAGACCCCTGTCCCCCATTTCCCTTTCCTGTGAACACTAATCCTTCAGCTGGAAATCATTGCCTAAACGTAACAGGTCTATTTTTCTTCCCTGTTTCACTGTTCCCAGGCCAGCCTGGGAAAGAGGCAGCAGTGGTCCTGGACCACACTTTAGCAGATGCTGTCCCAGTCTCTCAAGCATCCCCCTTGCATTCTCCAGCTCAGGATGAAACATCACCAGCATCTCTCAAGTCAAACGAGGCTGGCTTCTCACCCTGCTGTGCGAAACAGCTGAGCTGGCTTGTGGACAGGGGAGGGATGTAACGTGGGAACACGCATACGGCTTCAATTTGAAAAGTGGCTAAAAATAGCACCACGAGGCTCCCACGTTCACTGAGTCGCTCCGGCAAGAGATCAGTCTTTGCCAGAGAGTCCTGTAAAAGTTTTTCTCCTCTATTCTCATCTTGCTTTTTCTGGAAGCAGCAGAGATGCAGTTTACACCAGTCTTTTACCCATCATCATAGGTTTCAGAGTTAATCGCTGGTACCTGAGTGCTCGGCTCACTCTTCCAGAACCACCACTTTGGCTCCAGTCCTGCACCTACCCCACATGAGCAACAACGTGACCTGACAAAGGACAGAGTAATCTGTTTTTTAATTTGTTTTTTTGCTTTACCAGATTTTTTGGGGCATGAGTCACTGTAAAAAGCCTCGGCTTGCTGAACTGCTGTGAGCCAGTCCCACTGCACTTCTGGCTGACTGCTGGGAAAGCTGGGCCTGCCAGCCAAGGCTCATCCTGCCAGAGCTGGAGGGAAAGAGTTGGAAGTGGCTGAAGTACAGGAGAGCTTTTAAACGGGACCCTGCCCAAGCTCACTGTCACTCAGGTCACCTGCTTCCCTAACACAGCATGGGGCCACTTCCCTGCTAAGGGTGGCTTATCCAGGGGCTGTGCTGACTGAGGAGAGGAGAGTGGACACGGTGATTTGGATATTGTCTCTGGGATGAATACAGACTTGGGCAAAAATTGCTGCCCAAGCAGATACAACTTCATACCCAGCTAAGCTTAGCAAATTTTGGGAGCTCTGCATGCTGTGTTTTCCCACCACAATGATGGCATCCCCTCACCAATACCTGGCACGCCCCTGTGCCTTTGGAGAGGTAGCTCTCTTCTCCCACAGATGCTTGGCTTGTATCTCATGCTCTCCCCCTGTTCAATTTGATGCCACATCCCTGAAAGCAAGGGAAGAAAACCCAGAGTCCTGCCAGCTGCTTCCACCAACCCCCTCACCGATTTCTCCACCTCGCCTCGACCATTAACCCTGTTATTTCCCAGTGAGCTGAGGAATGGATATCCCTTGCCCTAGATTTTATTGCAATAAAGATGACTCCCTGCCAGCTGCCACGACACTTGGCATTCCAGCCTTCACAACATTTGGCTCTCCAGCCTCTGCTGCTGCTCCTTAAAAAGCTGAAGCAAAACCTACCAACTCCACACATTAAAACACATGGCTCTGGATGGGCCAGCATCTCGCCAAGCTGGCTGGAGGGATTCACTTGGCTTGGCACTCTGAGTGCAAGCCTGTCTTCATGCTCTGGCTGGTCTAGTTGTTTCCTAATGAAACAGGCTCTGACAACACTGTTTAATAAGGAGCCACTTTGCCTCCGGGGATGGGAGAGAGAAATATGGTGCCTTGACATGTGAAAGGCAAATCTCATTTGCTCCAAAACTGTTCGTTGGAGAATGAGAGAAGCTTGACGAAATGGCTTTGGCTCTGAGTGAATGTAGTACTTGGGCTTTTTGACCCTGCCATCCTGTCCCACCCGTCACCGAGGGGTGCTCAGGGGTTTCAGTGAGGCTGGTGGGGTGCTGACCTGATGATGAAGGCTCCTCTGGTTTCCAGGAGTTTCCGTTCGCTGCTGAAGCGCTTGAGCAGGTTGATCATGAACTTGTAGAAGTAGGAGTTCATGGTGGGGGTGGAGGGTGAGCACTCCAGGCCTTTTGTACCTGGGAAGGCAAGGGGAGAGGAAATTAGAGCTGCCAGGGCCCTGCTGCCAGAGCCTTAATGAGAGAGCAGACACCCAGTCACAGCACTGAGAAGAGGTGGGCAGGGACATGGAAAGATTTTCAAGCCTCATATAACCACATCTGGTTGGTCCAAGCAGAGCCAGCCCTCTCTTAGCTCTATCAAGACCAGGGGAAAGCATCTTATGGTGGTCGCAGCCCTGGAGTAGCACCTGGGAGTATAATGGCGTTTTTGGGAGCTCATCCCAGAGCTGTTCAGCTTCAGTAGCTGGTAGAAGAGTGCCTGAGGCTCTAAATTGAGCCAATTCCATCTCCTCAGATATGGCATGTACACTCATCCCAAAACCAACATATTCCTGGTGAGCTGAAGAGCCCATAATCCAACCCCATGAGCCATAGATGCCCTGAGCCAAGCACGCATGTAGTGGCAGACACACACATTCAGCCCTGGGTCACGGCACAGACACTGGTTTACACTCAGTGATGTGATTTTCCCTGAGCAGGAGCCACTTAGTGCAACAGTGCCCCAGGGCTAGCATAAAGAACTGGTCAGACCACAGCAGAGCTATGTGCTTAGGGATTGTCCCAGTCTGAGACTCTTGGCAGGGAGGGCAGGGAAAGGGGCAGCTCCCAGCTCAGGGAAATATCCCTTCCACACACAAGAGCAAGGAGCTGGCAGGTAAAGATTGCTTTTCCCACAGTGAAACCCCAGGGGAGATGGTTTATTTAGCAGGACAGCGCTCAAAGCAAATGTTTGTAGAGAGCGTTTCAAAGGCGACTTTGCAAAAAGGAGAGCTCTCTCCCTTAATTTCTCCTTTGGAAAGGCCATGTCTAACTGTGGTAAGGAGGGAAGCCAGCACACACGAGTACCCCAAGGCTACTCCCCACGCACTATTTCCATCAGATAACTGAAGGAAACCTAAGCAGTTTGATTTATGGATGTTGTCTGCTTCTATGGACACTCAGCGGAGCATGGAGCAGCCAATTAAAGATGCAATTAAGCTGCCAAAGCCCAGGAAAGCTGATGGAAAAGCTGCTGGTCTGTTTTCCACACTGCCTCTCCCAATGATACACAAGAGATACATGTAGGCCAGCTTCCCCAGGTATGGATTTAGCATCTAAGAGAACATACAGAGTCAAAGAAAAAATGAAATACGAGGTCATCCTGACCAGAACCTGGTATCCTCCTCCTGCTGGAGCTGTGTGTTCACCCACCCCTTGGTGCATCTGTAACCCCAAACCAGGCTTTGAAGCAGGCAGCTCCCTGAGCACAAGTGTTCACTATCGCATCATGTTTCCCCTCAGCTGCAGGGAAGATGATCTGGGCAAAGGGAATAAAAAAAAGGGGATCCAGCCAAGGCAATGAGCTCCAAAACAAAGGTGTGTTTGTTCGAAGGCAGGGAGTACCCAGCGTGAAAATACAGCCATGCCCATGTGTCGCCACTACAGCTGCTCAGCACTGCTCCCAAGGGAGCAGAGACACGGTCTGGAGGTGACATAGGGCAGCTCTGCCTTCCCACTATGCCTGCCTGCAGCTCAGCCTCATACCTCCCAGCAGAGCCTAGGAAAGCAGGTGAAGACCAGGCAGAAACTGTCTCTCAAAGTTGCAAAAGTGACATTTTTGCCTGTTTTCTCAGATGCACCGAGGCATCCAAATCTGGCTGCGCTGTAACATGAGCTAGCAGCAGGTAGGACATCCCACCTTCATCCCCACCAGCTAAAAAAGCTCCAACACTGTAGCTTGTCTGGGGAAAGGTCTGATCTTGGAGTTTCTCCCTTCACAAGACCCCAAAAACAGTCTCTCTGAGCCCCACAGCAGCATAGATGGCACTGATGCCCAGTGTTCCTCCACAAAGCAATGTCAGCTTTGTGCCCCAGTGCCACCTCACATGTCTTCCAGCCCAACATTACATATCTTAAAACACATCCCAAAGCAAAAACAGGAGGAGGCTGTGAGGAGGAGCCTTTCAGGCTTGTCCTCCCTGAAAGGACCAGCACTCCTGCTGTGCACAGGGCCAAGCCCAGGAGCTGTATGGCTGCAAGACCAACCAGTCAGAAGCACCCTCAGATATGTGCTTTGAAGCGGTGCAGCATCTCCTGCATCTTCAGCTGGAGACTGGGAACAACCTGCTGGATCAGCTGAGTATCCAGAAGTCAGAATTGCCTTGGAGATCAGATCCCAGCTGCAGTCTGCAGGACCTTCAGTACTGCTGTTTTCTTCCATCAACTGGCTCCTGAACCTTGGACTCTTCTGTGGAGCCTGGGAGCAGGAAAGGACTGGGATATTGTTTTCAGAGATGGTGAAAACAAGTCTGTGCCCTGTTTTTCTTAGGAGAAGAAAGCATGTGAGTCTGCCCACTCCAGGGGGCCTCTACACCATCCTTTGCCTCTGGGAGCACTGAGACTGAACTCCAGAGGGATCATTTCACCATCCCTTGCCCACTCAGTGAACAGGAGCTATGCCTGCATGTCCCTAAGGAAGGTTTTCACTGTGGCACACTGTGCCAGAGCAGCCTTGCCAGTGCTCCCTAGGGCTAATGCTGGGAGTGAGAAACCAACACGGAGGAGTCTGCCAGGCTGCAAAAGGCTCAACCAAACCTCAGATGGAGTTTAAACAGGCAATACTTCTTCCAAGCAGGCAAAGCATTTCTTTTCCAAAGCCTCCCAATCCTCCAAAGTTCCTGTTTGCTCTGTTTACAGGATGTCTAAGAAGTGGCTGGCACCTTGTGTGCCATGGTGCAACCCTTCCTGGCGTAGCCCGGATCTCAGCTCGCTGCCCTGTGGGTTACAGCTCAGCACAGTGGCATTCCCAGCCTGAGAGAACTGTAGGAGCAGCTTGTCAAGTGTTTCTCTGAAGCACGAGAGACAAGCAGGAAGAAGTGTTAAGAAAACTGTGGCATAATTAATTGAAGCTTGCACCTCTCCCCCTTTCCCTGAAGCAAGACTTTGCAGATCTGTAACCTGCCAGATCTGCTGTTAATGTAGCTGGGGCTGGTGGCACTGCTGCTTTTTTTTTTTTTTTTTTTTTTTTTTTAATCTGGCATGGAGGAGGGAGCTGGAAGAAGAAAGATCTGTGCTCAGAGGAATGATGAAACTCAGTCCAGACATCCATTAGAATAGGAACAAATGGGAATTTTGGGCTCAGAGGAACATCAGAGCAGTGAAACATCATGAAAGGTATGTGGGAACTGCAGCTCCATGACCACAGTGAGTCCACATCAGCCTGGGTCCTGATAATTGAATCCCAGAAGGGACCTTAAAGCTCATCTAGTTCCAACACCCCTGCCATGGGCAGGGACACCTTCCACTGTCCCAGGTTGCTCAGAGCTCCATCCAGTCTGGCCTTGAACACTTACAGGGATGGGGTGGCCAGGAACTCACTACCTTCACAATAAAGAATTTCGTCTTAATATCTAAGCTAAACGTACCATCTGTCTGTTTTACGCCATTACATCTTGTCCTATCAATGACTACAGCAACCTCCTGCAGCCCAGGATACCAGGCTAACAAATCCTTTCCCTGGATTCCCTTCACAAGACTGGGGTAGAGCAAGGGACACGAGAGGGCTTCTTGGATCACCTAAGTGAACAACAACATCTGTTCCCCCATCCATGGGTGCCAGCTCAAGCAGAGCACAGTGAGTATCTGCAAACCTCCAGTGCATCCCTGAGCGCTCACCAGCGGCTCATGCTGTTCCCATCGCTTGCGTGGCCATGCTATAAATCAACCGAGACAGGCAATTAGGGATCTATATTAAGGCCCTTATAAATATATATTGCACATCACCCTGGAACATTCAGGCTGTCTGGCTGCTTGATGGGCTGAGCTGTGCCGAGACCTACGGTATCCGAAGTGTCCCCACATTGCTCCGGGTGAGCCTGGCAGACTCCAACACGAACTTGGATTTTCCTATCTCAGCCACAAAGTTCTGAACTTCACCCTGGCATAAAACGTAACTTCTATTAATTTACAATAATTGGTTTCAAACCAGTCTTAATTAAAACCGGTGTGGACTTGCTTAACTCCATTGAAACCAAATTGAAATAAGATTGGAGCAGAATTGATTCCTTTCCGAAGCGAGCTAAAGCCGGGTAAGCTGGTTAAAGAGTATCCACAAGGGTATTTGCGGTGGTTTAGCTAAAATGATTTACCGCAATCTCTAATTGAAGCAATTTCAGCTCGGATATAGGGAGGGTAAGCTAAGAGTTGGCGAGGCCAAGCATCCTTCCCACCCGAGCGCTTTCCCCAAGGCATCATGTTTCCAGCTCAGCCCAGAGAATGATCTCCCTCGGCTCCTCTGGGAGCAACAGGGATAAACCCGGCGGCAGCCGGAGCTGGTCTGTGAGCCTCCAACCCGCCCGAGTGCCAGCGGCGTGGGAGTCGGCACTGCCAGATGGTGCTCGGCAAAACCCCGGGCAGCGACGTGGGAATCTGCGTGGTGTCTCCCCCCGGCAGCCTTCTCCAGGATGTTTTGAATTTTAGCTTTTGCAAACACGGAGTGGAGAAGCCTCGCGGAGCAGGATAAAAATAGAGCCGTAAAAAAGGCAAATCCTCCCCTCCTCCTCCCAGAAAGCCGGCGCAGGGCGTAGCTGGAAACAGATGTGAACATGTCGGCAGCTCAGCTGGGCTCTGGAAAACCTCCACTCTCCCCTCTCCAGAGCACAGGATGCTGCTGACGAAATAAACCCATCAAAATTCTGGATTTCATGGCCAGGGGCTGAGCTCAGTCTGGTTTTGTCTGGGCACACATGGACATTTCTCCTCTTCCTACCTGGCTAAAGAGCCACGGGTTTGTAATTCCTGAGACTTCAACATTGCGACAGAAAGGGGGTCCCAGATGGTTTGGGTACATATATTGATGCCAAATGAAGCTTTTGCTGCTCCTGGTTCTCCCCACCTTATGCAGGGTCTGTGCTCATGGCTGCCTTGGAGGAAGGCAGTAGGCAATGATAATCCTGATGGTTTTCCTAGGAAGGTTAGCAGTCCACTACTGTCTCATTTTTCTTTGCTAAGGTAAACAATATGCAAAAATGCAGCAGGGGTACAGCTCTGCCATTGTTCAGCAGCACAAAGCACAAGTGCAGAGCTGCAAACCAGGAATGGTTAAGCTTCATGGTGAGCTTAGAGTGGGCTGAGGCTCCTGCATGCAAAGGTGAAGCATACATAAGATAACCTGCAGGAACGAGCAGCAATGGGCTTGCTGGGTCATTTTCACACCAATATTCATTCTGCTAGTTTGTTTTTCACCTCATTCCTCACCTCACCCTACAAATTCCTCCCAACATCTTAGGTAAACTGAGGCAGCCCAGCAAAATAACTCTAAAGGAGGGCATGGCTAGGAGTGATTTATCTACACCACAACTTCTGTTTTGTCCACCACTACAGATCAGTAATCCCAGCTGTTATTTGGGAATCCCCAGGCTTTCTGGCTGGCTGTATGCTCTGACCACCTCAGAAGGGATGGATACCTGGAAGCAGGCCAGGCGAGTTAATGCTACATCTGGATGGTCTCTCCTGGGGTTTTCCACAGCATCCCAGCTCCGCTATTACACTGCATCCAGGAAAACAAACAGACCACCCTTTCCTTCAAATTGTTTTCCTCCCCAAGAGGCAGAAGAATGTTTCTAAGAGTCAACCCTCCTGAGCAGCTTCATGCCAGTAGGGAAGGAGATGCCACAGCCACCAATCATCAGGAACCAGACTGCTGAGCTCAGAGCACTCAGGAACAGCCCTCTTTTCTCTTGCCTGCTTGGCTCCTCTGCTCCCTATTGTCCCACTCCTGATCCTGCAAAACCTGTTGGAAGCTGGCTCCTTCAGGAGCAAGTGGGCGATAGTGTGATGTCAGCTGCCTCATTGTCTTTTTGTGGGGAGGATGAGTAAAGAAGGGTTTCACTTTCATCCTTCTATAACACTGGAAATAATTTAGCAAATCTGAGCCATCTGACAAAGGGCCACCTTCTCTTTTTTACCTTTCATGGACCTCCTGCACCCTGGTGTTTGCAGAGGCTGCCCTAACATTTTACTGTCCAAAGGTGGGATCTTGTCACAGACTGCCACTTCTGCAGATCTACAATTACACAAATGAAGCCACAGACAATGAAAAGGAAGTAGTTTGGCACACTGAGAATAAAATTCCCCCAAGATATGTCGAAAGCAAACACCTAACACAGAATATCTCCACTCTGGAGCGTTGTATGTTCTCTGGGGGGATACAGCAAGACTGAACTCAACAGACTACATTTCTCAGGGACTTCTAGCAGTCTCCTCCAGAGTAATCCACTGACTCCTGGGATATCCACGGTCTGCCAGTGGAAACCAATGACCTCAGACACATTAGTGCATCCACATATGGAGTCAGACTCCCGGTAAACATCCTATAGTGTGAGGTGCTCAGAGGGGACAGCACTGTCCCCACCATCTCCGGCAGGAAGCCAGGCGGGAGAGACCGGACCAAGCTGGAGAGGAAACAAAGGCTGTAACTGCTTCACCTTACAAAGCTGTGCAAAAAGGAAGGAAGAGATGTGTGCAAGAGTTACTGTGTGCAAGGCAGCAGCTGGTCTGGCATCCTTTTGGAATGAGCTTTGGTCTTTCATGCAGAGCAGAGCTGTAGACCAGGCTGGAGGGCTTGTACCTATGGTATCATGATTTGGGTTGGAAGGGACATTTAAAGGCCATTTAGTCCAACCCCCTTGTCATGGGCAAGGACACCTCCCACTAGACCAGGTTGCTCAGAGCCCCATCCAACCTGGCTCTGAACACACCCAGGGATGGTACATCCACATCTTCTCTGGGCAACCTGTTCCAGTGCCTTGCCATCCCCACAATGAAGAATTTCTTCCTGACACTTAATCTAAAACTACTCCCTTTCAGCTTGAAGCCACTCTCCCTTGTCCTGTCACTTCATGCCTCATTCAAAGTACCTCTCTAGTTTTTTTAGAGCCCTTCTAGGCACTGGAAGAGGCTCTAAGGTCTCCCTGGAACCTTCCCCAGGCCGAACAACCTCAATTCCCAGCCTGTCTCCTCAGTAGAGGTGCTTCAGCCTCTGATCATCTCTATGACATGATCATTGCTATGACAGGTCCTTCCTGTGCTGAGGACCCCAGAGCTGGATGCAGTCTTCCAGATGGGGTCTCACCAGAGTGGAGTAAAGGCATAGAATCACCTCCCTTGACCTGCTGACCTCAGTGGCAACCACTCTCGGGTCATCTGCTACTTGTCTCAACTTCTACAGGGCTGGAAAAAACACTCCCAAAGCAAAGCAGGCAACTGGACTCGCATTGTACCAACCAGATGGCATTTCCACCATCACTCCAAAGACCGGGGAGCTCCTGGGCACAACCCTGCAGTCCTTGTCCCCGGAAAAGTGGGCAGAAGGTATTATGGAGACTCTCCCAGAGGCCAGCATTGGCCACCCTCTCCCAGGCAGTCGGAGCAGGTCAGGAGGAGATGTTGGGTCTCCCCGGCAGTGCTGAGCTGGGCTGGCCCCAGCTCATTGTGCTTGGAGAAGGCGTTGAGGGCAGCTGACCTTACGTAACCGGAGAACAAAGCGGCTAAATAAAAACTGGAGCTGGGAACGGGCTGCGGAAGTGGGACACGGCTTTCCTGACTAATCAACCAGCATCTGAAGGAAACTGAACTCAATGGCAGGGAAACAACTGCATAAACACATCCCGAGGGAAGAAAGGGAGAGAGAGGAAGTGTGGGGAAGACCATGGGGGCATTGGTCCCTTCCACCTCCACTCCTGCCCTTACTGCTTGGCTGGCAAAGCCTGGAGCGCCAAGACAGAAAGCACAGCAGGAAATCTGCCACGAGCTCAAGGATTTCAAAGGATGACCTTGCTTGTTTACCTGCAAAGCCACCAACTGCACATTTGGAAGGGTTTCTGGGAATAGGAGAGGATTGGGGCCAGGATAGTTTAGTAGCTCTCCTCCCACTGCCGGCTTCAATGGCAACTCAGTCTGAAGTGGATGAAAGGAATGGAGAGATTTAATCCTGGGGAGAAGTGCTGGAACCCTGCAGCCCCACTCTGATGGGGCAACAGCATCCATTCTACTGCCAATACAGCACTGTCTGAACCACAGCACCCTAGGGAATCATCCCCATACATCCCAGTACAAAACCAGTGACTCCAGAAAGGGTACACCCTCTCCTCGGTGCCAGCACTTCATGATTTTTGCCTGGGAAGGCCAGAGTTTTGGCTTACTTGCTCTCACCACCCGGGACCATGCTTAGACATGGGGATTTCCACTTGCCACTGTCCTGCTTCAAAAAGCCCTCCTTTCAAGCAATCCTCTGACAAAATGAGTATTTTTCAGGAGCCTCTGATTTTCCAGGCATAATCCAGGAAGGTCCTGGCCCAGCTGTGATCCTCAATTTCCCTGGGGGAACTCCCCAGCAGCCCATCCAGTCTCAGCCTTGGGTGGTCAAAGCCAGATGGGACTCAGGCCATGATAAAAGTCCAAGAACCAGCTCCTTTTTCCCTCCCCAGAAACATCTGCCTTTGGTTAAAAGCCAATGACCCTGCAAAACTCAGCCCCAAATAAATTCTTAAGGAACATTTTTCTGGTGCATTATAGGGAAGAGGAAAATAGGTGAGAAAGCCAGAGCCCATCAGGACCTGTGTGGGGGCAAGCTGTCCCACCCTGGGGCAAAGGGAGCTGCAGCTCCCGCAGATCTACCCCAGGAGGGGAGAGCCAGACTCTTTTTAAAGGTTACACTTGAGTAAGTGAAGCCAAGTTGCTCTTCCAGATAGCTAACAGGGGCCATGGCAGTCGTTAGGATCCACGCCATCCAGCCTGCTATTTTTAGATCATCCAGAAGGAAGGAAACTTCAGACAACCACCAGTGTGAGCTGAACTGCAGCTCCTCAGCTGCTTGGCCAGCACTGCAGGAGCTGCTCCACCCAGGCAGTCTCACTTCTGACAGTGGGAGGATGGATGAGACTTGCAGAGGGCTTGGGGAGGTCACCAGCTCTGCAGCCCTCACCTCTACATTGCAGAGATAAAGCTGTCAGCAGGAAACAGGTAGATCTACACAAAAAATCCCACCCTGAAGAGCCCAAGATCTGAGCTGGTTGCTGGCGCAGACATTTATAAGACCAGGGAGGGGTGAGTGATCCAGGATCTTCAGAGAAAACAGAGCCTGGGGGTGGGAAAGCAAAGCTTCCCTCGCTGGTGTGATTTTGCAAGGCCCTGTGGCTGCATCCTGCACAGGGAGAGGCAGTCTTGGCTCAGTGCTCGGGTTGCAATCCAAAGCTCACATGAAACGTGCTTTTGGCTGGGACGACCTGGCCTGGGGAGTACAACAGGGAGGCCCTTAAATAGCAGCAGAGGAGGAGAAGGAGCAGCCAAGCAACTGTAAAGCATGAACCACAGACAGGGAAGGTGGAAAAAATTTCCCCATGTGCCAGCATAATTAATGAAAGGTTGTTTTTTTTTTTTTTTTAAATCTCTCAAGTCCCCAGAAAATAAAATCGTCCCTCTTCATCTCTCCTGAGGTTTTGCCAGACGCTCAGAGCAACGTAACAGTTCATAGCCAACATGGGCAGCCTGGCACAGGGATCCCTCTGTAGATCTACAGATGTTTTGGGGACCTGGGATTGCAGCCAGCATCTCAGTCTGCACTGATTCTAGGGCTCTGAGGGCTTTTGCAGGGAGAAAAGAGGCTGGAACCCAAGGTCCAATAAAAAACCGGACAACAATGACATCCCTCCACACTGACCTCTGGAGCGTCCTGCTGACGAACTGAACCCTAAATCCCCAAAACATGAACTAGGGAAAAGGGCAGTAAAAATAAAAGCAGCACCCTGATCTGTGCCACGGCAGACTTGATTGCCAAACTGTGCTGGGGGGGGATGATGACACTGATTTATTACTGTAAAAGAAGCTTCTCCTTTTGCCTGGGCAAACCTGACTGCTGCCATGGAACATGGAGAGAGCCCAGGAGCAGGAAGGCACGGAGCTGTGGCACAGGGGCACTCACTGGAGGAGCTCAGCTGGCCAGCCCTGGCAGGGACATGAAGCTCCACTGGGCCAGGTCGCACGTCGGAGCCATCGGAGGGACCGTGACCCTCCTCTGTCTGTCCTGCTGGGGATGAAGCAATCTCAGCCAGCAATTCCAGGTCCTTCAGGATAACCTGTGGAGAGAGGGATGGTGCAGGGTGAGTACACACAGGCACAGACAGCTCGGTGAGCTTTCCTTTCCAAATTCATATACAGAGAGGGTGAGGTGGGAAGCAAATACCAAATCCCAGCACACTGAGAAAACAAAACCTCAAGTGGAAATTTGAAAAAGCTTGCAGAGGGGACGGGGCAGTAAAGACAAAAGAGAAAAAAATCCCAGTTTCTGCTCTTAAGGGTCCCAAGGAAACATATGAAATTAAACTAAATTTACACAACCAGGAGTAGGGCTTGCTTTCCCCTTGTCCCACTTTGTGGAAGTCTGGGTTTTGCTTTCCCTTCATAACCACAGATTTGGGACAATCCCAGCAAGAGCACAGGGATATTCTGGGGACAAACACCAGCCAGTTCCCCTATGCAAGGCAGCATCCCAGGTAAGGCTCAGCTCAGGACGTCAAGGCAGAGCTGCCATTTGGATTTCATAGCTCTTTCTTTCCAGAAGTCACCAAATCAGTCTATATATAGCATTTCTGGAGAAGTTATTAGCGGGTGGGTTGTTTTTTTTTTCCGTCCTCAACCCTTCTCAAGTCTCAGGCTATTTTGGGTCTCCCTTCATTCAAACGTCCTTGGGTCGAGATGTTTCATCAGCCGTCCCTGATGCTCTAAGTGCAGCAGGGCTGTGCAAAGCCAAAAGGCTGCCAAAAAGGGTCAACAGCAACGTCTTTACTCCTCAGCATCTGGCAGAGCACATCCCAACCACCCATTGCCCACAAGCACAGTATCCCAGGCTTTCCCTGTGTTCTCACAATGCATCTTTCTGAGGAGCTGCAGTTATACAGGAGTTTTCGTTTCCAAGCTAACACAGAAAAACCCTCCCCTGGAAAAACAAAAAGTCAATTATGTCTTTTTTTTAATCGTGCTAGAAGAAACAACCCATGAAAATCAGAAAGAGGAGCTCCTGGGTTTTAATTTTGCACAGATATCTTAAACTGGGTGCATTTTGGGGGCTTGTTTTTGTAATTAAGGCTGATTTTCAAGCTCCCAGCAGTCTTGGAGCAGGCAGCGTGGTACCCAGGCTGTGCATGGTGTAGAGGCAGTGGCGAGGAAGCAGCCTGCCATGGGCACCACAAGGCTCCAGCATGCTTGGGAAGATCCCATGCCTATAAAAGTGATTAAGTCTCAACCCACAGCTCCCAAACACAGGAAAAAAAAAAATATGACAACAACTTGTACTGCTGTCCCTGAAGAATATGGCTGTGATGCTGTCAAGGCTGGGAACTCATTGCCAGCATAGGAGGACTCTGCCACCAGCAGCCTTCATCCTCTTCCAGGGAGAGGAGTCTGGTCCCTGACAGAGGGAAGACCTTGGTCCTCCCTCCCTGCCTGGATTTCAAGCATCTGTGGCTCCGACAGAGTGATGTTGCCTGTGTTTCGTTTCAAGTGGAGGATGTCCCTGAGCAGAACTCAGGATGCCTGGTCTCCTGAAGCCCTATGTAGGTTTTACAGTGGCTAATCAGTTGAACTTGCAGCCTTTGAACAGGCACCAGCTTGGGTCTCAGGCTCAATGGGGAAATAGCACCCGTAAAGGTTTCCAAGTCATGTTGGCTGAAACTGGCAAAGGGACTCAGCGCTTGGCTACGAGGGCTGGCAGTCAGGCAAGAGCCAGGACTCTCATTCATGTGGAACATTTTGCCAAACCCAACACAACCAGGAGCTGAGGCCATGTGTGGCTGATGAACAGCATGACCTAGTCACTCGTGACCATCTTCCTGCTGCACTCACTGCTGCCCTGGTGCCCCCACGCAGTCACATTATCCAGCTTAGTTTTCACCAGCAGCTCTCACAGCTTGAGGAAACTTGACCAAGCCCCCAGGCTAGGCAAAAATCAACCCTGCTGCCTCCCAAAGCTTTTAGCATCATGACCTGAGGTCAGATCCTTAACCCAGCCTTTCAGAGCTGCGTCAGGAGCCCCATCTCTGAGACCCTGCTTGGGCTCAGGATGCTCTGGCCAGGATAGCCAGGGTAGCAGTGACCAGCACCACTGGAGGGTATGCATGGACCTCTCAAGCTTTGGAGAAGTTAAGGGGTATCCCCGCTGTGTAGGTTACAGGCAGGAGGTGGAAAAAGCAGCATTGGCTGAATTTTGTGACTGAAAAACGTGGATGAAGTAACAAGCAGGAGGGACCAGTACATGAGCACCGGGAGGAAGAGCAGGCAGTCACAAAGACCTGGGGTTTTCCAGCCGTGGGAAAGCGGCAGGAAGCTCCAGCTCCCGCTGCTTCTTCCCCGCATGCTCCAGAGTGGGCTCCCAGCTGGGGACAGAGGAAAGGCAGGAGTGCTTGGTATGCACTGCACATCCCTGTGCTAAGCAAAGCTGGAGCTGGCGGCTGGCTTTGTGCGAGCCAGGAGGCTGTAAGAAAGCAATATCCTGCCATTGCCATGGCAACGCCCGGCTGCGCCAGGAGCGAGCTGGTCCCATCCGTCAGGAACCCAGCGGCCCTCGGACCTGACAGCACTGGAGCACGAGGGCCAGAGCCCTTCCCAGCTGCCAGGCAAAGGTGTGATCCTGACAGCCAGCCTGGAGGATCAACCCCCAAGGGCGTTTTCCTGGTCACAAGGGGATTTCTGGGAAGGTTTCCCAGTGGTGATGAGACAGTGTGCCCTGCTCTGGGCAAAGGCATGCCTGGTTAGTGTAAATGGGAAGACCAGGAAAAGGAGCATCATGATGGGTGGGGAGACCTGTCCAATGTCTCAAGCTATTCCCAGCACAGGGATGAAGAGTAGCGTGGAAGAGGACGAGCTCTGGGTGGCCAGGGAATGAGAAGCAGGTTTTCAGACAGTTATAAATAAGCAGCTATTTCTCCTCTCCGAGAATAGGCAAGATTTCTTTTCGCATTGCCTCCAGAGCATGGATTTTGAGGGCACACACAACTGTCAAGCTTCTCCAGATCTAGGTCAGGTTAATTTGCTGCTTGTTCTGGTTGAACGGAGCCGAGCCCAGCTCTGCTGGCAGCGCAGGGGGGAAAGCAGCCCCCGGATGGAGTGTGCCGGATGGGATGCACCTCCCTGTGCGTGCAGAGCGCTGCCTTGGGGGCTCCTGGTGGAGGGGGGGCATTTCCCTCTGGTCACAGCACTGGGCTGGCCCTGGCCCATGGAAGAGGAAGGGGAGGTGACCCCAAATGTGCTGCAGACCCCTGGGAGCGAGACTTAGCATCCTCACAGCACAAGATGATTACCAGGACACCAGAGCAGGCTGCAGCAGCAGCTCCTGGCGCACACGCAGTGGGCAAGGATCTTCAAGGTGTTGTCCTTGCTGGTATTTACAGATAAGCTGAAAAAAAAGGAATAAATTAAAATGCCTATGAGTAGCAAGGAGATTCTCCTGGGTGGCCTTGGATGTCCTACTGGACATCTAATATTCCCTGGGCAATGAAACAGGGAACTCAACATTAGGTTATTCTTGCCAAGAAGAAGATGGGAATTCAGTTGAAGCAAGATGCTACCAAGAGAGAAAACAAGAACACCAAGGGCTGCAAAGCACTTCAAAGGGGCCCAAGAATCTGGGAGGCTGTGAAAAATCTCCACAGCATTACCAGGATGGGCAGTGCAGGTGGTGAAGAGACCCAGTGGGAATGAGGAAAAGCTAAGGATGCTGCTGGGTGCTTCCTCCTTCTCCCCAACAGAAAAGCAGTCCCATTTTTTTTATATTTTTCCTCCTTCCAACACTTTTAGCTGTCGTCAGGGAAGGAGGTGAGCACAGGCAGGCAGTCCTGGAGCCAGGAGTGGCCAGGAGTGAGGCTGGGCGAGCCCCAAACACACACAGTGTGAAAAATAAACTTGCATCCCCTCCGCCTCCACCAGCTTTAAAGACAGAAACAGAAAAGAAAACACACCATTAATCTTCCCACACCAAATTAACCAAACCTCTTTCCAGCTCCCCGACACAGCAACTTTTATCCTCTGATCTTGCCAAGATCTGTATTTTTTTGCCTTCCCCAGGAGAGGATTGGGAGCAGAGGGAAGGCAGAATGCCTGGGGGCTTCTCCTCTCCTCCCCAGGGCAAACCCTGCAGGTCACGCTCACACACGCTCACAGCGCGAGCAAATACAGCTGGTAGTGGGGGAAGGCACTTGGTAATAGAGCTACAGCTATCCCAAAACAAGCTGGAGCCTGAAAACTCCCAGTCCACCCCCCTGCTTTTGTAAATCCCTCAGCTGTCCCTGCTGCTGGGTGTGTGAGGACCAGCCCTGCAGCACCCAACACTGTCACGGCTCAGAACACCTCTTTAAATATGTTTAATTAGTGCATGGGGAGCTTAACATGCCACCTGAAGCCAGACAGGGCAGGATGCCAAGGAAATATTTCATAGAAACATAGAATCTTAGAGCATGTTGAGTTGGAAGAGACCCACAAGGATCACTGAGTCACGGAATCCTTAAGGTTGAAAAATACCTCTAAGATCACTGAGTCCAACCACCATGCTCACAACTAAGCCATGCCCAAGTGCCACAAGTGCTATTTCTTCATGCATTGAAGGGCAGGGAAGGAGGCAACACAGGTTCAGATAGTGGGATGGGGTTGCAACAGCCCTGGAGTATCCCTTCAGGCCGTGCTGTGGGAGGCTGCATGCCTGCAAACCCTTCAAATTCAACACCCACAGTCCCAGAGCTTATGACAGGCAAAGGGTTTGCTTTTATTTGCTGTCTCCCACCCACCACCTACCTCTGTACGCAGGGAACCAGGCACCCAAAGCCCAACTCACCAAATCCTGAATCCTACATCTTCACCCCACCCTAGACCCCCTCTGAGTCAGCTCCCCTGGACAGAAACCTGCTGTCCTCCAGGGTAGACAGGTTTTCTGTGGTTTCAGTGTGCTCCATAACTTCAACCCAGGTCACAAGCACCACCTTGAGCCGAAATTGCCAGTTTACCCGTTGTTCGTTGTATGTATAAACTGCATCCAGTGTACTCCAGCTGTTCAATGTATGTATAAACTGCATATGTATATATATAAATTAGGAAATTGTGGTCTGAAACTGGTGATAAGCCAAGAAGCTCCCTATGCATAATACTTCCCACAAAGAAACTTCCAATTTCTGCAAGATACAGTGCACAGATTATTGTTCAAGCAAGTGGTCTTGAGTCCTCTGAGAAAGCATCACCCCACTTCTGCTTACAGGCTGCTTCCAGTTATGGCAATCCAGGCTAACTGCATTTTCCACCATCCAACTGGAATTACACACATTTATCTATACCCCGTTTCAGTCCCAAGCTCACCCTCTGGTTAACTTCCCTCTTGAAAACCAGGAGCCTCCTTGCTTCAGTACCTCATAGTTTTGAGTCTCCCTCCAGAGAAGCTTTACCACTAAAAAAAGTTCAAATAAAGCCAAGTATACATACATTACAGTTCTCCTCTTTGCAGTCTTTAGTTTACACCCCCTGCTTTGCATCAGGTCACAATATTTCAGCCATGGCAGATGAAAGGCCAGGAACTGCAGGACAATGCCTCTAAACCCAACAGAGCAAAGCTCCAAACCAAGCCACGCTAAGACAGCTATTTGCTTTGGCATAGGCCTTTGTTCAGCTTCATTGTACTGGGATTGGGTGCAATAGGGGAAGTTCGCCAGGATTTAGTGTGACAGCAGAGCTCAGAGCAGGGCAGAGACCTGGCTTTGAAACCCTGCAGTGCTGCAGCAGGACATGCAAAAGAAAGAGATGTCTATTTGTACACCACCCACTATCCCAAGGTTTTCTTCTAGTTTAGTAGTGGAAACCCAAGAGTGGGCAGAAAGTTTCAGCCTCTTGTGGAAGTTGGCTTGAGGGTCATGTAGAGGTTCAAGAATCACAGAATGGTTTGTGTTGGAAGGGACATCAAAGATCATCTGCTTCCAACCCCCCTGCCACAAGCAGGGACACCTTCTGCTAGATAAGATTGATCGGAGCCCCATCCAACCTGAACACTTCCACAGATGGAATTGCCACAGCTTGTCTGGGCAATCTGTGCCAATGTCTCACCATCCTCACAGGGAAGAATTTCTTCTTAGTAACTCATCTAAGCCTGCCCTCCAAAGTCAGTGGCAGCCCAGGCTCAGTCCAGTATCGCTAGGGAAGGTCACCACCTCTTGAGGAGACTTCTGAAGGAAGTAATTCTGTACTCAAAGCCTGTCCAGCCACTGGATAAAGAGCAGGTTTTCACGTTAACGGAGTTAAGGAAGCCAGAGTCTATCCTGCTTCACATCCGACACCGGCTCCACCTCATGCGTCATTCCTGCATGACTCAAAGTCCCAGCTTCAACTGGGACTTTTACAAACCCCAAAAAGATTGAGGGGAGCAGATAAGCAAACAGGATCACATTCAGCCATAAAGAAACCAGTCCATTTTGGAGCCAGAAAAAGGAAAACAAAGCAAAGAAAGAAACTAAGTAACGTCACCACTTCACAGTTTTCTCAGAGATGTCTCAGCTCCTGTTGTGTTCATTTCAGCTCAGTGCCTGGAGCTATTCAGAATCCAGGGAACTGAAAGGCTACATCCAAAGCTGAGTTTGCACCATGAACTTGAAGAAGGAAGCAATTTGAAGAACAGGTCTTCTTTCCGGCAGTGCCAATCAGCAGTGGTGCCTTTAGCCTGCAGGTGGAAAGATCCCACCCACTGTTCCCAAACAGCATTTCCTGACTTTTCACCTTCCCTAACATCAGTTTTTCTACCAAAGGCAGCAAGACTCCTACGGATGAACGGAGCAGACAGTGTAGAAAAACCCACTCCCAGCAGGATCTGGTTACATCTTGTATGGAAGTTTTCAAGCACATGAAATTTTAAGCAGGGCTTTTATAGATTACCTTCAAAACCAGGTCTCAAACGCAAGACAGAACATTTTCCTGCCAGGGAAGCACAGGAAGCAGCACGAGGTGACGCAGTGCAGCAGCACAGCATCTGACAGCCAGGAATCCTGGATCCTGACGTGTCTACATATCAAAGGGAACTGCATGCTTCAGCTCCAGCTTCTCTGTGCTGCCTTTGTGAATCTTAACTAGGTCTCTTGACCATTTCTTTACTGGTACAGGAGAATTGGGTAGGAAGAGAAATCGGAGAGATGACTCAGGACACTGCAGATGCATCATGAGATACTGGCCTCTGCTCAGCACAGTGGAGGTGGTGCAACACCCTGTGCTACTTGAATGATAAAAGCAGGCATGAGAACTTAAGGGGCATGAATCTGGCTCCATCCAGTGTGAGTCTTTCTTTGCTTTGGGCTTGATTATTTATGGCAAGTGCAGAGAGAGACTGAGAGCAGCTCAGCAAGACAAAACCTTAAAAACAAGGTGCCCGAGCACAGCCTTTCAGTCTGATGCATAGACCAGCACTGGCCCTCCAAAGCCAGATTGTCCTTTGGTGATGAGCTGGTGACAAATAACTGTTCCAGGGCACATCACCAGAAAGATAGGTAGCCTCCAAACTGTGTACAGGGGCCAGGGAAACTAGGCACAACAAAATGATTTTCAACCTTGCTGGGAATAAAGATGATACCGACACTGCTGCCAAGCAGGTTCCCTTGAGGAGAGCAGCATCACAGGATGAAGACAGCAAAAACTCCTCTGAAGATGTGTGTACATCTTGTGCTACACCCCACAATGTGCACAGCCCTATCTGGAAAGAAGACTGAGATGCTTCCTCTTCAGAGCTGATGTTTAGGTCACACAGGCCCCAATGCTGACCAGGTGATCCCCGGACCATTATCCAGGAGCTTCTGGGAGATCACAGTCTGCAGGTGACATGGGACAATATAACTGTGCACACAAATACTGCACTGGCTAAGAAAGCACCCCACATCCCCTTCTCTAAGAGGCACTGACACAGCAGGTTAGCTAGCTCAGAGTGTCCTCATCATTCCCAGAAATGTCCAGCTCCAAACTCCCATACTATTTCAGTCATTTCTATTTCCTCTGCAGAGAGGAGCAAATCTGGTTGACAGCCAGCTGAGTGGTGGTGTTTAATGGATTGACTCGTCTATGGATTTCCTTAAAAAAAAAAAAAGCCATCTCCAAACATTTAAATAAATAAAAGCCAGGATTAAATAAATCAGCTTAAAATTACTTTTGAGCCATTCCCAGTTATGTCACATGGAGGAAATGCATCACCAGGGTCCTTTCTTCACTGTTTTTTTCAAATATTAATAAGCAGTGTAATTGCAACATGACTCACTGCGATCTCCTGCCAAGCTGGAGAGACTATCTGCAAGATGCAGGCTTTCTAGAGCGTTACAAAGGCAGATGTGTACTTGGGGACTCTTTTGGAAAGGTTTGCATTGTAAGCAGCAGGGGATGGAAAAAGGCCAGGCAGTTGCTTGCCTTTGCAAGTCATTCCCTCACTTGCTCATTCCCTTCCCTCCTCTCTTAACGACCCCCTTGCACATGGGATTTATTGCAGGACTGGGGTTTGGTGCTCTGAGCATGTAAGGCACAGCATAGCGTGTGATTTTTATTCCATGAGGAAGGTCTGGGCTGAGAAATCAGCCAGGATCATTAGTAGTTCTGGGTAAGAAAATTCAGCTGATAGTGGAAGCTCTACCAGTGCCTGGGCCAGCTGTGGGCCATCGCTGCTGGCCCCCCAGCCAAGCACCAAAATGCTCCAGGGAGCAACTTAGAGAGGGATAAGACAACAACAACACCACTATTGAGATGACTGGAACCAGAGAAGAGGTGTGAAGACACAAGACAAGGAAACAGCAAAATGGTGCAGCACCTTGGGAGATGGGAGATGAAGAACAACAGCAGAGCAAGCTGGCTCAGTTTGCTGCCTGATTATCTTTGCTCACTTCCAAGCTGAGTGGTTCCTAGCCAATCTGATGCCATTGAGCATTTACTGCAGCCCTGCCAGCCAATGTTGCTGTTCCCTCCAAGCAGTGGGTGCTGCTTAAACGCCTTATGATCTGGATTTGGCAGTGCCAGCTTGGACAATCCCCCTTGCATCTTTACAGAGGTTGTTACAAGGCACTTGAATTCCCACTCAACAAGGATCTTACCATGACCCCAGCCCCACTGGTGAAGTCCCATCTCCCTTCCCAGAAAGGCAAAAAGGATTCTTAGGAGCTGGCTTTGAAGGGTCAACTCTCAGAGAGGGAGAACAAGATTTATACCTCGGAGAATCCCCAAGCCAGCAGGATTTTCAGCTGGGCAAGTACCTGTAGGCTCTGCATTGGGTATTCTTCCGTTTTGCCAACAGGTTAAAACCTCTCAGTGCCAACACTAGCCAAGCATCACAAAATAACTCAGTTTGACCAAAAAACCCAAAGCCCAGCTAGATGTGGAGACAGTAAGCTTCCAGGATTTTTTCCAGCAGCTGCAGCACTTACCTCATCCGACTCGTCTGAGAGGGTCCGCAGCAAGATGGGGAAGAGGCTGTCGGTGTGTCGGAACATCTGGAAGCAGAAGGATGGGTGCCATCAGTCCTAAAGGCCTGGCCATGCCCAGTCACAGGACACTTTCACCAAAGGAGGCTGCCAAGAGCTTCACTAGCATTTTCCATCTGAGCTGGAGAGCTCTTCTTCCTCAAGCTACGAGGCATCTGGCAGCCAAAGCCTTCTCAGAAAAGGCGGGTGGACACACATTTGCAAAGCTACCAAGACAATTACAATTTGCACTGCTGCCAAGGCAATAGAATAGGCTGGGAGAGGACAAGCTCAGCTGAATGCTGAGTCCCCAGCTTACCTTACGAGGAGTCTTGATGTACAAGTGGTAAAGCCATTTCAGGACCGCAATTCTGGTCATCATCCCAATGGATGTATCACTAAGGTGGCAGTCCAGCACCTGAACTATCCCATCCAAGTTCAGGGTCACCTGTATCCTCTCACAGCTGCATGGAAGGAAGAGAGGCTGGTTCAGTGCTGTAACATCCAACTAATTCCTCCCATGTTGGGGGAGCCTACAACACTCCAGAGGCTGCATCAAACACCTGAGTTGCTAGTCCCGCCAGGCCTTGAACATTTCCAGAAATGGGCCATGCACAGCTGCTCTGTGAAACTTGTGCCAGTGCCTCACCACCCTGTGAGTAAAGTTTCTTCCCAATATCTAATCTAAATCTCTCCTAGTTTAAAACTGTTCCTTGTCCTATCACTATCTACCTATATAAATAGTCACTCTCCTTTCTTATAATGCTTTGGAAGCAACAGCATTCTTCAAGGCTTTAAGGGTTACTACATTTCCCAAAACAGCTGTACCTACACATAGGAGGCACCACTTGTAAGGAAAAAAGTAGCATGGCTCTGTGAGAAACTCATCCATACGGCAGTTGCCAGATTTGGGGTACAAATATTAGAGATCCATAAAATGCACTCAGAATCCACCTCAAAGTTGACCAGATCAAACAGCTTCACAGAACATTAACCCATGTGTACTCAATCTCCAATCTAATGAAGGCACCCAGGTTCTGCTGATCTCAGTGGATTTGTGCTCAGAACTGCAGATGGTGCCCTGTCTGGCAGTGGGTTTGGGATGCAGTTCTCTGTTATAACCTTGCCTTGAGACCTTCATCTTGCTTCTCAAAAGCCATCCCAAAAGATCAGAATAGCCCTTCATCATAAACAAGAGATGAAAGGAAATAACACACTTGGTTTGCCAGGACATTGTGTCTGTTAGAAACTGACAGTTGCTGCAGACTCCCAGCTCTTGCTCCCCCAGTTTTCTCCCAAATAGCTGAGACTCCATTGGGACAGGTGACCCCGACACAGAAGTTGTCATGATACAGCATTTTTATGTGCTGATTGGGATCCTGAAATCTGTCTGATGGTTTCCCACCTCCTTGACAGCAAGGAGATGGGAAGTATCTGTCACAGGAGACTCATTTAAGGAGAGATAATGGTTAGAACCGAGACAGTTGGAGAAGACCACCAAGGGGAGGCTGCATTTAAGAGCCATGTCATGCCTCTCGTATCCAAGCTACTGAATTATTCAAGGCTGGACCAGGCTCTTGCCGATTTTCCAGTGTGCATGGAGCTGCCATGCATCTTGTTTGATAAGAAATCCTAAGGGGCAGATTCCTCATGGTATAATTTGCAAGTAGAGCTGTGGCTTAATAGGATTTGATCTTCCCCAGGACACACGTTGTAAGGGCGAGATGAAGAGGCTGCAGCCCCTCAGAGCCCTGCGGGGATCTGACTGCTTGATCTGCCTCACGTAACAGATGCTGGGGGCTGCAAATTGCATTTCACTTTGATGTTGAAAACAACAGCCGAGGGCCAAATGCTCAGACACACAGAACTAAGGGGAAGGAAGGACCCAGAGCATGAGGAGTTTGGGAGAGATGTCCAATGGAGCAGCATCCCAGTTCATTTAAGCCAGCCTGAATGTACACTGTATTTGGTTTTCCTATAAAACCATCTCCCAGAGCAGCTGCACAGCCTGCCATGCTCCCAGTACAGGGCCTTCAGGAAGAAGAGAAGAATGAGACCTTGACCTGGTAACTCCTCCACACCAAATATACACATTGCCTGCACAGGATGGGGGAAAAGAAACCTCAGGGTAATACATGTTTTCAGAGGAAAGAGGCCAAAAGGACAGCACAGAGAATTGGTGCCTGAAGCTGGGCAGTTTGGAGGTGGCTTTGATGCTGTCACATCCCACCAGCTCCATGCTGCTGTGAGGTAAGTGGGCAGGATAAGGGTGTCATGGGTTGCCACAGCACTGTTAAGTCTGCTGATGCTGGACTTCTAATAGCACAGTAGAAACTTGCTTCTACAAGCAATTTCCAATCTGGTTTGTGCCAAAATCACTCGTGAAAACCCTTTCTCCATCTCTGCTCGTGATGCAGTACCAGGGCAGAGCCTGGGTGGCTCAAGCCAAAACCTACCTAAGCAGATCCCTGGAGGTGGCTGGGAGCACTGGGCTGACCTGGAGGCTGCAGCCCCGAGCCACCTTGTGCATCACTGCCCTGTGGCTCTGCTGTGCTCAGCTCCCACTGGAAGGGACTGCAGCTGGGAAAAGCTCCTCACTGGCTACACTCTGCTCCCAGCTGCTGAGATAAACCTTTTAAGGGGGTTGCTGGTGGAGAAGCAGCTCCTTTACTCAGCACAAAACCCGGGCACCAACACGAACGGTGAGAGGACTGATGAACATGGGAAACTGGGCTAAAAACCTCCCACCAGCCACACTCCTCTGCCTCTGGGATCGAGTGGCACCAGATTACCATGGGCTACCCCCTTACTGGGGTTATGGTAGCAGCTGAGCGTGCTGCAGCTCTGGAGCCGGGCTCACAGCTCGGCCTGGCTGTCCCTAATCCCCCGGCAGGAGGGAGCGGGAGCAGCAGTAATGGCATTGCGTTAATGTGATCCTCTGGGCCTGCCACGCCAGCTCCCAGCGCCGGCATCTGCAGCAGGGCAGATGTCACATGCAATCACTTCCATCTAACCCACTACCCCAGATTCTCCTCAGGAGGATGAGCGTGGCCCTGGCACCGCCCCCGCTGTTCGCCTGTGACAGCCAGAACATGCTTTTAGGGCAAGTTGAGCAATGATGGGGGTTGTGTCAGGCTCTCACCTCTGGATACTGGGAATCTGCTCAAGCTCAGTGGTGGGGCAGAAGACCCATCCCCCAGCACATCCCCCAATCTGTGAAAGCACCCTCCAGCAGAGAAACTGAGCTTACTCTCCTGCTACATTCAACCCACAGCAATGCTTTTCACTCCATGTCCTTTATCAACCCATTTCCTCACTTCTCCCTGTTCTTCAAGGGCTTCTGCCATCTCTCTCCTCAGTAGTTGCCTATTCTCTGCCAATGCCTGAGCTGTCATCTTTCTCCTGGCCTCCTGCCTGGCCCAGCTGCTTTCCTGACCCCATTTTCAGACAAGGTTAAGGCCCAGGCTAGGCTCCAGCCTTTAGGCAAGCCCAGCAAAATGGCCTTGCCAAGGGTGGAAATACCCAGGTTCTTTCATTGTGGTCCAAGTCACAAGGGCAGCTCCCATACAGGCTGGCAGCTGTGCTGCTCAACGGGCTCCAGCCAGCGGCCAGGAGGCAAACAGCTCCTCTCTGCTATTGGTCCCACAAGCTGTCACTTTCTTGTCCTCCATTGCTCTCATTTCAGTGCTCTTGGCTTCCTTCTGCTTATTGCAGTTTCCAAGATCTCCCAGAGAAGCGATGAGGCCAAGGTCTAGGCAGAGGCATCCAGTTCAACAAGCTGTAGATCACAGTGACAAGGGCTGGGGCAGTGTGCCTGAGGTTCCCCTCCAACTCACCCATCCAAGCATGTAGTGGGAGCAGCAAAGGGAAGCCATCTCCTCACTCCAGGCTGGAGGGAAGGGTCAGGAAGAGTCACCCTGGACCTAAAAGCTGCGCAAGACAAGCTGCTGGAGAATGGGATTCCAAGGCAGGCTTGGAGCCTTAGCTCAAAGAAAGCCATCCATGCTGCCTTCAGCCAACCTTCCCAGGGTGCAGCAGATCACCCAACACCATTCCTGTCCTTCACCAAAGAGTTCCCATCTCCATGAGCTCCCCAGCTGCACCTTCAAGATGCATCAGGCTCTGGGTATGGGGACACAGCAACTGCCAGCATGAGACAAGCAGCAATTTTAGCTTTGCAGCAAGCACTAACTACCACATTTAAAAGCCTGGTTTAAATGCAGGCTTGGGCAGTTCAGCCACGTGGCAGCCCCTTGCCCTTTCTGCAGAGCAACACACAGCTTTACACGTTCATGTGTTGCTGACCACCACCTAAAGCATGAAGCCTTCCTTGCATCAGGAAGTACCACAAAGACTCTTCCTAGAGATTTCATGTCCCTTATCTAGTTTGGTGAGGGTCTGTGGTCCCATCAACCTTGTCACATCACCCAGACAGCCTAACACTGACTGCTTCCAGCTGTGCCCGACCCTCTGCCCAGTAGCACCACCAGGAAGTTGTCTCAAACTGTCCAGGTCTTGTTTTGAAACACCAATACAGTTAAAAGAGCCTAAAAAGCACTTTCCAGCTGTTTTGGTCCATTGACGCAGGACAGACATCTGGATCTTCTCCTGTGGCAGCTCAGACCGACGGAAGGAAGCCCGGGCTCTGCTCCAGCAGCCACGCTTCCACCTCCCCTTCCTGATCCAGGCTCACACCAGTGAACACAGCAGCAGCATGCTCAGCCAGGCCACGGAATCCAGTGTCTTTGAAACATGGTTCTGGTTCACTTCCAGGGACAGTTTTTGCAGAAGATGGAAGTGGGTCCCCCCATCTGGATGGGGAACCCCAAAACCCCTCCAGCGAGGCTCTCCCAGCAGCCAGATTCTGTCTTGGCACAGACACAGTCTTTACTTCCTAGTGGATGCCACCAGGAAACTCTCTCCAAGTAAAACTGGCAAATACTTGGGAAGCATTTTGGAGCAAGGGTGGAGCGCATGTGTCAGTTTGTGGCCACAGGAATGTGCCCAGCATCCATGCATTGAGCATTCAGGCCTTGTCATCTTCTTGCATGGCATCTTCCCAGAACACGACCCTCTGCAGATGCCAGGCCATGATCTCCTCTGGCCCCTCTGACCAAGGTCCTCCCTTCCCTGCTGCTGCAGCACTGTCCCTCTGCAGCCAGCTGGGGAGGGCAGGAGAAGGGGGCGTGAGAGCTGGATGCTTGGCACTGGGCCATGCTCCATCACTTGCTCACTGGGGGAGGCTGGGGGAAGCAGGGGGGGGAAATGAACAAAAACAGAAGCAAAGAGTGACTTCATCTTAAAAGGCAGCTGCAACTTCCTCTGTTTGCAAGCTTTCCAGCTTTTCCCAGCAGCGGCTTCCTGCGGTCCTGCCTTGACACCCAGTGGGCATTCAGCGCGCCGGCAGCAGCCGCTCCCCGGTGTGAGTTATGGCTGCTGATGGCCACGGGTGCCAACTCCCGCCTTCCTCCAGCTCCAGTGCCAAGCCAGACAGCCTGGGGGATGGATGGAGCACCAGGCAGATGTCCAGGGCTCCCATCAGCCACGCACAGCCCTCCCTCAATCCCGTGTCAGTCCCCCATAACAGATCCCACGGATAAAATGTTTCAGATCCTGACACTGGACAAGCAGAGAGGTTACACAGGGCAGGTAAACCCCACCGCAAAGACTGGAGTTTCCTGTTGAAAAGGGCTTAGGAGGGCTCATGAAAAAAATCCCTCTGCAAAACCAGGTCTCTTAGAGATATGGAGGGTCTTGCCTTCTGTCCCAGATGGTTTTCCCTGATGCTTGAGTTGCTGACAGAACACTTCAGGTCGAGCAGCTGTTCTCCTTCCGGCTCTCAGTGACACTGGGACAAGTCATCCCTGCTCCTGTCCCTCTTCAGTTGTCACTCCCGCTCTCCCTCACATGCAAGTTGCTCAGCACAGAGCCATGGCTATCACTGTCCTCCTGATTCAATGCCTCTTCTTTTTCTTCTCCCACCCAGTTCCCTATTTCAGCCCTATGCACACCCACTTTTGCACTTGCTAAACTTCAAGGGTTGAGCAGCAACCACAAAAAAGCCAGGGAAAAGCATTTAACCGCATGAATCAACATTTAGGTGCAAATGAAGTGACCTGTGCTTCCAAGAGAGAAAAAAATTAAGGGCATCATTAATACCAAGGAGTAGCAGGGCTGTGCAGAAATGCAAAAAAGGAACAGAGAGTACAGACCATCATCCTGAAAAGCTGACACTTGCACTGCTCTGTGATGTGTCGTGATGGGCATCACGCTGGTAGGATGCAGCTAAAGCAAGGCATCCTATTTTGGAGATCACAACAACAAATAAAAATAAGCATCAGCAGAATTAAAGTGTTGGAAATCACTACCTCTGAGTGAAGGAACTGCAGGCAGCAGAAGGAAAGGAAAGCTATTAGAACAGATGGATTTGTCCCCCAATTCAGATGGCTAGATGGGAAGAAAGGTATTTGCAGGAGAGATGATTTAGCTGAGATATTTGGAGAGATTGTGCTGGGCACAAAACTGGTGCAGGGCTGACTAAAGCCACACAAGGCTGGAAGGAGGCCAAGATCAGTGCAGCCCTAGGTCCAGCCCCATAGCCCCGTGCCATGGTGGGCTGCCAAGACAGCAGCATGAAACAGGGTCGGTCTCTTCAGGAAAGAAACACTTCAGTTCACCATAAAGTAAAGACATTTTGTTGCAAATACATCAGAAAGAAGCAGTCAGCTCCTAGAGCATCTCCAGCATCCACCCTAAAGGAACTCAAGAGACCCCACCTGCCTCCCAGCCCAGCCCAGCATCTGTCAGTCATTGTCTGTACCCCAAGAAGCCTTCCCTTCTCAAGCCCCTCTGGAGCAACAAACAGACCCTACCTGGTTACTGTGAAGACACCACTGCTGCTGGAGTCACCAGATGCATCCAGAGAACCTGGGGGCAGAAAAATAGGAGACATAGCTAGTGGGGTGATGGGGAAGGTAGACAGCAGGACTGGGAGGGTGGAGAACTGCATGACCTTCTGCAAAGACATCATCAGTCATGGACCCAAGGGATCCCTTCTGCCTGCAGTGAGCATTTTACACTCTTTGTCAAGCCCTACTCTACTGCCAGACAAACTGGTATAGAACTGCACTTACCCAGCAAAATGCACATGGGCAGAGCTTTAGACCTCTGCCCCAAACTGGGTGCCCTCCTCTGTAACAGAGACCCAGACACATCCTGCTGATGGTTTCAACCATTCTCAAAGAAGTAACTCAGAACTGCAGAGCTGCCTTTGACTCTCTTGATTTCAATACTTAAATATACCACTGGCACAGTGAAGGCAGAATCCAACCCAGGAAATCTCCACCTGGCCATAGTCTAACTCCATGTTGAAGCCAAGTGACTCAAACAGCTTTCCAACCTCTCTTCCGTGTGAAAATTGGGTCTTAACAAGCATGGTGACAAAGCATGACAAGATGAACTTGACTCTTTGTGCCCCCTTGTGCCAACAGCCTCTACTGACACCAGCAACATCACCACATTAGCACACACATGGAGCAGAGCTGAGTTTCTCATAGAAAAGCATTACAGTGTTATCTGATCCTGCCTTCTTCAAGGTGCAATTTGACACCACAGGGGCTGAGAATACAGCAATTAATCTTTCTGTTGATATTTTAAAGCTCTTCTGTGATAGTTTTTAATACAAGAAGGTATTCATGGGACAAATAAGGAATAAAAAAGTTTTTGCTGCTGTGCTACAGCAGTAAAAATTTCTGCTTTCTCTCTTCGAGTAAGAAAACCTGTATAGAGTTAGGTAATAAAAGCTTTTGCACTTTTATTGGAGACTAAAATGCTTATTTAGACCGGTATTTTGAGGTGCCTGGGGCCACGTTAGGGATAGAAATAAAAAAGAAAAAGGAGGAAAAACAGTGTTGCATTGGCCGGGAATCGAACCCGGGCCTCCCGCGTGGCAGGCGAGAATTCTACCACTGAACCACCAATGCTGTCCTGTGCGCTGCCCCCGCGCCTGCTGCCTGCTACCCCAAACACTGCCCACACCCCCGCTGCCACCCCCCCATGTCCCCACGGCCACCCACACCCTGCCCCAGCAGCTCCTGCAGCAGCTCCCTGCCTTCCACAGCTGCTGTCGGACACGAAAATCCCTCACTCTTAATCCCATCCTCCTGCTCCCTCTCATGGCAGGATTTTCCAAAAGCCACTAATGGGCGTGTTATGGGAGAGCACATGGCTGAAAGTGCAGCTTTAGAAGAACCCAGATGAATCTTTGTGATTTAAACAGTAACTCATATTTCACACACCTGGACAACAAAGATGTGTTGTACCAGAAGAAATGTTTAGTCATGCCAGGACAACACCATCCAAGGTATGTTGGAGTGCTGACACTGCTGCTGTTCCTAGGCACTGATTCAAGGGGACCACTTTGTTTCTTTTCACTTGATCCTCCTTCAGGTCTCAGAGCCCGCTTGCAAACTTTTGCCTTTTATATTCTGGAAATTTTAGGGCTGGGACAATACCTGCCAGATGGTCTGGAGAGCACCATGAATTTGGAAAGGATCCAAAATTCTTCTTCTTTCTGTTCTCTGCCCTTCCCCACCACATACATACTCCATGCATGTGTTGATGCTCTCCCAGGACTAACACAGCTCTCTAAGCTCTTCTTTGGGTGACAATGCCTGCTTCAAAACTAGAAATTATCTTTTTCAGGTCAACTTGATGACTAAGTTGAAGGGGAGCATGGTGAGAGGATGGGGATGCTCACCAGGGCTCTGCAGCACCACCCGGGCTCCAGGTCAGAGCAATGACCCTCTTATGCAGTCTGCAACAAACTTATCTGTCTCCAAATAAAGCACAGAGGTCCCATGTACTCTGAGCTGCTTCAGGACACCAAGTCAACTCAAGACCTTCTCTTGAGAACAGTCCCTTGACCTTCCTTACACCTCTACTGGCCTCGACCGACTGGGACTCACCGGTGGTCACTGCCTCTGGCTTGGAGAGGGACTCCTCCGAGGTGGGCTCTACTGGTATATTCATTGATAGCTTGGGCTCATCCATTTCATCATCCTCTGGGATGACCAGCTTCATCAGGCTCTGGTTGCACACGTTTGCCACCTCCTTGATGTCTGAGTGAAGGCAGTGTAAGGAACATGCAGTCCCACACATGGACAGGTGCCGGCCACGGAGAAGCCACTGCAGTCCCACCAGTGCTGCCCCAGCCCAGCTACTGCAACCCCCCTCACATCCAAAGGGCAGTGTAGGTGTCAGCACTTGGTGGGAGGACTTGTCCCACAGCTGCACCCCAGGGGCAGGAAACAGGCACTGGAACGGGTGCTTCCCTGAGGGTTGCTGTAGCAGGAATGGGAGCAGCTCTGATTCACAAGGATACTCTTCTTGCGATCATCGTAGGAGAGACAGGGCAGGACAGCGGTCAGGATCCCTGAGGAGTAGGGCAGCATCACCCGGCCAGCCAGCTGGATGAACTCCCGCATCCAGCACATGGCTGTCAGCTGGATCAGGTCATCTGGAAGCAACAGTGAGAGAAAGGGCAGCACTGATTCCATAGGCCAAGGAACACCTGCAAGCAGGGAGCTGCCTCTGCTCCATCCTGACAGACCCTTGTCTGGGATAGTTTAGTCCCAGAGGAGATCAGTAAGACCTGAATATGCAGTGAGCTTGGGACTAAACACAATCATTAGGTTTCAGTTAACCCAGTTCAACCTACAAGGCAGGTTTCCTCATTTACAAGTATTCTGTCAAGCTTCCCAATGCATAAGGATATTTCTTCAGTCACACCCATTGCAGCTGTGTGTCTGAGTCAAGCATCATTCCTAGAACTGAGGTTTTAATAACTTCCCCAAATTCTAGAAAAGGCACCACTGTCATGGTACTCTGCTGATGCAAGGCCAGATTTTAAGCTTAAACAGTGCAAATTAATTGGGAGTCAGTTTAATAAAGAGCAACGAACCTCAGTCTATCTACTCCTGGCCTGAATCTATAGATGGCATCACAAACCAGGAAGCTGGTGCAACTGCCTTGACCTGTGCACTCACCTGCTGCCTGGCAATGGATAACCAGGATATTGGCCATTTCTGCAAACTTCACACTGGAGGGATTCTTCTTGATCTCCTTGAGGAATTCCCCAAGAGCCACCTCGCACCTGTGGAGAGGCAGAGCAGCTGGTAAGCTCTCAGTCATCTTAGACAGAGCAATTAGGGAGAACTTAGGGAGACTCTCTTCTACAGGTGCACATGGAAGGATGCTGGTGGCACGACAGAAGTGTCTGCACACAGGTAGGATTAGGAAAGATGAGACTGAAAAGCTCACCCTGCCCCACAGCAGAGACTGCATACAACTGCAAGGACAGAGGTGATGGCAGCCCAGAGACCCCCACAGCTTCCACAACTCCCCCACAGCCACCCAGGCTCTGTGGATATAAAGGTGCCTGGGATGAGAAACAGTGGAGCAGGTGATACCTAAAACTTTCAGTGCTTGTTCTTTGACATGTGGATGCTGGGAAAAAAAAGATATAGGGAGGATCCAGAAAGGCAGCAGGACAGACCCAGGCCGGTCTCACCACTTACTTATACGCTCTAAAACCAGTCCAGCCACCCTCTTCCACCACAAAATGCCAAGATCCTCTGACCTCCCTGAGAACACAGACATTCCTGCGCTTCAAAATGCCTCTGTCTTGGGACCAGCAGTGTATCTGTGGAGCAAGGTGCTTCTCTTCTCCACCCAGGAGATGCTGGGCTGGAGCTCTACCTTGCCAAGAAAGGCTCTCATGCTGCAAATTTCTTCAGAGAGCTCTTGCCCATCCCAGAACCACAAATGAGTCTCCATGGCTCTGACATCAGGTGCTTGGAAGGCAACAACTCAACCAAGCCAAAACAGTTTGTCCCCCAGTACAGAGTATGGCATCCTCCATGGCCATGGGACAGGGGAGGCCCTTTCCAAAGACACTTTGATCCACTGCCCAAGCCAATCTGTCTCCCACTACACACATGGAGCTCCACTGCAGTTACACAAAAGAGTTGCAAGCCAATAGCAGAAGTGAGGGATGAACAGCAAACAGGATACAGCACTCACACCCAGCCAGCCTCCACACTCACATTTTCCGTATCTCCTTGCTATTGTCTCCCAGGATCTGGAAGAGTCCATCTAGGATTTCTGGCAGGTAATCCAAGAGGTTGATATCAGGCACAGACTCTAAGACCAGGATCTAGATCATTGAGGAATAACAAAGAAGAGGTGAGTTTTGGAGACACCGACTAACATCACCAGCACAAATCTGGCAGGATACTGAGGAATTCAGAGCTGAAGTGTGTGGGATAGGGGGGGAAATAAAAAGAGAACACTGTGGAGTTGCCCATCTAGGAAACCAGCTGAACTAACACAGCAAGCATGCAATCAGCCTGCAGCAGTGCTATATTTCCAATCACAGCTCTGCAAAACAAAGCAGGGATCAAGAATGACTGCCAAGATGCATCCAGGTTGACCTGGGATGGCAACAGTATGGCTGAGAGAGCACAGGGCAACACATCTCCCCAGACTCCAGCCAGGCACCAAGAGCTTCTGCTTTGCACAGAAATGAGAGAGCACGTGGAGATCCCTTGCCTCCTGGAGAGTAACATCACTCCATCACCTCTGCATGATGGAAAGCAGCCTAGCACTATCCCTTGGGAGTCTGTAACCTCTAGAGATCAGTATGCCTATTTAAGCAAGCAACACTTTAGGTGTACTTTCTAACTTGGTGTGCAATGTCCTGAACAGGATGGCAGAAGCGCAGTGCCACATCCCTGCTACTGCAACAACAAGATGACAGGGAGCTGGCATTTATAAGAAGCAGGTAAAAAACTCTGCTGGCTTAAAAATCTGCCCAAATAAATCCAGGTGCCTGAGCTCACACATCACCAAGGATACCTGCAGTTTGCCTGGATGTGGGAAGCTGATGGGACACAGTGTTCTGGAATACAGACTGGCAGGCACACATGGCACCCCGAGTACCTACCCAGGATATGATGAACTGGCGGGCATACTGGTTGTTGGAGTAAATCCTCTCACGCAGCAGTGGGATGAAGCCTACCAGGTCGAACTGGTTGCTCTCTGTCACGATATCCTGCAGAGCCCAAACAGAGGGTGTTAGAATGGCTGTCAACATGTGTCCATACAGCAACCCCAACCCAGTCTTTTTAAGCCATGTGACAGGAAAAAGATGACGAGCATGAGTCTGCAGGTCAGGAGATCCGGAGAGAAGGAATCACGCAGATTTTTCAGGCAACAAGCCAGCAATCAGGCTAATGCTGAGCAGGACCCAGAGAGGGATACTCCTGCCTGCTGTGTGCCAGCCTGGCTGAAGAGGAAGATGGGAAACTTCTCTGATTCATGCCTCAGTGCTGTGCAGCACACATGAGCAAGCACTTCTGATGCAGACACGTGGACTGGGGTGGGAGACTCCCCTGACTTCCCTTTACAGCTCTTTCCACATGCTTGGTGGATTTTGCTGCATGGCTGAGTCCCTGGCCCTGGTGCAGTGGAGCAGATCTCCCAGCAGGAAGGTCTGCAGCAGGAGACTGGGTTAACTGCTGTGATAACAAGGAGCAAGGGCAGGACCTGGTAGGAAGCTGCTCACCACTGAAGAGCAGCAGAAAAGGAATTGAGAGGTCTGCAGCAGTAAAAGCCTGTCCGCAGGCAGAAGAGGAACAGGAACCAAGCCCACACCCTGAAGCAGCAGCAGCAGCTCCACTCACATCCCTTAGGCAAGGGAGGGAGAACAGAGGAACAGCCCTTCTGCTGTCTGGCACAGCACTGCAACCCTCAGACTCAAACCTTGCTTCCACCAGCTCCCACAAGCTGAATGCACAAATGGCACTGTGATAACCCACCAGCCCCTCCACCCCGCTGCCTGAGGAGGCCACCAGAGCCTTGATCAAAGAGGCTGCAGTCAGTGAGAGAAAGAAATATACTGACAGCAGCCAGAGGACTGAAGTGGGATGGCTTTAGCAGCTACAGCCTCAGGGACTGACATGTCCCCAGCCAGGACTCTCAGCTAGAGAGCAAAAATACCTTGAGGAGCCGATCGAGGAGTTCAGAGCCGCTTTTGACATTTGGGTCAGGATCAGCAGCCAGCTGTGAAAGACAGAAACAAAGAAACATTGCAACAGTGGGTCCCAGATCTGCTCCCTGCCCTGCAGCACCGCTCCCAACAGGCTCACAGGACTATTACTCTCCTTTGACAATACAGGGACAGACATACATAAGTCCCTTTATCTCCAAATTCTCACTAGGCTCCAAAAAATTCTCCTGAGAGACCTCCTAAGGGGGAGATCAAGCACACATCACCTCCCCCAGCTATGCAGGTTTTCGTGGACCAGCAGTCACACTCTCAAAGAACTGAGAAATGCAGGTTACCATGAAAATCTGCAAAGGCAGACATACACAGACAAAGTTTTGACGCTACAGACCCAACAAAGCCAAAGTGCTGCAGAGCCACCTTGCCTGAAGCAGTTATCTCAGCCTCATTTTCTAATACCATTCAACAAGGAGCAGGAGAATACATCCTGGAGGCGAGGACAGAGAACAAGGTATCTTACAGTCAATTTCATACCCACAGTATCAGTGGTTACTGTGTAGAAACTGTTCATTTTGCTGATCCTTGTGGGTCCCTTCCAACTCAGAATATTCTGTGACTCTGTCCTTCAGACCTGTCTGGGTCAAAGTAAATCAGTTTGCTTGGAAAGAAAACCTTGGACAACTTGGTTTGACTTGGAGATGATGAGGACTAGTCCTCAAAAAAGCACATGGGGGCTAAGAGGAAGCTTCTTACCTTGCTGAGGCCATCAAAGAGCACGTTGAAGTGTGGGAGGACAGAGCCTCTGGCCACCTTGACGATGTTGTAGAGAGCCTCGCAGGCGTAGTAGCGCAGCCGACTGTCAGCATCATTGAAACACGTCAGCACCGGCTCGATCAGCTCCTTCAGGTACAGCCCAGAGTCCTGGGGGCACCAGGAGACTGGTTAGATAAGGACCATGCCACAGCGAGTGGGAAGAGATGGCACTGCCCTGGAACACACTGCAGGTACTCAGGCTTGTGATGGCTTTAGTGCACCTATGCTGGGCAGGATTTACTAATGAATTTTGAATTTTATTACTGAATTTTGTTATTCAGGTACAGTCACAAGCAATCAGGTTTGCTGGGCATCTGCCTCACCTCCTGCCTGCAGGGCAGAGGGAGCCAGGGATGGATTTCTGTGTGGGCCAGGGTCAGCAGTGCACAGTAGGAGATGGAAGGGCTGCAACTCTTGTCAACTCTTTCAGCACAAATTAGCACCCAACCTGCTGAGTCTAGTCCTACTGCTGGAGACTGAAGAGGGACAGAAGCCCTTGAACCATGCCTAGGCAGCTGCCAAGACGTAACCCAGGCCAAAAAGTGCTCCCGGGCCCACAGGGTGTGGCTGGGTGTGCTGGGAAACTCAACACAACCTAGCTGTAGCCTGCAATGCAGGGAGGGAGCTGGGGAGCTGCGGGGCCACCAGCCCGAGTCTCCCCATCACACTGACCCAAGAGGAGCTGCTGCTCTCTCACCACAATCTGCACAAGCCAAAAAACTCATCATACCTACCTTGCCCAGGGCAATAGAGCAAGCAGCGAGGCCAATGAGTCCCCCTTTCCGGCTGTGGGGGTGCTGGGAGAGCGCGAACTCCTGGGACAGGATCTGGATCACGTGTTTGATCTGGGATGTGTTGTTCTGAGCCACAAACTCTCGCACCAGCCTGGGGAGAGGAGGGGAAGGCACACAGGGAGGTTTAGGTTCTGCCTGATACAAACATTGGTGTCAGAGACAGGGACTTTCAGCCACAACAAGCGCAGGAGAAAGCAGTAAAAGCAGTACTGAAATACGGAATGCTGAAGGAACCCAAAAGTGAAATCAAAGTTCTCCTCTCCTCCCTGCTCACATCCACAACAGCTCCCTGTCCTCTGACTGCTCCAACCTGCAGCCTCCTATACTGTTCACTAACTCTCAGCCCAGGATGTGCTCTCAAGAGCCAACCCAGTGCAGCTGTGAGCTTGCAGAGACACAACCAGGTCTTCAAACACCCTTTTCAACAGGACAGGTTATCGGGATCATTTACCCCCAGTATGGCACAGGATGGGAGCTCAGCATGCACCCAGGGTGCTGGCGGCTTGGCAAGGAACACACACAGTGTCATGGTTTTGGACCCTTCCAGCCACCCATACAGTGCTTCAGTTAATATTCCATATATTTCACTTTACTGCTAACAATGTATTTCCATATATTCTTAATCAAGACTTAACAAAAAGCCAACTGTTTCCATATACAATACCTGCTCCTCCCCAGGAACTTGCAGCTCATTACCCTGAGATAATTAACACATCAGCAGTGGATGAAGAGACCTATAGTCCTCCTCCAGCCTACAGAACTTCTTCCAGGTCCCAGCTTGCCCACCCAGCTCTTCAGCCACAGTTGCCTCTTGGCAGAGTCCTTGGCCAGGCAGGGAGGCTCAGGCAGCTGTGCAGGCAGCTGTGCAGGCAGCTGCAGCATTGGTGGTTCAGTGGTAGAATTCTTGCCTGCCACGCGGGAGGCCCGGGTTCGATTCCCGGCCAATGCAGTGTTCTTTTACTCCTTTTTGCTTGCATTTCTATCCATAATGCAGACTTAGGCATCTCAAAAACTGCTTAAATAATCACCTTCACCATAACTGTCAAAAAAGGTGCAGAAGCTTTCAACTGCCTCACTCCACAGTGGGTTTCTTTGGCACTATACAAATCTTGCGCTCCCAAACACGTGTCGCTGTGAGTCATGCACCTTATAATCCAGGAAAACCATTAAAGAAGAGGTTTATGAACTTTTCCTCCCCGAAATTACGAACACTCAGCTCTGCTCTCATCTCGCTCTGTGCAAAGCAGCTGCTCCCTGTTGCCCCAGGGGCACCAGGCAGCCCTTCCCTAACTCTCCCTAATCCAAAGCCAAGTTCTACAACAGTTGCAGCCCAATTCACACCCACAGACTGTTGCTTTAGGGATAATGGCTCCATTTCCAGTCTTGCTGCAAGAAGAGATACACACTCTTGAGCAAGCCAGACCACTGGGGTGATCATTCCACTGCCTACATTTCACAGATGCAGCTCTGTTCAAACAGGAATAAGTTTACAGACTTCCTTTATGAGTTTAAAGAGCTCAAGATTTAATTAATGAGGCAAAAAGTGCAGCATCAGAGTCTGCAAGCAGCAGGAGCTGCTCCTGCATTACCAGTTGAAGGATAAGGAGATTCCTGAGAAAAGAGACAGCAAGTCCCTCCTGGCTTGATGCCATGGATGTGGGAGTGATGCTGCTGGGGCCATTCTGTGATGGGTTTTAGATTAACTAAACCTGTGAAATCTGTAGAAAAGGTTGGCCCTTGCCTTTTTCATCCTCACACTCTTCCCAAGTTGTACTTCCAGCTCAATCAGATGAACTGCCTGACTCCAAAGCAGACTTTGGTGGTGTAAGGCCAATATAAACCTTTAATCCTGGGGCAGAGCAAGCTGGCAGAGCTGCTTGGATAAGGCACAGAGTATCACCCCTCACAGTGCAACGATGGGGTTACTGAAGTACCTCTGAGGCTCGAGTTATGAGGACACTGCAAGAATCCCACCCTGCAACACTGCAATCCATCCACAATAAATTATTCCTACAACAAAGAGAGAAAATGGGAAAAAACTAAACACACAGGACAAGAGAAGGGGCTCACTGAGTTGGGTTTCTACCACAGCACCCACTCACCCTGTCCCAGGTGCCATTTTTCTCTGCTGACCTCTCACACAGCACTCTCTGTGTTGGAGCCAGGCAGTTCCCAAACAACATCCCTCACTGAACTCTCAGCAGAGCAAGTCCAACCCCACATCACTGACTGACAGGATTGCCTAACTGCTCCCCTTGCAGGCTCACTGTGACCACATCTCCCACCCAAGACTCACCAACCAGCTCGGACCATCACTCCCAGCCCTGTGCTGGGCCGCATCCTGAGGAGATGCTTCAGATCTCCTGCAGGAGCTGAGCTCTCAGGAAATGCCCAGGGAGGACACAGTCCTTCCCACAGAAAGCTGTGGCCAAGCACAGCACCCAGCGAGGGTGAAAAGATGGGCAGGGAACACACGCAAGCAGCACCAGAGAGGCACGGCCACACCAGAAGGTGCCTGCAGACCTTTGCCTGGGATGCGCCGAAACGAAGGCCTGAGATCTGCTGGAACAGCAGCTGTGCAGAAAGAACCAAGGGCAACACCCGATGGCCGGGGGTGACAGCAACACTTCCCATCTCTCTAGCCAGGACCCAGCACGGGACAAGCTTGGGTGAGCCCTCGAGGAGCGGCGGGATGGCACCATAACTCTGGATGTGCCGCAAGCAGAGCAAGCAGTTCGTTTCCAGGGATTCCTACAGTGATGCCGCTCACGTATTCCCCTCGCACGGGGCTGTCACCGGGCACCCATCGTCAGAACGAGCCTGCCAGGGGCTCCTGGGGTGCGCCCGGAGCCAGCGGATCCTCCCTGGCACCCGGGAGTGACGCACTCGGGGACAAGTTTCAGTGCCGGGGGGATGGCGCTGGGAGAGGAGCAGCCCTGGGAGAGATCCCTGCTGCCCAGCACCGCCCACGGCGCTGTTCCGACAGGTCACCGTGTCACCTGAGTCCCTTCCCGGGGCAGCCGGGCCCGCAGGGTGCAGGACCAGCAGCCCCGGTGCCCAGGACGCCGCGGGGTG
>JAHLSL010000036.1:5129257-5165776 GCA_025920805.1 Petroica traversi | reverse complement strand
ACGGGGCCGGGCCGGGGCTGGAACGGGGCTGGAACGGGGCTGGGCCGGGGCTGGAACGGGGCTGGAACGGGGCCGGGCCGGACACAGGGCACACTGAAAAGCCGCCGGCCGGCTCACACCCACCGCAGAAGCGGCTGAGCTTGCTCGTTTGAACACAAAAACACACAGCACACGGGCTCCCGGCTGTCAGCCACACTGTTAAATGCCAGGCTGCGAGCCCGAGACCTGCACATCGGGAAAGGGATTTCTATGGAAGGCATTTGCACAGTGAGAGAAGTGAAAACGCAGGTGAACAGCACTTGCATTATCTGTGTATTTATTGTCTCTCTCCACACGATGCTGTGATGCAGCAGATGCTTCTTCTCTGGAGTGAGTCCAGAGGCGGCCCCCAAGTTGATCAGAGGATGGAGCATCTCTCCCATGAGGAAAGGCTGAGAGAATTGGGATTGTTGAGCCTGGAAAAGAGAAGGCTTTGGAGTGACCTAATTGCAGCCTTCCCGTACTTGAAAGAAACTTACAGGAAAGATGGGGCAAGACTATTTACCAGAGCATGTAGTGACAGGATAAGAGGAAAGGCTTCAAACTGAAAGGGAGTAGATTTAGATGTTAGGAAAAAATTCTTCCCTGTGAAGGTGCTAAAACAATGGCACAGGCTGCCCAGGGAAGCTGTGGATGTCCCATTTGTTTCTAGGATGTCCTGTGACCTCCCTAGGGCTGGTTTTAAAAGAAACCTCCTCAGAAACAGAGATGTCTTGCACTTCATAGGAAAACACTCCAGGCCAAGGCTAGGAATGCAAGGAGGAAGGCAAGGAGCAGAGGGCATCTCCATCTGAAGAGAGGACCCATCCCAAAAGGAAGGGGTCAAAGGGCTGAGGAAGTGCTTCCACCAGAAGCAGGTTAGCTGGAGTACTGACAACAAACTGTCAGCCCCTCTGCACTGCTCTCCCAACGCAGCCACTCCTCACATGAGACAAAATGCATCCAGTAATTAATGTGGGGATTTAATGGGAGCGTGGGTGGACACCAATGAGAAAGGAATCTTTCCTACAAGGGCCAGGGCAACCCTTTGACACCTACTGCTCCCAACCTCAGAGATGTTACAAAAAAAAAAAAAAAAGAAGTCTCAGTCTGTGTGGTGGTTTCTGAGCCTGCTCGGGACACAGCTTTACACCACTTCCCACACCCACCTCCCAAAATAGAGCAGATAAAAATCACACTGCTTCTGCAAACCACATGTGAAGAGTCACATGGGATGACACGACCCTGCCAGCTCAGGCTGTGTAAAAGCCACCAACACCAGGACAGAGAGGTAATGATAGCATCCAAGGTCCCTGCCAGCACTGAGGACATGCACCAGAAGCCACCATTCCCCTTCCACATTAAATACAAGAGTTTAATAGAACATCCTGAGCTAGAAAGGACCCACAGGGATCATTGAGGCCAACTCCTGGACACTTGACACTTTCTCTAGAGCAAGGCACCACATGTACAGCATCCTTGGCCAGGCCCCCAGGGACCACCCATTATGCACAGCCAGGGCACTGGGTGAAAAACAGCCTCCCAACAAAGCACCAACTCTTCCAGGTGATCCCAGGACAAAGCACAAAAGACCACAGATCCAGGAGGTATTTAAATGGCCTTACTTGATGCATTTTGAATTTCTCCTCCAGGCAATCAAATGCACTAAAGGGCACTTTGGAGCAAGCCATGGACGACTCAAGGATGTTTGCAAGATTTTATTTTTGTGTTCACTGAGAGTCCTCAGCTCCTGCTGAAACCCACAGACCACAACTGTACCATCACTCTCAAGGAGAAAAGTCAGAGGAGAGTCTGAGGCCCCTCAGGCTTCATCCAACATGGCTCATGCCTCTCCCAGAGTATTCCTGTTGGGATGTAGCTCATCCAGTTTTTCAGGGTGCAGGTACTAAAGCTCCTCACTTTGTCCAAGGTGAGCTGGACCAGGGCCAGCCACAATCAGCACTGCAGGCTGGCACAGCAGGTTCTTGTACAGATCATCCTTAGGCAGCTGTACTTCCCTCTGTTGACAAGTTACGACCCTGGAAGTAGCCTCCACTGACTTTACTGTGCTTATTCTGACTTGCACTGATTGTACGGATGACAGAAGCCATTAAATCTTCTCCTTCCTCATGCTTTGCGCAGCAGCCAGGGGATTTATAAGCATCAGGTGAGATTCTGATTCTCTGTGAGACAGAAAAATGTTTCTTCATCAGACTCAAGCCAAAGGTCCTTCTTGAACAAATCAGTAGCTCTAACGTAAACACAATTTGTAGTCTTTGTTCAAAATTAAACAAGCCCCACAGCTGTAATTTGGAGGTGCTATTTAAAGCAGTCTGCACCAACTACAGTCTTAGCAGCGACTTCAAAAATCAGCTCTGGAAACAGATGACTACTGACTCCTGCAAAGGAGGAGAGATATGCTCCTGCTGTCTCTGTGGCCAGGATCTGGATACTCACCATTTTAAGATTTCTTCATGGGGGCAAGTGCTGAGAGCTTGAAAACACAGAGTATGGCTGCAAGGGTTAACAATATTAGGAAACAGTGGGAAGCTAAAGAACTGGTTGATCATATCCCCCTGAGAGCAGCAGGCTGCTCCTGGTTGGATCTGACAGGCAAGCAGAAGCCATGGAAAGAGAGAGATTCTCAATCTGTCCTCTTCTTAGGGCAAAGGCTGCACGAGAGGGAAGCTGGATCTCAAAAGCTGAACCCTGAGGACAAGCTCCCAGGGTGGCTGGTGGGTTCCCTGCCTTCCAGCATTGCTGTCCTTCCATCGGGCCAAGAGCAGGGTGAGAAAAGCAGGGAGGTGAAATGATGGAGCACGTCCTGAAGTCCTCACCCAAGAGGAAACATTCCCTCTCATCTGAACCACTTCTGCCGACCCCCTGAAGGTGTCTCCATCAGCCCACGCTGATGCAGCACATCCCAGGCAGGCAGAGAAAACCCAGCCCAGCGCACCCTCCAAATGGGATTCTCCAGCAGGTCACCACGGGGCACGGAAGGAGAAGGTAAGGCTACAACGATAATGAGCACGAAATGAAAAGCAAACCAAAAAAAGCTCCAGTTTAATATACTTCCTAGGGATCCCAGAATAAATCAGGCACTGAAGCTCCACCCTGCTGAGTATGCCAGCATTGCCATCCATCTCCTGCCCAGAAGGTGCAGGCATCCTCACCCTGGCAGAAATCAGATTAAGGGTGTGGGGGGCTTTTACCCGATGTAAAAGCCGAGTTAACATTGCTGTTGAGTTACTGTTAAAGGTCACTCTCACGGTACATGAGAATTCCTCCCTCCTTTACCTAGAACGAGGCAGGCATACTCCTGGGACATGCTCACAGTCCAATGGTCTCACAGAGCTCCTAGAGATGGGAAAAGGGATGACTAGACAGGATTAACCTGGTCCAAGTGACACTGGGGACAGCTGGGGACAAGTGGGTGGTGACAGAGGCCAGCAGGCAGGAAGCAGGTGACAGTTACCAGCGAGAGGGAACAGGCAAAGCAAGCTCCCAGCTGGAAAGGTTTCCTGTGGAGAAGAAGGATGACTCTCCTGAGGGCAGAGCCACTGAAAAGGCAGCTTTGAGTCAGGCACTGTTGAAAATGCGTAGCATGGCAGCTGGGCCCAGGGAACCCCTGGGGTGCCCAACACCCTGGAGCTCCTACCTCCCTCTGCTACATGAAACACACAATGGAGAGTAAATCAATCCTTCTTGCTCCATCCCACACCACTAATTCTGGGATGGGTATCTCCGTGCACCGCCCTGCTCTTTGCTGAACCCCATTCAATCTTCCTGGAAGCTGAAGTCCTTCCCTTGCTCTGCTCCTGGCTGCCTCCCTGTCCCAATCAGGACATACGGATGACTACTGACACATCCCTAATATCCCAAAGTCCTCACACCTTAACCAGCAGTTACTGCTTCTCTGAGTTAGCAAAGACAATACACAGCAATCTGTCAGAGTTGGCTCGTCATAAGATTTAGTTTTAGGTTGTACTCCCTTGTCAGGGGACCACCTTGGCCTAGAAGGAATCAGCACAAAACTCCCCAGTGCAGACTTGCACCAAAAAACATGTAAAGATTTGGCACCTAGATTCAAATTTACCAAGGGGTACTTGAACCTCTTCTCCTAAGAGTTTAAAGATTTCTCAGCTACCCTGTGAAGATAGGGAGACACCAGAAAAGAGCACAGACATACCAGAAATGGCACTTTGTGGCAGAGCAGTGCCAGGGGTTCAGATGGATTTTCTCTTGGGAAAGCTGTTTGATGTACAGGAAGCACGAGAAGAATAAAGGGTGAGAAAAGATGGAAAAATTAAGAGAAATGAGGTCTGGGAGATTATGTCACCTTACCAATCACTGCAGTGAGGGCTGTTCCCACCAACAAACCAAAAGAAACATCAGTGTTTTGTTTCATAAACAACAGAGCTCTGTAGAAACAGGCCTTGAGCCTTTTGCACCTTGTGCTCAGAGGGAATCCATGCAGGAGCCATCCAGGCAACACTGGCAGAGTGACTTGGATAGAAGAGGGATGCCCTTGACAGAGCCCGTCTGTCTTGGGCTCCCACCGTGAGCCTTGGCTAATGAAGATGTGCAGAAACCAAGGGCAGAAGCTGGCTGCTCCCCAGATTTGCAGTTGAACAGTGCTGGCAGAGCAAGAAGAAGTCACCTTCCAGCCAGTGTTTGCTGACTGGCTCCAAAATCAGAAAGCAATACTCACCCAACCGACCCCCAGGCTGATCCGGGTATGGATGGCACATAAACATCTCCCAGGCTTGTTCCTGATGGCACAGTACAAAGCCAGGGAGACAGTCAGCCACCTGACAGCACTTGGGATGTGCAGTGCTTTCCCCCCAGACAATGCTTTCTCCTTCGCCTCCTGTACCCTCAGTTCACCCCTCCAAAACCTAGTCCAGTGAGGAACCACAGCTCTCAGATTCTGTCACTCTCATGCAAATGAGATGGCTGAGGCTCCCCAAACTCAAGTATAAGAGTTAAAGTGGCTCCCATGCAGCTGTTCTGGTTCCAACTTCCATTGCAATGTCTCGAGTCAAAGTCCTCCAGGTGTGTGACAGTGGGTAGAAGCCCTGAGGCAGAAGCTGCCTCAAACATGCTGTAATGCTGTTAGAGCTCAACCAGAAGGTGCCATGACCAGGCCTGGGGGCAGACTGACCAACGTGCTAGCCAGAGAGCTGGGAAAAAAGCAGCACCATGCTGGAAGAGGCACAGAGATGGAAGGTGCATGGTGACTATCACTATGCTGAAGGCAGAAAAGAAGGAGGTCTACATAGACATTGAAAATAGAAAATCATCACCGCCCATCTTTGTCCTGACAAAGCATCACTGTCCCACATCTCATGTCAGCTTTGTGACTCTACTACAGACTTGGTAACAACATACACTGGCTGATAATCCCCTCCTTGCATCTTATTTACTTTTCATTCTGTCTGAATGAAGTAAGTAGCGAATTTCTGAGTCTCCCTTGCTTCAGCTCCCCAGCGCCCCTGCCTGTGAATAGAAATACTCTCTGTGAGCTGTCCATGGCAGTCACTTGGCCATCCCATAGGTGACCCCTGCCCAGTACCCAGCACTAGCTCCAAGAGCCTCCGACTCTGAGAAATAGGAACCCACTTCTCTGTTACAGCAAGCAAACACTGCTCGCTGCTGTCACACCTCCTGCAGCCGAGGGACACATCAGCAGCGTCTTCCCCTCACAATTCACCCCTTCTTTTCTAAGTTACCCAGGGATTAAAGCAGGGAAATAGCACCTGTAGGGCTACCAAAGCACAAACCCAGGGCTCTAATGAGCTGAGAGCACCTGGGGCAAGGAGGCGGTGTGTGCTACTGTCACTCATCTGAGACTCCCCAGCACCAGGGGCATGGAGGATAAATGCATTTCTGATGGATGTTCCCAATGTTCTGCCTCTCCCTGCCAGTGGCTGACAGAGCGCTGCTGTCAGATTTCTGCCTTGCATTCTTTTTCACTGTCTGCATTTTCCATTTCTCCCTTGTTATAAAAACAACAAAGCAAAACCCCATCAACTATAACACAGAATTGGGTTTTTTTGGTCAGCACCAAGGCTAGGATCTGGCTCGCAGGGTCCCTGTAGTGACACCTGCCTGGGGATATGCAAAGAGAGATGACAGAGACAGGAGAAATCGCTAATGCTTTAGGAAGAACCACTTGGGAGGAGAAAGGCTTCTGTTCAAAACAAATTTTGGCCAAGAAAATCCTGAATGGAAAGAATAATTTTCTACATGTTTAGCTCAACAAATCCTTTCCCCAAAGAATCCACTGGCAATTCATTACCCTGGATCTGTAGCCAAGATGTTCCCACTGCCCAGAGATGTCAGATCAACACATGAAGGTGGTTTGACATGTGCCGAGGAGGTGCAGAGCTCCCTGCTGATCCATCCTGGCACATGAACTGCTCAGTGCCTGCGAGCTCTGTCCCAGGGATGGAACACATCCTGCATGGAAGGGACAAAGAGGTGATGCAGGAATAGCAATGATCAATGCAAGTGACAAGGCATGGGGCCTGAATAAAGGATGAAAGCTCTAGAGAGCAGCTACATTTGGGGACAAGTCTTTGGCAGCCTCTGTCCCTGGTCTCTAAGAATATCCCTGTATATCCTTTGTATTGAATGCCTTCCTTTTGAGGGGAAGCCCAAAGAAAGCCGAGGAGATGGTTACTGCCCTTAAAAAGGGGGCAAACTTTTCAAGAAGAAACCTTGAAAGGTAAAAAATAGGACAAAATATTTGAATTGGACTCCTGATTTAGTACTTCCTGTGGGAAGATTCTGAAGATCCATTCCAATGCTACAGAAAACCTCCTTGTGCAAAGGGTTAACTCAGTTTTGAACTATCAAAGATCCAAGGGGTGAAGAAAGCCTTTTCTCAGTCTGCCTCTAACTCTGTTGGTGTAGACAAAAAGTAACCACGGGAGATTCATGGCTCCACAGTGCCAGAGAAGGGACATGAATCAGCATGGGTTGGGCATGTCCAACCCCACAGCCACAGCTGCACTCTGCTGCTTCTACCATTGCTCTGCTCAAAGGAGCAGCAGGGACTAGAGAATGAATAGGAAAGAATGGCTTGAATAGTTGGAAGAATAAAAAAGATCTAAGCACCCAAGAGTCTTGTCCAGGAAAGAAAAAAAAAAACCCAACATTTTTCTCTCCTGGCCAAAATAAATGTGTGTGTGTCTTGATGGATGCTGGGAGGCTCTGCTCCAGCAAGATTAGATGTAGGGATGCTTCAGTTCTCACCTTCCTGAGTCTTGACACCTGATTCCCTCAGTGTCAGACTGAATTAGTTTATTCTGATCCCTTAGAATACCAACAGTGCTTAATGTGGAGCAGAAATAATATCTGACATGCTGCCCTTCTGCCGGGCTCTTGATGAGCAATTTGAGGTGCTAATAGCTTGGAGACCATCTTCATTTGCAGCTCTGCCATGCACAATCACATGGTGGCTGCTGAGGGACCCAGGGAAAATACATTAGTGCTTAATTAACATGCAGAGCAGAACGGGGAGCTGTCACAGCATCCCCAGCAGGAAGGAGGCTGCAAGGGGGCCATGCCAAAGCCTTTGGAGCAGGGGCTGCTCTCCTGCCAATGCTTGGGACCCTCAGCTGCCACCACCTCAGCAGACTCAGGTGACTCAGCATCAGGAGGAGCAAGTGCCTGCAGGCTCAGGTCCAGCCAAGCCAATTGAGGGGGAGATGGGGTGATTAAAAGCTGAGCACTGATTCAGCATTCCCATTTCCAAAAACCTAAATTGGTTCTAAAAAAATGGGAGTAAAGAGAAACAGGCAAGCGGCCAACAAGTGGCCCCAGAGGAAATTAATTCCTCGCGGACTTCACTGAAATGCGCTTGTTTCTCTGTTATTGTAAAATATATGCATTGTTCTAGCATCAAAATTAGATTTCCCCTTTAGGTGGTAATTAAAGCCTAATTTAATTTGGCAGAAGATAACAGGGACCTCCAAGCATAGCTAATAGCCCTGCTCCTTCTTCTCCTCCTCCTTCCTCCTGCTTTTGGCAACTTTTCCCTGCATTCCAGGATCTGCTCATGGAGGTGCTGTGCATCAAGACAGGCTGCACACAAAACTTGTTGGGATTTGATAAGACTCAGCTGGAAATAGACTGCCACAGTGCCCAGGGCTTCTCCTCTAAGCACTCCTCAGAGCCATAGTTGATTTACCATACCCAAGAGGCTATGTCCTCTGAACAGAACTGTTTCTGGATGAGCTCCATTCTCTGTTAGAGCAGCACTTCGATCCCCAATGGTTAACTTGGTTTGGTTTCCTGGGGTATTAGCGTATAACCATTCCCTTCTGTCAGGAAAACTTCCCTGCTCAAACTTCTGCACTCTGCAGAGAGGTCACAGCAGGAGGAATTGCCAGAAATGCGTTTATACATGTGCCCCAGTATGAGTGCAGGATTGCTCTTGGGCTTGGGAAGCACAGCCCAGCCCTGGGTGGTCCTGCTTCAAGGGGTGTTCAGACAGGTGCTCCCCCAAACAGCTGCAGCCATTCCTAAAGCTGTAGAACCCACTGATTTCTGTCAAACACCAAAGAGCTGCTCTGTGAAGGTCAGTGCGGTTTAACAGGCCAAAGTTGCCTTCACCAAGGTGGTCTTTGCCTCAGGCCACAGAGGGCTGAGAAGGCAGCTCTCCTTCCCAGGGAGACACCTTTACTGCATGGCTTGCCCCGATCAGCTTTCCTGCTCCCTTCTCCTCATGTCTTAGAGCCAGCATGGATGTGACCAATTCAGAAAGGATTTTGATTCCTTCAGCAGCTCTGCTGATGCAGCTCAGGCCAATCCACTGCTGTCACTACAGATTAAACTTCTCAACTCGAGGACTTCCCAACATAAATGCACACCAACATTTTTCCTCTTCAAACTCCACTGGAGGAACCCACAGATGCTCACCTTGGAATCTGCAGGGAGGGGCTGCTGGTCCACATTGCAGATTAGGAATGGCTGCTTCAACTCCAGCACAACGCTGAGTGGCAGGGAGCAGGAGTTTTTTAAATACAGAGGCTTGTACTGAAGAGTCAGGACAGCACTGCTACAGAAACAGGAGACAAGGAAAAACAATCTCAAGTGGCCATAGAACTCCTTCCCAAGTATTTCATATTTTTCAACCCCCAAGCACATACAAGCCTGATAGACACTTCAGTAACATTTTCACTGTGGATCCCACTTGGATTTGCATGCCTGGCTTCTCCCATGCCTTTGCTACAGTGACCTGCACTCCACAAAAAGTGAAGAACTACCAGTGCACTTTCAAGGCTTCCCTCTCTTGATGTCCAGATAAGGTACCTGACCCTGTGAAATATTGGGGGGACATTTCTGACAGCTGCTTCTCCACTGGGAGGAGACAGACTTCTTGTTCACTCCAATGCTTGCAGTTCCCTTAGGCAGAGTGCTTGGCCTGAGATGAGCTGGAAGGCAGTAGCTGCTAGATAGAGCAGAGCAGAAAAATGAGAATGATAGTTTAGCTTGTCTAAATGACTATGAAGACAAGGCAACATTAGGTAGCCAACTGGAAATTACTGAGATGTACAACGGCTGAGCTGGGGCTTTCCAAGGACAAGGATTTAGATGAAGCAGTTTCTGTCATCAAGTCAGCAGTCATAATTTCCTTGTTTCTGTAAAATGAGGTGATCTATACTTACAGAATTTTGTAGGAACAAATAAAGAAAAAAGAAAAAAAATCCCTATATTAAGAGAAAAAGATGTTAGATAGGTCAGTGCCAGCAAACCCTCTCTTGGAAGTGGAGGGGAAAGAATCCATGCAAAAACCCCAAATAACTCAAACAGCCAGCAGCCTTCAGGTAAGGAAGGGATCACTTGTTCCTAGGATGCCCTGTGGCCTTCTAGGGCTGGTTTTAGAAGAAACCTCCTCAGGAACAGAGCTGTCCTGCACTTCAAGTAAAACACTCTGCTTAACCTTGGCACTCAAGACCTTTTCCTGATTTCTCATGGTTTTGCTTTCCCACATGCCTTCCTTTGTTTCTCACTCCTCCCTCTGATACAACCACAATCCAACTCCTCCTCAGAGCCTACAGACTTGACAGTCATCTGGTGGGACATGCAATTCAGGGAGCTGGGCTGTTGACCAGCCTGATTGACTATGAATCTTTCTAGACACAAGGAAAATTGAAAGCCCACACCCAGGGGAGTCAGGCTCTGACTGAAGGAGCCAGGTAGCCACAGCTGAACTCTCAGATGCCATTTTGGATTTCCGGCAAGACATCCTCACCAGTGCCCTGATCACTCTATTTCTCTCTCCAGCAAAACCTTTGGGCTCAGAACTGCACAGGGACAGTCTCACTGCAGGTGATTGAGCAAGTCTTCCTCAAGCTACCACTGAGGCAACCCTTTCTCAGAACACCAGTATCAGTAGGGGCTTCATGCAGACACATTTCACATTCACTTCCACATGTGCGCCCAGTGGTCCTGGAGCCAGGGAATGCCCACCAGGGTTAGCTGGCATTTTCTGTGTAGAGTTGCATTTCCCCTGGAGGAAAGGCTCAGAGATGAGAACACCCATGACCCTGCTAAAATCTCCTCCTCTGAGCTGCTCTCTAAGGGTGCTGCAAAACCTGGCTGACCTCAGGACACCAGGGCTGGCTGCGAGACTGGGGTGAGTGGTTATGGAAATACTGACAAAAATCAAGTTGTCAATTATAATGATCCCTGGGAACAATTTCCCACGTGGATGGACACCACACGGATCATTAGAGCTGGCACACTGTGTTTTCCTCCTCCAGGATTTAGGACTAGACCAGCCCTCTGCTCATGTTTGTGGAAGAAAAGTGATGCTGCTCTTAGAGACTCCCACCCTTCACAGGACGTTTGTTTTACTCCTTGCTTCTCCTGAATAAAGCACTTGGTATTTGTTTAATTTGCTTCCTGCCTGGCTTCTAGTCTTAAGTGTAACTTTACTTTCCCTGCCCTTCCTTTCTGCCTCAGAACACAACACTGGTAACCTCCTGTTTGCCCTGAAAGAGCAATATTTCCGTCAGCCTGTATTTTGGGATCAGCACTGGGTTTTGGTAGCTATGGAAACACAAAAAAACCTTAGCAACTGCTGGTGGCCAGCAATGAAAGCAACTGGTGCTGCCATGGAAACTTGTGGCCTTAAAACAGTTTATTGAAGTCACTTGCTCCTTTTCCCAGGCAAACGTCAAGGGGCTGCAGAAGAAGACACAGTGGAGGGGATCTGATAGGGAATGCTCAGCCCTTGGCAGGGGCCTCACCTGGGGAGTTCTGGAGCAGCCTTCCCGCACCATCTTCACAGCCTGGCCCGGCCTCAGGTCCATCTGCAGCGGCTGCAGCTTAAACACGGGGCTGTCAGGTCTGGAGCTCTAGGAAGTGGCTTTGTTCTTGGTGCCACTGAGGGCAAGGAGACCATGATGCTGCTGAAATATATTGAAACCTCCTGTAGTTCAGTACAGCTGATGGATGTGTTGTCGTTTGTCACTTGGAACTGATAACAGCAAGGAATGGAGCTGGAGGAGAAGCAGAGATGGAAAATGTCATGGGAGCTCCTATTTCTCTGTGGTAACTCAGTTTCAGCACTCTGGTAAGGTTCCCTGGCTGCACACTCTGCAATAAAACTTCTACCCCAAAGGCTGCCCAAGCTCAAAGCTTAAGCCACAGCCAGGTTGTGGCTGCCCCAGAGCTTATCACCACCCAGCAGCTGCTCTGTTTGCATACAGCCAGGGAAAGGCTTCATGAAAAGCATTTTCTCAGTTGCTGCCTCATCTCAGAGCATCACCAGCCTTTGCTGCTTAACTCACTGAGGGTTTTTCCAAAGTGCTTCCTGCAGGTCTCACCCTATCGGACACTGAGCTGGCTGCAGGCAGAGGGAAGAACAGCTTTGCTGCCATTTCACCTTTCCCTTGGGAACTGCTGCCTCAGGTGGCTTCCTCTGAGGATGCTCTGAGGACCTGCAGGATATAGAGACTCATCTGGTGGTCTGAGCACCACTTGCCTCACTGGTGGGGCCTCTGCCATGGCACCCCCTCATCCCCTCAGCTCTTAAAGAGCACCCAACTCTAATCACTTCCAACATCTCAGCCTTTGTCAGAACAGTGCAGCTGGGTTTGCGTTTTACAATGAGAAATGAACTGTGAGAACACAAGGTCAACAGAAGTTTCCCCAATATGAAGATGGCAGCAAGACCAGTCTGGGTTCTAAGGGAATAGAGCAACAAGAGATTAATAACTCGAGCTAGACAGAAAACAAAATGAATGTTCAATGGAAATTGATTCCTTCATGTAAAGAAGCCCTAACTGCAGGCCAGTCTGGAGTTGTTATTTTACTCTCAATAAATCTGAGCATGACCAGGAAACAAATTGTTCCTGGAGCAGTTACTGCTTTTTTGAAAGGCACAGAAAATGTGGCTGTCTGCTGCCAGCAGAAGTGATAGTATAGAAGAAAGTTGCTCTGAAACTGTTAAAAACTCATGTATACCAGCTTAGTATGAAATGATTTCTGTTGGAGAAAGAAATGGATGAAAGCCTGTAGAAGCTCCGGGTAGGTGCAGAATTTGTGGCTCTGGGAATACCCAGTGTTCCCTGGGTCCCATCTCAGCTCACCCAGTAGTAGCTCTGCAGCTGACAGCCCTGGCAGCAGCCCTAAACCAAGCAGGTGGGCACAGATGGGAAGAGGCAGAGCACGGTGACACCAAGCAGATTGACATAGACTCTGTTGTGTTGCCAGTTTGTAGCGGCACAGAGCACAGGACATGCTGAACTAGGGTCCACCTCCCTGCAATGCCCCTGCTTATGTGGATGGCTGGTGGGTATATATTTAATCCCCCAAAATCTATCCTAAATGCTTAAAGTAGGATTAATTTACTCTTTCTACCCTAAACTTTAGGAGCACTGTGGACCCTCTTTGCAGCCAGAGAAAAGAACAGGCACCTCGAGAAGACAATTCCCATCCCAAGAACTCCCCAGCACAATGCAAAGAATGCTTTGAAGAGGCTCCTCCTTCTCCCGTTGACAAGAGCAGACACAGGCAATAGGATCATTGGAAGCCCCTCCTTTGAGCTCACCTCAGTTAACACTCTCAGTGCATCCTGCCCAGCCTCAGCAAGCTTTTCCTCTCCCTTTAGGAGTCGATCCTGCAGCCATCCTCACTTATCTATGCTTCGGGCTTCTGCTGTGGAAGAGGCAGCGAGGGAACAGGCAGAAGAAAAGAGGAAAGAGCCACGAGGTCTGATCTGAAAAAGCACAGCCCGGCAGGGCAGCTGGAGAAGAACAAGCCGAGAAGGATACAGGGCAAAGACAAATTCTGCTGCTCCTCCCAGACTCCCAGGCAGAGGGGAAATAAAACAGCACCATTCATTTAGTCGAGGAGCTGCCAAGAAGCTACTGCTACTGGTGTGAGATGCTCCATGGGGAACAGAAAAGCAAGCAATGTTATTGCAAAGAGAAATATGGTTATACTGGTAATGTAACATTTTCCAGCCAGACACTACTGGGACATGCTGTTTTCCTCCAATTGTTACTTGATAAAGCGAAGAAATAAATGTATTAGGCCTAACGACGCTTCAGTAACAATTTAGCAACTGGTTTCCATTTCAGTAGCTTTCGAGGGTACCTAACAACTTTCAAATGGCCATCACATGATTCTGAGGGACTCTCTGGCTTCAGCAAGCAGAGCCAGGACCTTGTGCACTTAAGAAGATCTAGTCTGAAGGACTAGAGCAAAGCTGCTCTTTGCTGAAACCACAGGAGAAGTGGGAGCTGAGAGATCTCCTACCTGAAGTGGGGTCTCAACTTGAGCTCTGGAGTAAACAGTTTGTCAGGAAAATTGTGGTGCCAATGCCCACAGCCTGGATGGGGATGAAGTTCATATGGCAGTTCTCAGTGAACATCTTCACCTCATCCTGGAATTTCTCTGTGTCATTCAGGTTTGCTGTGACAATCACCGACACCTCAGAATTAGGGAGGATCACTCCTTTACTGGGTTCAATCCTCCAGTGTGAGTGTTTGCCAGCCTGTAAGACAAGCCAAAGCACAGACTTAGAATGGAAACCATGGACCCTGCTCTGCTGTGAGGTGCAGTAAACAGGAGGAATAAAGAGAAGATAAAAATCATAAAGCCTTTATTACCCTAAATCTAAGCTATGGGGTCTGGCAACAGCAACTCTCCAAGCGCTTATACAACCTGTATTTTACCTTCCTTTAACAGACTCACATCATTACCCCAGTTTTGCTCAACCCAAGGGATACTCCTCCTCAGGAGAAGGTTATTCCCTCTCCACTGTCTCTTTGGAGTGCTTGCCAAGGGAAGCTATTTACTCTGTCCTGGCTCCTGACAGCAGAGCTGGATCTGCACAAAGGCTTAAAGCCAGAGGAAGCCAGGACTGCTCAAATGCCAGCCCAGCAGCCACACAGCTGGAGGGCACTGCTGGAGACCTGAAGAATAACTCTGCAAAGCCAGCTGAGCAAAACCCCAGCACCAAAGTCTCCTTTCACAACGGGTCGTCAGTTTTTTTCAACAGCCCCTGAAGGACTGTTTACATTTATCCAGCAAACAGCTGGAAAAGCAGCAAGAGGAAAATTCATCCTGCTATTCCTTGGCTCAGGAGGCTGAGCCTGGACTGTCACACAACACCTGCTGCTTTATCCACAAACACAAACAAATCCAGAGTGTCAGGGCTGGCTTTTACCGGCTCCAGAAGTTCAACCCACCCAACGTGGAGAAGAAAAAAACTCCTCACAAGCCTATTTGCAAGCCTCTCACAGATTCCCCCCTCCAGCACCATCAGACTTATGCTCTACTCACCACTGTATTTAAATTAAGGGACCAATTTTTCGTCTGCGTACAATGATATAAATGCAGAGGAAATCAGTTGTCTTGAACAGAATGAGTTCAGCTTTACAGCAGGAAGCTGAGGGCAAAGTGTGGCCCAGCAGATGCTGAGCAGTTCATGGCTGCAGAGTATTTTCTGTCCCCACTGAAGATCTCTGTAGTGAATAAAACTGATCTGCTCCCCAGGAGAGGAGAAATGAGACCAGGAAGAAAAGCAAACTGCTCTATACAATGATATCTTTAACAGCCACCTTCTGTTTTCATCCTTCCTCTGCCCATTTTCAATCAAAGAAATCACTCTCAAAAACACAAGAATGGCTTCTGTACTTGACCATCTGGTACATGATTTCAACTTGTGATTTTGGAAACAAAACAATGCTCCTTCAGGACCATTCTGAGTAACCCAGCTAACAGAGGCCTCACACCAGTGCTGATCTCTCACTCACACGAGGCTCAAAGCCAGCAGAGTTAAATCCTTCCCATACACCAGTGAAGCTTCAGCCCCACCAGCCTCAATATCCTGGGATTCCAGGGAGTGGATGATTCCTCTGCAGAGACTTAGGGTAAATTCCCTTGGCTTCATGAAACCTTGATCTCCCTTCCTCCAGGATGAGTGAGTGACTTTGAATATCTGAACAGAGCTGAAATGCTGGGCTCTCCTGAGCCATCCTCAGGAATGCGGAGGTTGAAGGCCACGGGTGCCAGAGAAGTGTTAGACAGGCAGCACCTCAAGGTGTGAGGAAAGCCTAAGAAAATGACCAACTATCCCTTTAGGTGTCAATTATCTCATGATTCCTGGTGTGAGTGTCCTGGTAGAATAAAACTGTGCCTGGATTTTAGTTCTGTTATCTGAACTATAGCTCACCTCAGTTTCCTTTGACGCTGATCCCAGATTGCTGCCCTGCTGAACACCACAAACTTTTCTCTCTCTGCTGCGGAGGAGCTTTCTCAGCTGCTTCAAATCAGCACCAGTTCTGTCTCAATGATGAGTGTGCACCTTAACTGACCATTTTCTCTGAAAATTCAATCTGTAGAATTCTCTGTTAACTCCACCAACTCTACCACCATTTTCAAGATGTAAAAGCTGTGATTTGTCATCGAAGAGAAGATACAGTAAAAGAAAGGGAGGATAGAATTAGGAACTAGAACATGATGCTAAACACCTATTGGGGTTTGGATTTCTTCCCTTTGTTTTTTCTTAAGGAACTTTTTATCCCATAAGTTGCTAAGGAGCTGTAATGTGAGAATTGGGCTGGTAAAAGGCAAAGCTGGGGCAGCTGCTGGCCCTCTCTCTCTCTCGGGAACTCAGAGCAGTACGGTCAGAGCTGCTGCTTGGAGAAGGAAATTCACTGCCAGCACGGAGCTGCTTTTCTTTCTGCTGTGAGTTCTCTTTCTCTCTGCCCCGCCAGGAGCCGGGCTGTCACTGCCCTGTCCTTCCCTGCTCCTCCGCTTCTCCGGCACCGCTCCGAGTTTCTGCTACACTGGAGCCTCACACCTCCTGTCAACTGAGAAGTCCCACTGTCCCAGCTCGCTGTTTCCAAGGGATCCTGCTGTCCCAGCTTGCTGTTTCCACGGTTCCTGCTGCAGCACCGTCATCGCTGCCCTGAGGGTTTGTGAGGCAAAGCCTCTCCTCCACCCCTCCCTGCCCCGGGCACAGCCGCCATCACCTCGTGTAACCTGGCCTGGCGCCGCAGCGCCCCCTGCAGCCGCGGGGGAATCATCGCACCCGCCCTGCCCACAGGGAGCCACCAGCGCCCCTGCCGGCTGGGACTGGAACTGCACCACAGGGAAAAGTGCCTGAGGCCGAGCAGGGTGGGACTGGGTTTCTGCTTCTGTTTGTGGTTTATGCCATAGGTTTTGCTATTTGTTAGTTTTGTTTTACATTATAGTGAAGAACTGTTATTCTTATTCTCACATCTTTGCCTGAGAGCCCATCGATTTCAAAATTATAATAATTCAGAGGGAAAGGGTTTACATTTTCCATTCCAAGGTAGGCTCCTACCTTCCCCTTAGCAGACACCTGTCTTTCAAACCAGGATAGCACCCTAAAGCAGCTTCTCTGGGCAGGATCCTTATGGCATCTCCTGATTTGGGGCAACCAGACTGAGCTTGTGACAAGCCACAGCCACAGGAGGCAAACCTGAGCTTTGCTTCCAGATCAGCAATTAGGAACCCCCTCACACAACAAACAGGGGAATCACACCCATGCTGCTCACTGGCTGTGACTGCTGCCTGCAAAGGTTTACACCAGTTCAGCTCTGAGACTTGGTTTCCATAGTGGAAAGCCAGGGATACATCCACACCTCATGGGGATGTCCTGCAGAGCCAGGACACCGGCCCACAGCCTGCTCTGCAGGGCAGATACGGCTTGGGTGGGCAGCTCTGTCTGGAGGAAACATCTCCCATAACCTGCTTACCAAGGGTCATTTGAACACAGATGGGGAGGAAAAACCAACTGCAGGCACAGCCCAGAGCTTCCCCATGCCTATGAACAGTGACCACTGCCAGCTCCAGCAGTGGGTACAATAGAGAGGCAGGAGGGGCACAAAAAGGACAGACACAGATTTCACAATCCCAAATGCCTCAGAGGTCACCAGATGCAGACAACAGTCAGCAGCACAGTTAAAAGAAACAAAGATACAAGGGACCTTAGGAATGAAATCAGATTAAGTAGGACGAATCTCCTATTACAGAACCATATTCCTGCCTGCTGCCTTTCTTATTATTTCACTTATTCAAAAGGAAACAAGAACTGGCTCAGCGGTGATGCAGGGAAGGGAGGAAGCAGCTCAGGAAAGGTAATGAGTTTTCTTAAAAAGTCCATGAACAGCATGAAAACACAGAGGCATCCTGGGTGCAGAATGATAATGGCCCTTCAATCAATCCACAATTGATTTCACATTTAAGCTGTATATCATCTCAGTAAAAAGCCTTTTGTAAGCCTGAGATGGAGAATTGGAATCTGCATTTCAAAGGCAACAGCAACGCTCTGGATGCTCAGCCACCAGCTCTCTCAGCAGAGCTGGGCTTTTAGTGGGGAAAGAGATGAGCTGATGTGGGAAACACAGATGCCTGAGGCAGACCTATTGCCAGAGCATCTGACCTGGTCAGTGATGAGGTGCCCTCACAGCACTAATTAACATCCCCGCACTAAATGTCGGGTGGGTAAATGATGTCCTTGCCTTGCAACAGGAACACATGCCCAGAGCAGCCATGGACCAGTAATGGCTTAAGCTCCCTTCTCCTGAAGTTCCATCCCATGGGCTGTCCTGGGACAAGGACTTTCATGGTTGTTCTTCTGGCAGGGATCAGGAAGCTGGGGCAAAGAAGACTGTGAGATACACCAGAAAATACTTAGTTTTAATCTTTTGGTCCTATTTGATCTCATGATGCAAAATACTGCCTAAGGCACCAGCAGGCCTGGAGTTAACACCCTGAAGAGGCTGCTGTGGAGGAACAGGAGTGACGGATGCTCTTATGTTCAAGTGCTCCATTTCAGCAGCACACAAACCTCTCCTGCTCTGGTGCAAGCCCAGGGCACACTCACCAAAGGAGACGTCACCGAAGTGGAGGGCGGGCACATCGAAATGGAAATTCGGTCCGTGACACAGCCCCTGAGAGGACAAAGGCAGGGAGGCAGTGGCTTTGTTAAAGGGAATTACAAAGGTTCGGGTGTTGTTAGGGAGGGGGTGGATAAAAGTTGGTGTCAGAGCCACCAATCAAATCAACCCAGCACTCTGTGCTCAGCACAGCACCCAGGTGGACAGGAGGCAGCCAAAGCAAGGGGGTCAGCAGCTGATGGGGCTCAGGGCACCACAGCAGGCAGGACATGCACTCAAATTGCTGCTGGCCCACTGAAGGATCCTAAACACACCCAGAGATGCCTCTGTGCCTCAGCTTCCCCACCTGTAATGTGGTGGACACAGAGGTGTCCCTACAAAAGGACTCACTGTAACCAGCCTTCCAAGCCACAGATTCCCTGCTTTGATATTTCTTATCTGGAACTGGTGTTTCCATGAAGGATTTTTCCCAGGAGATCTTGACACTCTCACAATCATTACAGGCAGGTTTTTGAGACAAGAATCCAGGGAGCCTCAACCATCCAGAGTTCTACAAAGAGGACAGATGAAAGGACCAGCTTGTCACCAGTGCACCGGCTGTCACAGCCAAGAGCAATGGCTTAAACAACTGAACATGGGTGTCCTTAATTCAACACACCACCTCACACTCAGCAGACAGGCTGCAAACTGCAAAAGTCACCAACATCCACTGAAATCAGCACTTGAAGCTGCACAAGACTCACGGATTTATTTCACAGTTGATGCTGATCATGCCCACTCTGCTTTTAGTTAAAAATCATGGACCACAGTGAACTGTGCCTTCTATTTTATTCACCAGACTGCTACTGGCTCAGCTCTACATATCTCGGCAAGCAAAACCTGCCCTTGCTCAAGGAGAAAGCTGCTTATGCAATAGCATCCCATGACCAGTTTGGGGGAGGGACAGAGGAGAATAAATTATTTGATTGTGAAATGTTCCCTCTTCATTAAAAAAAAAAAAAAGAAAAGAAAAAGAAAAAAAAAGGCAGCACTTTCCTGCAAACAAAAACCCAGCATAATTGTTTCTCCTCTGAGGTCCGACCTACTCACCATTGTTCTCTTGCAAAGTAACAACATTCTTGTTATTTTTTATCCATATCCCTTAGCCTATTGGTCAAATTGACTGCAGGGTCCTTTCATTTCTTTACTGCCTTGATCCAGTGTCTCCCAACAGCAGCATCCCAGACACAGCCAGCTTCAAAGCTCCAGAGCATCCACAAACAACGTTTCTGCCTACCCCTCGTTAACCCACCAGCCCATGGCTCAGACGTGCTGGGACAAGCCCCCACTTGAGGATGGTGAGCTGAGGTTTACCTGCAGTCTACCTGCTTAGCACAGCACTAACAGTATCATTCACTCATTCAGCTTTTCTCATGTCATGAAAATAGTAAATTGATGGAGAGAAGCAACAAGGTATCCGCATCAAAAATGCACAGAGAGCACAGTATTTTGGTAAGAAAGCAACTCTGTGTGTCCTTCCCTGCTACAAACAAGCTTTTGAAAGTGTCTGGCATGATGTAGTGCTTCATTTTCTACCCTTTCAGTTGCTCTTTTTTTATTTTTTTCAGAGTTGACACCTTTGGGATGGAGACAAATAAGTAGAAAATTACTTTTCTTCCTTTCCAGAAATGCTTTGTTCTTTCTAGAGCCAGAGAGACACCATGGCTGCAGTGTGCTGAGGGGCTGGTCAGCAAGGGAAAGCACTCCCCAGCCCTTTGAGAGAGCCAGGGCTGAGCCACAAGGATGGATGGCTCTCCTCTGACTCCCAGGAACAGGCAGGAGGCACTTGACCGAAAACTGCAATGGACTCAAACTCAAATGCAGCCACTTTGTTCCAGCTGCTTTGGGACAGCCTGAGCACAAAGGTGGTTTGTGTCTGGGACTGGGACAAAAGCCTCTGAACACAGAGCTTTTTGACCCACGGTTGCTTTCATGCACCAAGGGGTTTTGCAGGAAGGCTCCCAGCTGATCTCCACAGGAGGCTGCCAAAAAGCAGGGATTGGGGTTTCATGAACAACAGACACACCTTTCTGACCCCATCAAAAAGATCCAGATTCCAAGAAACCCCATGAATTTGACTAGTATCACAACTGGCCAAGTTGCCAGGAATTCCACAGGTCTGCAAGGCTCACTGCTGCCCCTGGAGCCCCCAGGATCCACCCCAACCCTGCTGCTCACCTCATAGCTGTGGGTTGCTCTGAAAGAAACCTCTCCGATGTACAGTTTCTCAAAGCTGAAGTGGACCTGGGGCCCGATGCCTTCTCCTGTGAGGAGCAGGGGCAGCCTGGTCTCAAGGCCTGGGGAGAGATTTCTATTTCGGTATGGGAATTCCTTCTGCTATCCTGCATTTTCCAGGCTGCCTTAATGCAGTCCCTGACTCTGAGCTGCATGGGACCAGCTCCTGATGTTTCAGGAGAAGATGCAGACCACTCTCTTCCCTCAGGAGATATGCTTTGGATCTGGCTTCCAATTTCTAATCCACTGCTTGGGCTGGTTTCTGATTCGGCCTCAAGTTTTTACTCTGAAAAAGCGATGCTGAGTTTGAAATGACCTTTTATTTCCTTTCTGAGCACTTAGAGAAGCTTTAAAATCCATTCTCTAAAGGCACAAACCTTGCAAAAAGTTTGGCATTGCTGCTTGGCTTGCAAGTAAACCAGGGTGTATGTGACACAACAGCGCAGGCCTTTGTTGCCAAATTCCTCCACTTCTCTGCTTTCTGAGATCAGATCAACTTCTCTGCTTTTGAGCATCTTGTTGACAGACTCTCCCCATGTTTTGTGACTGGCTTTAAACAAAATTCCCATCTGACTACATCAATAAACAGATATCCATGGGTCCATGTGATGCAGGACGTAACAACGTAAAGGAGTGATAATCATTCAGAATTTCTGAGCAACTAAGAAAGTTCATTCTGAGCTTCGGTATTTGCTATGAGGAAATTTCCAACCACTTCTTCACTGCTGGCTTTGCCAGTTGCCCAGAGCTGATGAATTCTGTAAATCACTTTATCCAGAAGGATCTGCCAAGTAATTTATTGAGGCACCTTCAGTACAAATGGAGACCAGTAAAACCCCTTTCCAGTGGGGCAGGAGATCCAGCTGCACAATTTACTGCACTGGGAAAAAGCTTCCAGATACCTGCAGCATGGGGCACACAATATCTGCAAATCCTCATCCCAAGGGATTTGGGACTAGCAGACAAATGTCTGAGGAAGGCAGTCACATTTCTTGAAGGGATTAAGAAGCAAAAGCAAACAACTTGCCAGTTAAAGATGACTGGTTTCTTCAATTATTTTTGCACCCAGGGGACCATGACTCTGGGACAATTCCCATCCTGACAATGCACTGGATCAGCTCTGATCTGTAAGGAAATACATCATTTAGATGACTCCTTGAGATCCTTGTCCAAGAGGCCAGTGGAAGACTTATGCTCTCTCAAGGGTCTCTCAGGGTCATTCAGGAACAGGTTCCTTTTTCTCACCACACATCATTTGCTCTGGTTCCTCTAAGTCCCAGGCCAGCTAAAGGCTTGCATGCAAGTACTTTTCCTCTTTCTCTGTCATGAAAAAGCTGTCCTGGCACAACCCCAGGAGATTCCTGCAGCTAAGTGCTGGACAGCCCAACCACCAGAGCCAAAACCCCAGAGCCAAGAGCACAGCCCTGAAAAAAGAATCCTTGGGAACAACTTTTTAAATCCATCCTTTCCTTCTACAGCTCCCTCAATTGCAGCTGGTGGGCAGCAAGACAGTTTGTAAGCACAAGCCCTGAGTAATTACTGTAGATGGCATTTAGTGAGTAAACCCTGCACAATTACTGTGTAAATAAAAAGCTGTTTCATTACATTTGTATCCATCACTTGGAGCAGGAAGGCAAGAACATAGCAGCTGGACTAGGCATTGCAGCCCCCTCCAGAATGGGAGCCCAGCTGCTGGAGGACCTTGGGCCTCACACCTCTTCCTCTTTGATGGGCAAACACAGAATATTCGCTGAATGGAAATCTGGCAGCCATCTCTCACTCCTGAAAAACACTTAAGCAGCACCATGCAGAGACAGAGAGGAAGGACAAGGTAACCTGAACCACACTGTGCACTCTGAGCCTTCCCTGCCCTGTGCCAGCACAGCAATGCCACCACCTCTGAGATGGGGTCACTCGGGTGGGGCAATGACAGCTGCTCCCAGAGAAGGATTTGACAGCACTTCTGGAAGACAGGACAGGCATAGACCTTGTCAGCAGACTGCCTGGACTCTGTTTTCCTGGAGGGAGCTCATCCTGCTGTGCACAGCAAGGCCCACACAGCATCGCCTGGAGGAACCATGCGCTGAGAGCCACAAGGTGACAATTCCCACACAGGTAGAAAAACAAGTGCTGGCCAGGGATGGTCCTTATGGAGACACCCTGGGCTCAGCAGGGCTCGGCCACCTCTGGTCTGGCTGTGCCTGGGCAGAGGGAGGGGATCCAGGGTCAAGGAGTGCATTTCTAATTTGGCTCCTACTGCCTGATGAAGCCATGTAGAAAGGACCCATTCTGGAGGTCAGTAGTTTAGAGGGTTTTGTACTCATTCACTAAAGTTGTTCTGCTCTGTAGCTCTTTGGCCTTTGAGGAAATGCTGGCAAAGCTACAGCATGAAAGCTTATCCCTGCACTGCCTGGATGGTTGTGGGATCAGTGATCCAGAGCCAGGCTTCTCCAACTTGTAGGGAATATCCCCTGGAAGCTTCAGGGACAGTGGGGATGTGCCAGCACTGGCCTGCTGACACAGACCCTTCCCAGCAATTGCACAGGAGCCCAGTGACCTGGGAGAGGATTTGCACCTTGCCTACACTGGGTGAGAGAGGCAGGGGAAGGAGCTGTACCTGAGATGTCAGAGTAAACAAACCCTGTTTTGTTATAGACCAGGCTTCTTGGGACTTAGAGAACATCCTGGTTTCAGCTGAACAATTCAGCCTGATCTCTCCCTCCTAAAGCAGAAGGAGACAGCAAAACATTTACCTTCAAGCACCACATTTCTTGTTTTCAACCACAGCCCTGTAGGCCTTTATTTAGAGCGTCAGTAACAATCAAGGAGTGAGCAACTCTTATAAAAAATACTTATAAGAGACTTTGGAAGCAGCTGCAAAAAATCTCTCCAAGCCCCTTACCTTTACTGCCACCTGGTAGTAGATTTAAAACAGCTATTTAAATCTGGGCCAGGCTACCAGTGTGCCTGTAACTGCTGCTTTCTCAGGGTTTTCTCTCTCTGCTTCTCTCCCAGAGTCCTGGCACTGATGCTCAGTCCCAAGGAGCCTTGTCATGCATTTTTGGATGATCTCACTAAAAGATCTCGCTTATTGAACTGTTTTTTAAAGAATGCACAACCTACATTTCCTCAAACCCCTGCATTACAACTGTTTCTTAATGCACTTGTTGACATAAATACATGAACCTCTGATAACTGTAATAACACTCCACAAGGAATGAAAAATTTAGCGTATAGAAAGAGACAAAAAGAACAGTTCTTTTTTCTATCTACAAAGTGAGGCTTTGATTCTGCTTGCTGCTGGGTATTCTCACTCCAAAAGTCTTGAACTGACTGGAGGCTCCAGCTCTCCTGAAGCATAAATATTAAATAGCCATAATATTGCCCATCAACTTGGCACTTAGAGCTCAAAGGACAGCCCCTCAAGGAATTAAAGAGCTGTCACATGGCAAGTCACTAGTGTGCAGCTGCAAGCAATTCCCTAATGCACAGCCTCCTGAGAATTAACAGAACAGAGGGAAGGCCAGAGAGAAAAAGCCCAAAACTATTTCAAACACCCACAAACCGATAAGAATGAAAGGAAAGTCTGAAAGAATTAATCCACTTGGATTTTACTCAAAACCTGGAGGAAAGACATTTGCCAGATCAGATGTTTTTACCCAGCAAGCAACTGTATGAAGCCTTACTATCCAACGACATGCTTGAGGAACATCAGCTGGCAACCCACATTCAGCATGTGAGACATCAGACCCCTCAGGTCCCACTGGGATGCTGCATGGATTCACCAGCCTCCAGAGAATAATCTTGGATTGACAGGAATAAAAAGCACCTGGGTTGCTCTGAACAAAGTCAGCTGTGCTACAATACCTGAAGCTTGGCTAAACCAAGCACTGAGAAGAAACACTTGGATGACTGTTTCCCTGGCTTGGCAAACTAGAGTTATTATAAAACTCACCAGTGCTCATCATCGAGCTGCTCGCTGTGTGTTTACAGCCTGAATTCAGTGCTCTCACCCTGGGGAGAGTTTCCCTGGTGAGGGGGATGCACTAGGCAGCTGCTTGCCTTTGCTCCAAGCTCAACAGCTGAAGGTGAATGCACATCTCATCTCCAGAGTGTTCTGCACTTCTCTTTAAGGTACTGCCTGGGCTGAGCTGCCCAGTGGCACCACTTGGTCCTGCAGCTGCTGTGGCCTCTGCCCCAGGAGCTGCAGCCAGCCCTCCTCTGATTCCTGCACAGTGCATTCCCAGGGGTTGTTTGTGTGGCCCCAGGAGCTGCAGCCAGCCCTCCTTTGATTCCTGCACAGTGCTTTCCCAGGCCTGCCAGCACCATCAGCCACACAAACAACCCCTGCTGATACGCTGGGGAAGGCCATTTATGAAATGTCAAGAGCAATGATGATGCTCAAGGTCGTCATCTTTTAGAGGTGTGTAACACAAGGGAGGAGAGCACATCCTGAGCCTTAAAACCAAAATACACAGCTGCAGTAAAAGGGAGGGGAATTCAGCAACAAGTGGGAAAGAAATGAGCCCAACTTTCAGAAATGTTACCCAGATCACTCCAAGGAAAAGCCTCCATTTGCTCTGTAGAGCCTCTCACCAACAGCAAAGGGGGGAGAAGGTATTTGATGAGACAGGACAGGAGCAGTGATGCTGAGGGTGCAAATTGATGCCAGGATTTGACTGTAGTCCTGCCATCAAGGCTTATGAGGGCTGTGCACCAACAGATTACCAGGGACAGACACCTTAGAGTTTGTGCTGGCTGTCAGACAGTGCCTACCATAAACTGAGCATCCAGTTTTCTGGCACTTTGTTATTTCTTTCAAGACTTTGGGATCTTTCTGCTTTTTCAGATTTTATGCCACATCATTCTTTTGTGCAACACTGAGTGCTCCGAAGCCGAATTCAAACAAACAAGAACAAGGTCTCAGAGTCAAATCCCTACTGGGGAACTCAGAAAGCACCCCTCCTTCCACCAAGGCCAGTAAACAAACTTCTTGAAGCCTAACACAGCACTATCAGTCTTCCAGGTTGACCATCTCAGAAAGTGCTGTTTGGCTCTCCCTCCGGCTGGATTGCAAGCTGATGGTACTCACTGGTCTGTTTTATGTGGTCCATCAGATCTATTGGCCCTGTGGACACTGGGGCAGTTGGTTATTACTCAGAGGCTGACAGAGGCAATACATCTCCTGTTAATGGAAGCAAGTGTAATACAATTCATAAGCAAAAATGAAGCTAAGCAGGAGAGGAAGAAAATTAAAAAGAACCATTGGTCTGATGAATGAATATGCATCTGCTAACAACAGTGCTCTGTTCTAGCTGAGTGAGTTTAGCTGACTTTGGGATTTGTCAAATGCCAAGGCCAGCACATCTGTGACAGAAATATAACTGACACAGGGATCTTACCCCACTGTTTTGGAGCACAGGAACAGCAATATATCACAGAGGCAAGGACTGGGACAGACCTGACAGGGTGGGGGACTTGGGAAGGGGGTGCAGGGCCAGAAGGCAGGGACGAGGGTAGGAGATGATAACCAGACTGTGCTTGATGCTTGTGACAGCTGTCTTGCTGTGAGCTGTGTCCTGTTCTGGTTACTGTCTACTGAGCTGTGAGTGAACAGGACTAGGATTCAAACCTACCTGTTTCCCTACTAAACCCTGGCAGCCAAACAGGCTGACTGGCTGCCTGAGCCCTAAAGTGACTGGCAGCAACTGTTCCAACCGCAGCGATGGGTACTGGAGCCCTGCACTCATATCCTTGCTCCCAAGAAAACCACTTAAAAACTCAAGGCTCTTGAGCTCCTGAGATGAAATCACCCTTCCGCAGGATTCAGTGGATTTAGATGGAAACTTTTGGTAATACATCACAGAGAGCTTCCCTGTACTGTCAGGACAATGCCAGGGCATTTGACTCCAAAGGTGGAGGGTAAGACAAAATCATCAGTTACACATAGTCTAGTATTCTGTACTATTCAATCAAATTCTTTGAAGACATAACATATTCTGGAAAACTTTTGCCATTTCTCCTTTCATTACTGCAGTATGTCAGACTATAAAGCTAGAAAATGTTGTTAGATATTTCTCCTGGGAAATTAAAATAGGCTGTTGAAGAGGTTCCTTACATGCCTGCCTCCCCAAAGAATAAAAAGAACTACTAGTCCAAAGGATATGCCTCGTTACCCACCCTTGCAGACTACAGCTACATGTGTATGAGCCTCGTGACACCTCAGGAGCCAGTGCTCTGCTCTCTATAGGATGGCCATTGAGCCAGAGCACAGAAAACTACTGTGGATAACCAGGACAAAGTACAGCTATGCAGAGCTTTGAACAGGACAGTGCACCACTTCTGGCACCATGTCAGCCTCCACCAGGCTGCCACCAGGCGGGTGGCCTGAAATACAGACGGTGGATGGATGGTTAGACAGCACAAAATCTCCAGCTGTTGTTCCCTGGCTTTGCTACAGCACCCAGCAATGCAATACAGGAGGGTCAGCCCACCAGTTCACTGACTCACAGCGGCAGAAGTGATCTCTCTGCAACCAGAAATACATGTGGATCCTGTTTCCTATCACTCAGCCCCTAAATGATGAGAATCTGCTGGATCTCCACCAGCCAAGATAAGAAACAGCTGGTCTTGAAAAGCTGGATACCACCAATGTTTGGCCAAATTGCTGCCTCAGTTTTGCAGAGGGGAAAAGCCACTCACAGAAGGGAAATCACTGTTTGGAGCAGACAGAAAAACAAGACAGAGCTGACAACAGAAACACTGAGATGGTACCCAAAGAGCAGCCTGTTAGTTCAGGGCACTCAGGAGAAAGGCAGTGCCAAAGCTAACATCTGCCTCTTTCCATAAATAACTGAACCCACTGTAAACTGTGGGATGGACGAGAGCTCCCACTGGACATGGTGTCTTCTGCCAAACATTGAAGCGCTCAGCAGTAACCTCTCCTTTGGATGGGGACCAGATTTGCAGGAGCAAACAATGCTGTTACCTCCTGAGCCAACCTCAGGCCCAAAACCCAGCCATCTTGAAGACCACCTCCATCAGCTCAGAGTTAACACATGCCACTGGAGAGTCATGACCAGGCAATGACAGGAGAGTGATGACTCGTCAAGGTCAAGGCAATGGTAACAAATCCTTGTCCTCCATTTCCTCTGGTTTCTATTTCCAAGCAGTCAGCTCCCACGTGTCTGCAGTATGATTTACAGCTAAGCTGTGGTGGGGAGTATGCAGCAAAAACCAAGGACTTTCTCCCTTGGTAGCCACCTGGGCTTCTTGCACAGCTGCTTCTGCTGACCCATCATGTGTATTTGCAAAAATAAAACACAATTTGAGATGCGCTCGGCTCGGCAAGTCAGAGTTGCATAACAGTTTGTTTCCCACAGGCTTGGATGGATGCTCAAAATGTTCACGGTCACATGGTGCCTCCAAAAATCCCTGCCTCCTCTTTTTGTTAGGATTTTCGTCAGTGACTTAACCCTCTACAGACTGCAGTGACCTGCTACAGCTTCTAGAGACAGCAACACCTGAAAGAACTGACAGCTGATGGCCCACACAGCAAAGCTTCTGCACAAGTCCTGAAAAGCCACCCTGTCCAGAAAGCCTTTCCAAGACTATTATCCCTCCAGCAGGTTCCTAATTTCTGGAAGCAATTAGTTCCTCCAGCTACTTGTCACAAGGCTCTGATTTTCTATAAGGTGCTCCCAGACACCATGGGTGAGGGGTGGGAAGAAGAGAGCAGCCACTGCTGGCCAGAAAGTCAGGGGCAGGAAGGTCCCAGCTTTGGGGGCCTGTTCAGCAGATGGACTGGCAGTGAAGGGAAGTGTCTGTCCAAGGTAAAAGTTACCGGGCCATCCCCACAGAGAAGGTTGTAAAAGTCAGTGTCAGTGGAATTTTAGATTCTGTCTTTGATAAAGAAGAGAAAATACTATCATTTGATGTAAAGACACCCATATGCTAGAGCAGGGGGGAGACAGACAGGACCAAGATGCCAACTGTGAAACCAACTGTTCCATAAATGATGGCATTAAAGGAAATCAAAAGAATGATGATGCTGGAAAAAGCAGAATGTAGTAGTCCATTTGTAGTCAGTCCTAGAGCAAACAATGCAACATTAAAGCAGCCATTTAGGAAGGTTTCCACACAAGATTTGAGGCCAGGCTATGCTTTATGTCTGTCCATTATTAATGGAGTACCAGGACTGTGGGCAGCTAGACTTCTGAAGTTCACCTTAGTGCACTTCAGGAGCATAGGGCAGGTTAAGGTAGCTGTGGAGGCATAGCCCTACTGTAGTGAAAAGCAGGAGCCTAAGGAAAGATTCCAAAATCAGCTCAGCACACCCTAGGATGATCTTAATGCTCAGCTCATCAGCTCCCACTTTCTGCAATATTCCTACTGCTCTAACACAAGCTTTTAGTCATATCATACTGCTGCCAGCTCTGGTGGTGTGAAACTTGCATTGCTCTGACACCGGTGGCTCTTGGCCTTCGATTGACTACAGGAGTAACCAAGAAGAGAACATGACTCCCTTCCTTGGGAAAAAAAAAAGTGTTTACCTTTTCTAAAAGAAATCAGAGGTTGAGTTTACTCTAAGATAAAAAGGGATTTTGCACTGCACAGACAGTAGGCATTCTTCATCTCACACCACGCAAATACTCAGAATTTGGGCTCTGGTTGATGGAAGGACATGGGCATTTGCTGGCATAAACAGAAAAGCAAAATATTTTCTGTCCCTGTATACAATAGAAAAGTCTGTTTAAACCTGCCAGCCTTGTGTCCAAGCTCACAAATGACACTGGAAAGGAGACTCACATATGGTTCAGCCCAGGTTACAGGAAGGGATTGGCATTTCCATGATTAACCTTAGAAAGAATTTGGCCTCCCTTCCGCAGAAATCCAGTTCCTGCTTCAGGTCAATTTGTGAACTGACAGTGCTCCAGTGTAAGATGTGTCCTTACCTACAATAATTGATCCCTCTGGACACTGCAAGGACACACACAGAGCATCCTCGATATCGAGCCCTTGCAGCAGAACTCAGCTTTGTCAGGCTCCCATCCCTGCCAGGAGCCCTCAGGGCAGAAATGCTTTTTGCAACCAGCTCTCCGGCCTCACCAGAATCCCGATGATTCTCTCTCGGCACAGAAAGCCAGCTGAGGCAGGGATCTGTCAAGTGACCTCATTCAGGGATGAGGAGGAAGAGGAGGAGGAGAAGCAGGAAATGAGATTCCCAGACATCACTTACCTTTGGCTCAAGGGAGAAAATGTCATTGCTGAACAGCATGGGGTCTCCTTGCACCTTTGCCCTCTCACTCTGGAAGGTGTGGGTGAGAAGAGCAGAGCGTTCTTGCAGAGTGGTGTCCACCCCACATTCCTTCAGAAAAATCAAACAATTTGATCTTTTCCCTCTGAAACAGCCTGGGATAGTGCCTGCAGCCAAAGAAGAAACCCAGCAGGCTGTTCAATAAGCACATATTTGCAGAGAGAAATGGAAATGCAGGAGCAGCAAAGCACTCGGGGAGGAGCAGCAGCAGCTCCTCAGCAAGGGGCTGACCCTGAGCCACAAGATCCCAAATGGATCAGATGATCACTTATTGTTCACTGGCACAGCAGGTAGTTTTACTTAGAAACTCAAGAGAGGTTTCAAAAGCCAACAGCCCTCAAGAGAACCTCCTGGCTCAAAGCCACTGCCACAACTGAGGGAGAATCCATCAGTCACCTCAAGTGGCTTTTCCTGGCACTGAACTGCTCATGGGAGGTAAAGATCAAGGAGCACCCACTGCAGGACTTCCCTGGGAAGGCAAGAAGAATTTGAGTTTCAGCTGCAGGCTATTAGCATCACTCTTTGTTCCTCCTTTTTGGACCCACAGGGATAAACAAATTCTATCTGCCCTGTTCCCTGCTCTGCAGTCCACCAGCTCTCCCTTACTTGGTAGCTGCAGCAGAAATCACTTTAATGTTTAAAGATCACAACCAAGAGATGAGAAGGAAGCATTGCTACAGAGCAGTTGCTTCTGAGCTGGCAGGTCACTGTCCCCCCTTCACGCTCCAGTCCCCTGGCCAAGAAGAACCAGCAGGTGACAACTGGGGGGACAAGTGGGAACTCCATATGGAGCGAATCAAGGGAGTGCAGTACAAGCAGGACAGTGATCATCACCCAGCCCAATTCAAATACAATTAGAGAGGAGATACAGTCATGGACATTACCAGCTGCACAGACAGAGCCTCAGGCTAACGCTGTCACCAGCACCAAAAATACTCTCTGTGGCTGCTCCCTGCAGAGCGCGATCGGAAATGTCTCTCCATGGCTGACCTACAGTGCTGGGCATGGGGAGGGCTCCCACTGGGATAAGCAACCCTGGACTCAACCTCCAACAACAGCCTATAATTCCACCATGATGTCCCAGAGAGTCCTGCAGGAGGAAACAGCGCAACTCCTGGGCAGACCTTCTCATGATGCAGGGGTTTTTGGGTCCTGCACTGCCTCCTCTCATGGAAGGCCTCTCTGCTCCGAGCTCTCTGACAGCAGGACAGTGGCCTTGGAGCTACAACCATCCCTAAGATTTTAAGTAAGGAATAATGTTCTGGTCAAAGTCTAGGATACAAACTGGCGTGAAAGCAAATGTAACTGGGAAAAAAAATCTAGCCAAACTTAGCTGTGGGGAAATCTATTTTTTCTAAAGGATAACTCTTAGTCCAGGCTGAGACTGGTAGGTGGGAAGAAATGGGAAAGAATGGTCCAGGGAAGTATCCAGAGAAGGTGAGATTTCCTCTTAACACACTGAGCTTACATGGAAGTCAGACACTGTGTAATTAAATAGAGAACAGTGGAAAACTAGATTTGGCCTGCAAGGCATTTCTGACCTAATTACGTTGAACTTTATTTGCTCAGAAGCCCTTAAAAAGTGCTGCAGTTTGAGGCAGTTTCCTGTTCAGCTCTGGATTCTGAGTAACTCCTATGAACCCACATCCATCCAAGTCTGAAAAGTCACACAGACTCCTTGATCACCCAAGCTTTTCAGTGTCATTTCCAATCTGTCCCCCTGGGCTGTAAGTGTTTCTCTACTGCCTGAAATGGGAATTTCAAACCTTCCCCAGAACAGCCATCTCTCACTGCCATGAAGACCCATAGTGACCAAGCCAAATGCACTTCCAAGCCTTGTGTGGCCCTTCCTTCCCTGCAGAACCCTCTACCTCCAGACCTTCCTCAGCCTCCTAGGAAGGGTAGAAATTCCTTGTTGTGTTGGAAACCAGGCGAGTGCAGGGCAATCCTACAGCAGGGTGGCCTCAACTATCTGGGCCAGCAAAGGCCCCTTTCCTGCACAGCACTGGAAAGGTGCCTAAATTTTGTCAAAACTGGAATGGAGGGAACTGCAGTGAGCACCAGAACAGCTGAACCACCTGCAGCTGTGTTAAGCCCTATTGCTCAGGGCAGTCCCACGTAAGGAGTGTTGACATGGACCCTCTGTTGCCTAGAGATCTCGGGACCTCAGTGGTTTGTGGCTCCCACAAACAAGAATTTACTCTCTGAGGAAATCCAGTCATTACAATCAAGCCTTCTTCCCCAAAACATCATCCTCAGCTGGAGTACAGATGGAACTGGAACAGGAAGTGCTGAGCTCCATTACCCTGAAGCCCAGGTTCACCTACCCTGATATCTGGGATGGTTTAACCTAAGCCATTTAAAAGCACCAATATTTCCTGAAGCCATACATTAGTTTTACCCAGGGTTGGCAGGGTATCTCAATGAAATGCATCTTCCAAACTCATCTCAGTTTCAGTCAATCCTCCTCTCCCTGAATAGCTTCCAGTAGCTTCGACTGGAAGCAGGCGGTGACCTAACTCCGGTTGTGGATGACCAGAGGAAAAGTGTCACAGCTTTTAGCTGATTGAGCAGTTTCATGGATCAGTACATTTATCACATCCCTATAGCTGTGTGAGGATGTCCTGGACACCACCTTGAGCACTTATTTCTGGCTATGTTTGTAGAGATTTGTCCCCAAGGTGACAGTATTTACAGTGAGATTTTTCAGATGTGCTCAGATGGGCCACTCAGATCTTAGGGAATTCTGCATCAAAGTCATTCAGGAGAGACTGAGGAGTCACAGCTTGCCCGGGGTCTCTTGCAGGCATTCCTGTCTTTCCTGATCCCTTGTTGCTTACAAAGAAGGATGCCTGGGGGCATGTGGGCAGAAAAGGGGGACCCAGAAGAACAAGTAAAGTGACAGTCCACAGTAGGAGGGGACACAGGCGAGGAAACACGACTTAATACTCTACAACATTCAAGATGACAAACCACTACAAAATGAATACCATGAAAACTATCATCATCTCCCTGTCTAAACCCATGACCACACCAGTCTTGAAATATTTGGAATTGTTCTGATCTCAAAAACCGTGCTGAAGCATTTCAAATTAAATAAAGAAGGGCAGAAACAAAGTTTAAAAATACAGAGCAGCCTCTATATGAAGACAGAATGGGATTTCTTAACCTAGAAAATGAAGAGAAGAAAGATAGGTTTGCAAAAGCATGAATGGCCTGAGATATGAGAGTAAGGAAAAATTTGTCATGGTTTGTCATCAAACAGGAACCCAAGGGCCTGAAAATGTTATCAGTCAGAAATGACAAAAACGTAGTAGCATTCTTCCAGGAAGTATCCCATCCTTTGGAACACACTGCTGGGGGAGTCTGGAGAGGCCTACAGAAAGCAACTGGACTGATGCTTGGAAGATAAAACCATCAGAAGTTATTAAACAAAGATGAGACTAAAGCCTCCAGCCCAGGAAAACCACAACTCCAGAGCCCAGGAGCGAGGAAGCAGATGCTGTGCCTGCCTCTGCACGCTTTGCTGAACATCCCCGACTGCGGTGCTCCCGGAGAGGAGCTGGGGCTGCAGCCTCCCCAGCTCCTGGCTGCTGGCACCAAGGGCTCTGGTAAAGGCTGGAGGCTTTGCCAGAGCACCTTGGATCCCACAGGGAAGTAGTTGGCATGTGCTGCATCTATACCCCCACAAATGGCTGGGAACAGGAAAGCAGGAGCAGTTGCCAGGGAGTTGGGAGCATTCTGCAGATCTTTCTGCCAGGCAGAGGAACTGACACAGAGAGTGGAGCTGTTGGGGTTGGCTGAGGGCAGCTGCAGACTTCATGTCATGGGTGCCAAATTAAATGTGACATTTCATTTAAGACTCTTGCTTGTTTAATACATATGTTTAAAAAATAAATCTCTGTACTGTACCAGCGATTCAGCACAAGGCATTTCACTTGACAGGGTAATGTCCACAGTGTGTAACTCTGGGATGCTCTGCTGCCATGAAAGCACATTTACTGTATCTAGATGGATCTGCCCTATCATTATTTACACAACACAATCTTATTACAGGCTGTCAATTCTCTCATCCTTGCATCCTTTGGATACATTTCCTACAGATGGCAGGACATAGCTCTTTCTACAACCTGGGCAAAGCAATGTCTGGACTTGAAATTCAAAGCCAGACTTTTTTATAAAACAGTAGAGAAGATGTTTTTTGGGTTGTGAACTCCTGAGTAAGACTCTGACACAGCAGAAACACAGCAGTGTTTTATCCTACCATCCAGCTGCATGACTATGGACACAGGTATCTTAGCACATTGTGAGCACTTTTCACTGCCTGGAAGTGAAGAAATCAAGCTCTGGGTCATCCTCCATGTGGCCTGTAAAAAAACTGAGGGAGAATTACAGAAAAGCTAAAACATCTCTCTGAATTCTTCTAATACTACATGATCAGCCTGGTGCAGAAGGGAATACTGTTCAGAGCAGCACAAATTGTTCTTAAATAGAAAGACAAATTTTGTTAAGCCTGAAAGTGTATCTCAGTGATTGGATGAGCAAACCCTTGAACAAGATTTCAAAACAAATTTCAGGGTTTATGAAGAACATTTTCCTAGGATTCAACAGCTGGTACTTTCCTTCATCAACTACTGCTCTACATATTTGAGAGCTTGTAGCCAGATTGATTAGACAGAATAGAAATAAACCAGTCCTTTGCTGTGTTTCATCTTCTGAGATGATTCTTCCTCTATCCCTGTCACTCTCTCTTTGCTGAATTTGGAGTTTGAGTCTTTTTTAGGAGTGCATGACAGTCAAATTTGGAATATTTGGCTATTACAGAAAGTAAGTTCAATTTAATTTGCCCAGTTTTTCAGAAGACAGGGCCTTGCTGTCAGCTCTTCTATGAGCATAGCTGAGTCATTCCCAGGTTACAGCAAACCTCAGTGCATCCTCATCATTAGCACTGCTGGTGTTAAAGATCAGAAGTTCCCAACATGGCCCAGGCCTCAGCCAAGCACCCGCTGAGCCCAGGCAGCACGTTCCAAAAGGAGGATTTCTACCCAAAGGCATTATGAAGAATCACAGGAAAACTGGTGGGATGAGATGGGAGATGGAAAGCCATGACCAGCCAGCAGTGGGAACAGGACTGGTTGTGGCTCTTCAGACAGCTCTCTGGCATGATAAAAGTCAACTCGTTTTCAATCTGGCTCCTCGCTGTTCAGCCAAGTACTCCCCATTATCTCCTCTGAACTGTGCTTAGCAAGATCTGTGTGTCTTGCTGGATGATAGACTCCAGCACAGGAATATCTGGGAGCCAGCACAGGAACTTTGTTCTGCCCAGCATGAAGGAGCCTTCCAGAATATACTGGAAAGGACATCAAAACCATAGGATGATGAAAGACAGTGCTGCTGTGTGGCCAGGGTGCCATGGGCCATTTTTAATCTTTATTGCTGCTACAGTAATGATACACTGGGGTACCTGCCTGGCTGAAACATTGCTTTTGGTCCGTGGGGAAAACATTGCTTTCATTCTAATGGTCTGGCAAAGACAGGCTCAATATACCACTTAATAAATCAATCACCCTTCAAGCTGCACTACTTCTCAGCAGATGCTGATTGATCCAGAAGGAGAGGAATCTAATGAATGGGCAGTTCTGCCCTGAAACATTTCCAGAGGTAACGACACTTAAGAACATATTAGTGATCTCTGGGGATGATGGAGTAGGCAAGCTGTGGTCAAGGATGACCAGCAAAGAGATGGAAACCAGAAATCCATCATGTGCTAAAAATGGGCTGTGCAGGCTCACAGGAAATCTGTTTCTCTGCATACATGGGGGTGAACAAAAAAGCCCAAAGGAAAGTTTTAAATTCCAGAAAACCCTCCTAGTACACAAGCCCCAGGCAGCACTCATGCAGTCAGCTCTGCAGGTTGCTTTAGCAGGGATTTTGTCAGGACGGGTGTTACACAGTTGTGGAGTTATAAAGCTGCGTAAAGAAACCTCGAGCAAACAAAGCACAAACTTTATTCCCCTTCATGTACCCTCAGAATGACAGACTATCTGTCTTGAAACACAGGGCCCTGGTAAGAGGACAAAGGCCATACTCTGTTGGCAAGCAGCGGAATAACCTTATCTAAAACAGTATAACAATCATTATCACAAGCAGTTCTAGACAAGGGGAACATAAGCAGGAAACAGTTGTTACCTATTAGTGATTTTGACAGAAATGAACACTTTGGAGACCAATTAGGCTATCCCATCAAGCTAATTAATTGGGACTATAGAAGCCTATAACCAATCAGCTGGATAAAGCATTAGGTACCAATCCTGCATCTGTGGCAGTGCTGCTACTATTAAGACACAAAATCAACATATAATTGCACAAACTGCTACTTACACCTTTTTTTGCCTACAATAACTGACTCCCTCAACTCAGTTTGAGCAAACATACAAGGACATAAAAGTTCAACAGGAAACAGTCATGCTGCTGGGAATTCTCACAAGTGAAGAAAAAGCAGAAGGAGCAACAGCC
>JAHLSL010000036.1:5081608-5129247 GCA_025920805.1 Petroica traversi | reverse complement strand
AAAGTAACACAGGAAACAAGATCTTTTAAAACTCACTGGATACAAAAAATTTCTACCAGCTGCCAGCACCAAACACAAACAGAAAAGATTACATCAGTTGGTGCAACTCAATGAAGCCCTGAAGTCAAAAGAGGCTGTTCCTTGGGAAGCAGAAGGTTTCCCCAGTTCTGAGCACTTGGGAAGCTCCTACCAATCTGTCTGGATGAGTGGAGAGTTGCATGAAGATGGACAGCACAGTTGGTGGCCAATGCAGCTCAGGGTCCGCTGCCATGAATTTAGCTCAATAGTAACTTAATGTTGCTCACAGCAGCATCAGAGCCCCCTCAAACACTCACATAAGGCTGATTTCAACCCCAAAAGGGTTTTGGTATTCCCACCCTGGTATCCTGCACAACACAGAGGTGACTCAGATAAATTCCTAATGCAGTAGTGAGTTGCTTGGGCAAGTATTGAACATCCTCTTTTCTGGCTGAAGTCAATATAAATGGAAAGCACTCAGGAACTTGAGTGATCTCAGGAATGTAAAGTGCAGGGCGACAAGAGCTAAACCTCAGTTAAACCCTGCTGCCTATCCACATCCATTGGGGGATTTACAAAGAAAAAAAAGAAAGAGAGGAAAAGGCTTGATCTAGAGATGAAATCAATAGGATTTTCATTTCATTCCTCAAACAAGTTCCTGGAAGCCACTGATTGTAACACCAGCCTTGCCAGACAGATTACGACCCTTGGTAGGAAGGAGGTTCTTAAGGAGAAAGAACAGAGCCATGAAAAGGTGGTTGTTTTCTGCAACATCTACACAAAAGCACGGACAAGTATCAAATCAAGGCAGTAGTTTTCTCAGATGCTCTACCCTCATGGCTAGCTGAGATGTTTACAGATGCTGGCATATCCATACTACAGCTGCTTGATCAGCCTTAAACAGCAATAATCAGCCAGGGCTGGGAGTTTTCTGCATTGACCACTAGCACAACACCAAGCCCTTGCACGGATGGCCTCACATACCAAAGAACGTTGATTCAGCCAAACCCGGCATCACTTCTACTGCAGAAAGGGATCCAGCATCACAACACGTTTATATTCAGCTGGCAACCCCATGCTGCTCTGCACAGCAGCTGAGCACTCACTAACAAGCTGACAATTCCCCTTGGCCCATTTGCAATGCTGTGTAGCCTCTACTACAGCTTCCCCAGCTGCCAGTTAAGCACACCCAGTCCTGTAGTAACTCATTATCTTCCCGAAGCCCCAGTGACTCTGGCACACCCCACTGAACTCACTGCCATTCCACAGGTGACTGAAGAGCTCCACATCAGCTCCCTAATCAGCTGTTTTAGAATATGCCTTAATTTTTCCTGTGATCTCATGCCTCATTTTCCCCATCCGAGTTTTTTCCCCTCTGTGTTTTCCCCCAGGTCTCTGCAATGAGGCTCAAGGGTCCAACTGCCAGCAATCCCATCTGAGGACGGTCTGTGAAGAGCACAGAGAGGGTTAAGAGCTATTTGCATGCACAACCTGACACTGACTGCCTCAGGAATCTCTCTTTTCCTGCCACCTGTAAACATCACCTTAAGGGATGCAAATGTCAGGGCAATACCTGTCCTGTGAGATTACAGCCTAGGAATCAGACAGGGAGAATAAAAGTCTTGAAGACCAAAGAATAATTACTGTTTAATTTGCATTGTGGCTGTTTGGGGTTTTTTACCTTGAAAACATTCCATTTTAGCCAGAGAAAGGGCTATATTTTACCAGCATTTCAATGAAAGCTGCTCTAAGAGGAGCACAATTAAAACTCTGAATGAGTGCAAAGGCAGATTAGAACAATACAGTGACATGGAAACAAGACCCAAAAGGAGGATCCCATTTACGGCCTGAAGAATTAAATCCCAGCTAAATGAAGCACCATTAACAGGAGCACATCAAGGGAGCTGAACAGGAGGTTTCTGTGTATTCACCAATGATTTAATCTGGGATACAGGGATTTCATCCAAGCTGGTAACTATTTGCTTGTCCCACCAGACAACTCCACAAAATGTGTTGGAAATGATGATGAAAATGTTTTGATGCACTTTGGATTTAGCAGAAGCAATTAGGATTTGTTACCAGGTAAACAGTTCTTGGCAGAGACACAAAACTCAGTGTTTTAATGCTTAGGGAGAGCTCAAGTGAGAAACACTTCTACCCAGCAGCCGCTGGGCTTTGGGCTCTTGTCCAACCCCACTGAGAAAACAAAAGTTCTTGGTCTTAGTGCTTTGCTGGTGGTCAACTCTTCATTTTAAAAACATGTTCTGTTGAGTTTGATGATGATTACAGCAACACACACAAAAATAATGAGAACAATTGGAGCCATGGACAAGCTGAACTTTATACATGTCAGTGGTGACAGCTGATGAAAATGCTGCAGTTTTTGCTCATTAAGGAGCTACTGTTGCAATTAGGCCTGACCTGTTCCCATTACCACTAGTGAGAACGTCCCTAGTGGCTGATGGAGAAGCCTTGGGCCAGCCCTGTTTATGTGCTGGACCTGAGACTTTGCAGAGAGAGGAGGAAAGACAAAGCCTCTCAGCCCCAAAGCTGGATTACTGTACTCATGCATCTGCCCTGGCAGTGGTATCAGGATTCCTGGAGGTCTCTCCTGGGGCCTGAGGGGTTCATTGGTGTGGGAAAGACACAAAATTATTTTTCCTATTCTTTTGTCAGAAATTTTGCCAGAACAGAGAAGCTATGGGGGAAGTTAAGGGGAATTCCTGGCAATACTTAAGCACTGCATCCTATTCAGTTCCTATTCCTGTCCCTTGTCTGCATATTCCTGCCCTCAGATGGCAGGATGAGAGTAACACTCCAGGGGATGCCTGAGAAAGAGCATATCCTCCTATTTTCCGATTATCGGAAGAAGAGGGTGCAGCCAAGTTCAGGGCTCATTTCTCAGGATTGAGAAACCGAGCACAAATCAGCCCCTGCATCTCCTCCATCCCACCCCAGGCTGTTCCCACCAGACACCTCTCTGAGTGCTGCAGCAGGAGCTAGTTACCCCTCACATGGACCTGGCTCTCCAAGACCCAAAGACACAAGTTCCATAGTTAAACTTAACTCCTCTGAACTTCAGCCAACGTCATGATCTGTTCCCTGAGCCCACAGATAAGAAGAGCTGAGAAGGAGACATCCCTGACACACTGTAATAGCCAAATGAAAACCACTGCCAAGAGATGGAGCTGGCAGGCTAAACTTTGGCCTCCCATCCATTAATTGTGAGCTGTTCCTTAAGATAATTCTCGTCCCATTAGATCTACCCTTTCCATGAATCACTACTGCTCCCGACAGGCAGAAAAGATAAGGTTTGATGGGTTTTTAATAGCTTGTTTTCTTCTGCTTTTTAAACTATGTCCTTTTGTATGTTTGCTTTCTTGCTCGACATCTAAACTTTTACAGGCCCAGATCTCCCAATGGAACCTTGCAAGCCCCAGACACTGGTCTTGTTTTGAGCAGTGTGTTTGCTCAGATGATCTCCAGAGGTTCCTTCCAACAAAAGTTATTCTATGATTCTACATTCTAAATTAGCCCAATTGTTTTTCACATATTCTCCAAATTTCTCAGATCTCCTATGCACCTGTGCATACACCAATGGGCAGATGTCAGATGAACAGGCATTAGAAGAGCTCAACCTTTAAGAAAGTTCCTACTGAAGAATTTATGTTGACATTTTGACAAACATTTAACACAAAAAAACAAACAAAACAAACAAAAAGAGCAGAAACACAGGAATGTCAGAGTATTTAAAAGAAATCTGAGTGAAAGTGGGGATGACAATTAGAATAAAAATGCTGCTTCTATTCAAAGATTTAAATCACCTGCTTGAAATTTAAACTGGCTTTCAAAGGTTCACCCAGAAAGAGAAGAGATGACTGATGTCCTCAAATGACAAGGGAAATCAGATCAACTTTGACTGACAGGAACAGCACAGGCTGTCCACAACACAGCTCACATGGGGCATCTCATGAGAGGACCACTGGAAAGCCACGTGTTTGTGGCCTCCCAGACAGCAGGTCTGTTTGGCTGACAGTGGTGAGTAACCACTTCAGAAGGTGCTTGAGCTCAGGAGGGTGCAAGCCAGCTACTAACATGTTCCAGCTCCCTCCAGGAAATCTGGGACAGAGAAAGCTCAAAGGTTGCATCCAGCTTAAAACACCAGAAGCAACAGCAAACCCACATGTCCTGCCCATGTCCAGCCAGGCTGCAGGGCAGCAGCTCCCATGCTCTGCTTCCTTTTGTTGCTCTTTACCAACTCTGTTATCACCCAGAGCTGTTTCGCACAACGAGAGCTGAGCTGCCTCACCTCTGGGTGCTCAGCTGGAACCGAGCTGGCCGGTTACCAACATTGTGAACCAGCAGAGTCTTCTGGGTGCTGTACTTGACTGGACACTCCAAGAAGTCCAGCTGGTCAGGGAAGTCCAGGATGGCTCGGGCACCAATGGCACGAATGGGCACAATGAACTCTTCTCTGTCAATGCTGCAGAGGAGCTGGTGGAAATAATCCTGCAGGAAAAGAAAGTCTCAGCACAGGACATTTAGTGCCATCCCCACAGCAGAAGAAAAACTGCTGTGTTCTATGACCCTAACACTAGCATTCAATAATTAATAGTACTTCGTACCTCAAAGACCTTTCATTCCAGTAGGATGACTTGGACAGGGCTGTTAACTTGCAAAGAAGAAGCAATTCTATTGATTCACCTGCTTTCACAGCAGAACTTGACAAAATTATCTGATACTTTGATTGTGAGGCACCAAAATAGAGTAATTTCAGGTACTGGATTTCAGCAATAACAGAACCTGCTTAGACCACCACTGCAAACTTTTAAAGCCCCCACTAAGAACCCAGCTGTGCCACAACACTAACTCCAACCCCAGCAATGCAGCCATGCTGGTGGACTTGGCAGGGGGTTCTCTGGTACATTTTCAAAAGAACTTTGCCACATCCATTATCAACTGCCCATTTTTGGTGAAATACTTACCAAGCTGGAGATGGTATTTGCTTTAATGCCAGGTGAGTGTGGGGTATGTGTGTATTTCCCACCTCTTCCCATAACATCATAGGACAAGGCTTGGGATACACACCCTTAAAAAGCCATCTGATCCATCTCCCCACACTGAACTGACTCAACCCTAACTCCAAACTATTCATGCCAGATGTCTGACAAGGACTTAAATCATTAAGAATTTCAGCCCTGCAGCTGCCCTCAGCAGCCTATTACAGCTCTGCCTTAGACTCTTTCTTAGTGAGAGTTCTTCCTGTTGGAGAATCTGTTTCCTTTACAACTCACCCCAGCTGCAGGGCACACAGCAATAACTTTGCTGCCTCTTCTGCACGGTTAATGCCTTAATCACATATCTCTCTTCCAGGGTCTCTAGGAGTGACTTGGTGCCTTTCTGGACAAGGGTGGGACAGAATTGCAAACAGGAGACCCTCAGGCATCCCTACCAGAGCAAACTAAACCCTGCTATTCCCAGTCATTGCCTTGTTTAGGAAAGAGCCAGACAGTCCCCCTCGGCTGTCTGGCCTTTAGCAGTAGGAAGGTGAATCAAGTCACCAAAACCATTTCACTGTAGGGATGAGGAGATCAATCAACAGATGCACGACAATGGCATTGCTGGGCTGGCAGCTTCACCTTGCCCCTGCCAAAATCAGTGGTAGAGCTGCTGCAGTACAGCCAGGAGCCATTGCCTCCAGCAGTTCCTGTATCGAGGAGTTGATAAAAGCTCTGCCTCTTATCACTCACTTGCTAGCCTGATCTTTTCTCCTCAGTGCTTTCAACTCGTTTGATATTTTTATCATTGTTGAAGCAGCAAGCAGACAATTTGATTTAGAAATTGCACATAGCAGCAAACCCCTTAACCAGAACTGATTCAGATTCTTCCATGGTTGGGATCTCCTGCTCCCATACGAATCCTCTCCAAACCTGAAAAGGGACCTAAGGCTGCCAGAAGAGGCACAGACACTCAGCTATTTCTTTAACCCAAAGCTAACACCCAGTGCCTACCAACCACCTGCTCAGCAGCAGTTTAAAAACCACCCTGACAGCTGCAGTCACATCCAAGATGGTAAAATAATAAAGTAAGGGTTTTTTTTCCCCTAGACAGCTCAATTATTCACACTTGAAATTGCAGAAGTGCTTTTGCTTCTCCTATTTGGAAGGTAAAATACCAGGAAGGGAACTGCAGCAAACGACCTCCAGGACTGAAGATCACATTTCAGGAGAGCGTTTCATCTTCAGAAAGTCTTTCTGAATTAGCAATTTTGCACTCAATCTTGCAGCCTAAGCCCTCTAAAATAAAAGCTACGGGCAGCCCATGGGAATTTAAAGCCCCTATTATCTGGGCACTTCACGTCCCAGACTGCTCAGATCCTCAGAAATTGCATTAGCAAATGGAGAATGCTATTTACCTTTTTTTGGTTGTTGTTATTTTGGCCACACTACTGTAACAAAGGCATTGTAAATCCAATTGAAAGCTGTGTGTCTTTTTAAGCCTTGGCATCTTCTATTCAGTTATCTCTCCCTTCCAGCTGCCAGGTAGACTGAGGAGGATGCAAGGAGTTCAGATCAGTATGGGGATAAAGAGAAAAGAAACCTCAACAACTGGAGGCATCTGAGGGAAGTAAAAGGGAATTTTCAAGTCATTGTCATTGCTAAGAAGCGAGGGGATCAGCATCAATGTAAATAAGAACCCAAGCAATAAATCCCTCCAAAAGCCAGCCCAGGCAGCCATTCCCAGCTCTGCTGCCGCTGGTGGGCACTGGGACTGCAGGCACAGCTGGGCTTGGGAAGGGCAATTCCCCGTGGCTGCCAAGGCAAGGCAAGAGCCGTGAGAATTTGGGCTCACAGAGGCAGCCACGACCTTGAGGAGAACGCTGCCTCTCAGCATCCATGCCCATGCACGTTGTGAGCTGAATCCCTTTTCCAGGGATGCTGCAGCCAGAGCAAGGCTTGACCCAGAGCTCTCAGCGTGTGCTGACCCTTCAACCCCACCATGGCCCCCCGAAGTGGGACTCTGCACCAAAGTGGATGCAGTGTCAGGCCAAAAAAGGGGAAAACCCAAGCACAGAGGGATGTGCTAGGCAGAGGCTGGCTGTCCCTGCTGCTGTGAACTCATGGTTCACTCAAATCCAGAAAGCTGAATTGCCCTCCCTTGGGAGAAGAGGATTGCAAATTCTCCACTGCAGCACTGCCCTGTGTTACCAGCACACTATCTCTGGGACAAAACCCAGAGCTACAGCCAAAACCAATTTAAAAATCTTGCCTTTACTTTGCAAACTCTAAGCAGACTGTTTGAAACCAGTTTTTAAATAAGCCTGAGTGAGCAAGAAGGTGCATTACTTCTAGGCTTTAGAGATTATTTAGACACAGCTTCAGGCTATAGATTTTCATGGAAATATCACTTTTGCCCTCAAACACCACTTCTCTCAATTTCAAGGAAAACACAGATGACTGCAGGATGATTCCTCTGCTCTTATTCCCCTTTGATAAGCAAAAAGTCACAAGCTCTGGCCTTCCAAATACCACCCTTGGCATTCAAATTAGTAGGCACTGAAACTAAATCAACTGCTTGTCTCAGATGTTATTTCCTTGAATTATAGAATTGTTTCATTTGGAAAAGACCTTGAAGATCGTTAAGTCCAACCATTAACCCAGCAGTGCTCTCAGGCCCTTTGCAGACTCAGGCTAACATTAATTGGTGTCACAGTGACATCAATCTTAATGCCTGCCCAGTACACCAGACTCAGATGTCAGTTATCCTGCAAAACCAATCCTAAATCCCTCACTGAAGTCCCTGCAGCCGACAACTTGCAATGAAAAGATCCTTGTAGCATGAGGTAATACAGTAAGTCAAGCAGGGAAAGCTCCCTGCTGAAACCATGATATCATACAGGCTGGAAAAAAAGGCTTTAAAAAAGAGGAGAGACTGAAGGATGAGGAGAGCTCCACAGGAGAAGGGGTACCCTTGCTCCTGCCCCCTCAGCAACCAATTCACGGGAGTCTTTGAAACCAGTCCCTGTTCTCCATGTTCATTCTGCACATTCATTTGCTTTCATCTTCTGTCCCTTTCCTCCCTGCAAGAGTCATCTTAAAAGTCTGTTTGGAATAACTTCTGTGTGCTACAAAACATTTAACAGGGCTGCACTGAATTTTAAAGGAGTTAATTTCAGTAATGCAGTAACTCATTGTCCTGTCATCTTTCCTATTAATCAGTGAGCAATATTTCAGTCTCCACTGATCATCAGGAATGAATTTTGCAAACCTTACAGATTGAACTTGTATTGCCTGAAAAATATTTTCTTCCTACAGTGAAAAGAACAAGAGGACAGAACAGAATAAGCTGTGCTATGATTTTATGCGCTTCCTGCTTCCTTCTTTCTTTCAGATACTCTATTAATAAGCCTGAAGGACACACAAATGTAAATATTCCTGTCTGTTGGGTATTTGCCAGCCAGTTCCATTCAGGTTTCCAATTAGGCAGAGACTGTCAGACCACAATGCAAGGACACTGGGGAACACAGGGTGGCAAGAGAAGACCCACGCTGGGCAACTGGAGCTGTAAAACAGGAACATGTAAATCAGAAGCAGCAAGAGGAACTAATTGGAGATGTTGCCCAGCAGAAACATTAGCATTTCATATTTATAATGCAAGTGCCAATAAACAAAGAGACATGTCAGCTATTCATTTACTTTCTGACAGTCCAACCGTGTGATACATTCCCAAAAGACTGCGAGACGATAGGAAACTGCTCATTTGTCAAGGAAGAGCAACATAGCACGTGGCATTTCAGCCACTAACAACTCACATGGTTCTTTTATTTAGGGCTCAGCCACAGTTTTGCCTTGAATTAGGAGTGACTTCACTGAAGTCAGGTTTACCCCTGGGAGGAACAGATTGAAAGCAGGAGAAGTACATAAACCAACTGCAACAACCACAACCATGACTCAGGGATCTGTAGCTGTAGCCCAGGTCACTTGGTTATCCATAATCCCTGTGGATTGTGGAGCAGCTGAGATGAAGAGGCTGTTCAAAGGAGCACTCCTAAGCCTTCCACAACTCAAACACAGATACCCTGCATGCCAGCAACTTCAAGCCCAATGCAAGTGGCTTTTCAGAACCATTTCTCAATGCCTTCTTCTTTGCTAAGGCGTTTTCAAGGTGCTCTGCACCTCCTGCCCGTGCTATCCATGTGTTTATAGCTGAGCTACAGCACTTGGGTACTTCGCTGACTTGCACTCCATCAAGTACAAGACAAAATGTTCAATTCGCACAAAATTCTGATTCTTCGGTAAAAATCCTCACACGCTCCTTGCTGAGCAGCACACAACCCTCTCCTGATGCCCTACAAAACCCCTGCAAGGAGCCCAGAGCCCAGTTCAGCTAAACTGCCAGGGGTGTCAGTGAAGCTGTGCAGAGAAGCTTTCGCTGGCAGAGCTCCCTGTGCCATGCACTCACCAGTTCAAGGGCAAGACAAGGAACAGGGCATGGGGCATTAGTGCCCTTGTGGGTTATCGCACCCTTCTTCTATCTGGGGTGATGCTCACATGTTGCTCTGCTGCCTCTCAACTCCAAGTGCAGCACTTTGCCTTTCACGGGTATCAATTTACCTCTTTCACCCTGAAAATGAAGACTAATTCATACTAAAAAAACCACATTTTAAAGACAGCAGTGTACTTTGCAAAGCCTACCTCAGTGATATTAAGCTCTTGTGTCACTTGGCTAGTACAGAGAACTGCCCTAGGCCAGCATAATTTTTTACTCTAAATTTTAACAGTGTTAAATAATTCCTCAGTCCCTCCTAAGGAACAAGGAGCTAGAGAATACAGGGCATTTCCTCTTTAATTTTCTATATCCATGCTGCTTGAGGATAGGATGAAGTGTTAAACTAAGTCTAAGCAGCAAAGAGAAGATGGGAAAATAGCTGCACCCAAAGAGATCCTGCACCTTTGCTTTGGTGCAGAAACATCAGCTGCTCAGAGCTCCCCCCATCTTTACCTCTCCAAACAATTCAGGTGAAGAGCAGTGCTAAGAGACAGCAGGATACCAGTGGAAAAAAGTCAGCCTCCCTCTATTTCCCTGCAAGGCTTCCTCCCTTCCATATCCTAAATCCTCCCATAATAACAAGCCTCTAGATAACAGCACCGAGATTAGACACACCAGGGCCTGAGCACTGATGTTCAACCCTCCAAGCAAAAGCACATTTGGCACAGAGCAGTTGTGAGCTGCCAGGGCAGCCAGTGACACACGTGGAGACACAGGCACAGGGTGTCACTGCCCGCAGGCTGTACCTGCCCTACACCAGCTCTTCCAGGCAGGTGTCCAAGTCACCTGCAGCCCTCCAGCCTCCTGCTGACTGAGGGCACGTAGAGCTCAGTGTGCCAGTGCCAGGCTGGCTCCCTGCCACGGGCACAGCACCTCCTCTCCCCTGGCCTCACAGCTGGGTTGGCAGGCAGGTGTTCCCAGGAACGGCACAGCTGCAAGGCTGGGAACAGAGTGTGGAAACACATCACCTATGCTTCAGTCCAGGGTGAGGCAGGGAAGTGAATCCCATCTGCCAGGGCAAAGCAGCTCAGCAAGAGGCAGTAGGGCAGTATCTGGTGGGAAGCAAGTGCTGAGCAGGTCAGACCTCTGCATTAGGATGGAGACAGAACACCTGAAGCAAGTAATCAACATATTCTACAAGCCTAAAGAACCTGCTTGCTTCTGCCTGCACGTGGCCATGCAGCTGTGTTCCAGAGGGGGAATGTGCTACTGAAGGCAAAATAGCACGTGTTATCCTGTGGAAAGGAAGAAATTCCCTTCTAACAGACCAAGTTTGAGTGGGACAGTCCAGCTGTGGGGACACTGTTGTGTGGGCAGATCAGAAAGACAAGGAGATCAGACGCTGTGGCCTTACTGGGAGTAAAAGAAACCTGTAGAGCAAAAGGAAGAACACAGCAAGACAGAGAGACAATCCCCAAAACAAGGAGATGGCACAGAGAATTTAAATGGGCTGTAAAGAAGCTAAGGGAGAAGCACAAGACATTACCAGGAAAGGTTGAGGCAGAAGATGAGAGCAGTCAACTTGCCAAAGTGATGGAAAACCACATGACACCCCAGGCTGTGCCTATCAATTATGGGCTTCAAAGCCATTTTCTGCCTGGAGAAACATGACCAGCACTGACTCACAGTGTGGTTTCATTACTGAAAGCCAATCTCAGCTCCTCAGGGGCTCTTGCTGCCTGGTGATTGTGGCCAGGCAGCTGCCAGTGCAGGCAAGCTGGACTGCTGGGCATTTCTTCCTGCACCCAGGAGGTCCTGCAGGCACCCTGCTGCCAGGTTCTGCCCTCTGGAACACACACACACAAATACACAGCAAAAAGGCTTTTTCTAGCACACGGATATCAACCTCTGAGCACCAAATCACATCTCACAAAGTCTAAAACAAGAGATTTTGACTGAGAGGCAGCTTCCCTGATAAATAACAAACTCATATGAGGTTTGGAAAAAATGGAGGTGTGTTCTGCACCACCTATCCAAGTCTGATAATCCATAGCCAAGGCAGTCCTGAGCTCTCTAAACTCCTTGTGCTACAGCAACACCCTGGGGCAGTGAGTTCCAGGGCTAATTTCACCCTGAAGGCAAACATTTTGGTCACCAAGACCCCTGGAAGATGAATACATAGGGCTAAGACCTTCAGCAAAAGTCACCCAGGACATCTCTGAGGGTGGTGAGAGGCAGCTAGAAGACAGGAAAGCAATTTAACAGCAAACAGATGAAGAATTTGTATATTTGAATGAATACAGAGCCTCTGTTTGGAACACATTTGGCTGTTAGGTGGATTTTTATGGAGCAGACCACCTCAGGTTACCACACAGTCTAAGTCAGTGTGATTCAGAGGAATCTGGAATCTGGTGAGAAACCTTGGAGACAGAACACAATGTTGCATTTCTCCAGGACATTACCAAAAGCCAACAATAACTTCTCTTGAGATCCTCATCTCTGTCTTTATGCACTTAAATATGTCAAGTATTTTCCTCAGAGCTGATTATACTTTTAGACGAGTGCTGTCCAATGGCAGAGGTCTCACTAGCTTCAAAATTAATTCTTCTGGGAAAAAAAAATTAACAGCTCACACATTCGTATGCCCCATTTCAGGGCATACAAATCCCAAGATGCAGCTGTACAAGTTATTTTTTACTGAGAATGGCAGAAATGTTGATGCAGATGTCCTTTTCCACTCGAGGAAGCATGAGTAAAGCAAATTCACTGTTTATCTGTTGGCTTGTACTGGGCAAAGACAAACATTTTCATGTGCTCCATGGATACTGGAGCAGCCGAAGCCAAAAGGCTCAGTAGGAACAAAAAAGAGCAGTAGGAACAGAGAAACTGAGGCACACTTGAAGCAGCAGAGGAGACCTGCAGCAGAGGTGCCAGAATCGGCATGGACCCCACCAATGGAATCACCTGGGCATGGACATCCATGCTGCACCCTTCCAATATTCCCAAGTTTAATGCCAGAGCAGGAATGATGTAGCACTCTCCAGGAATAACTGAGGCACCTGAACTGCATCCTTCCTTGCCAAAGGTACCTCATTTGCAGTCCTGTCCCTGTTGAAACCTGTTATTCCAGGATACACTTGGACTTCTCATGTTGTTTCTCCACCTGTCATTTGCCCCAGCAGCTTTTTCTGGTCACTTGTTTCTTTCTCCCAACAGGTAGATTTGGGGAGGGGGTTAATTCACCTGCTCCTATCACACTTCTATCTTCCCATCCTGCCTTTCTCTCACGCACACATCTTACTCTTCATTACACACCACCACTTCTAATTACACTGTTCTTTTTCTGGCCTTTCTCTACTTCCACTACACTTTACTGTTATGTATCAAGAAAATCCCTTGTGTCTAAGAAAGTGCTTTGGGAGAAAAGATTGAACTCTGCTCCTTTCCTCTCTCCTGTCTCTTCCCACCAGCTTGCTCTTGGCACAACTAAGTCATTTGAGAAAATGCTCCCCTGACTGAAATTCGAAAGGTCTCAGTTTTCCTCTTTACAGTGGAACACAACTCCTGACATTTTTCAACTTTTCCCTTCTCAATTTCCTTGGGAAACTGCAAAACAATCACAGTTTTTTCAAGTGAAGGTAGAGATCTTCAAGAACACATTGCTCTGGAGGTGCTGTGGTTCTCCAAAGGGAAAGCAGAACATCATGCTGCCTTTTGGAAAATCTGAGCAGAGGTGAATTAAGCTTAGCAGGAGCCTGAAATGGCACCTAAAGGCTTCCCACTGCTTCTGCTACATCAGCCCGATTCCAAGGCTGTTTCAAAACACATTTCCTGCAGTGCCAATGCCACTAATTATAACTAATTCCAGCATAAAGCAGAGAAGACTTAACACCTGAGCTTTAAGTGCAAGTTGCACAGAGGCAGCTAAATAAGCTTAGAGAGGCAGAGATCCCTGCCAGGAATGAAGATTAACCAAGGAGCCACAGGTCATGGTGCACACTCAAGATAAAGCATGAGGGCAGGTAAGATATCCCCCTCAACATTCCCATCAATCCAGGACTTTCAAGGGAAACAAAGGGGCTAGAAAAGGTCCTTTGGGTTAGACAGCACCAACATATGGCCAAAATCAGGGGAGAACCCCCTGGAAAGATTTCCACCATCTTGTAGAGTAAAGGCGCTGAGACATTTTACTGTGGATGTGCTGCAGAACCTGTGCTGTACCCCACAGGATCACATCACCCTCCTCTTCCAGCACAGTGTTAAACCTCCATGTCCAGCACTTACCTTGTCCCTGTTCCTCAGAACCCGTGGCATCTCACAGACCTCACCAGGGGTGTAGCTCTGAAACACCACCTCTGGTGGGCAAGGCTGAAGTGAGCTCTGATCTGGGTCAACTGCTGAGAACTGGAGAGGTTCAGCTGCTGGGAGGAATTTTCATGGATGAGAAGGCACTGCACTGATCCCCAGTGAATTACAGACCCTTGGAGAGTACATCTGCCCAGCTCACACTGGGGAAACAGTGGCTCTTCCACTTCTGCCCAGGGCTGATCAAAAGCTGCTGGACCACACTGAGGAGGCTCAAGCCAAGCTGCTCTTTTTGCAGGTGTTTCTCCAGGTTTCCATCTGCAAAATCCCAAGCAGCACTTACCTCCAGCAGAGCCATGTGCTAATGGGGTCACAAAGATCCAGGGCACTGACTGACAGAACCCTGAGTACTCCTGGAGCAAGCGAAACCCCAGAACTTACACCAAGCTCCATGGGAAACAATTTTGGGATGACCTTTTCTCTGAGATAGAGTCGCACACAAGTTCAAATATTTCTTTTTTGTCTGATGCTTAGACACCAGCAAGAAGAGAGCAGTACCAGAGGAGGTAAAGGCAAAAAGAAAGTAACACAGCAGTTAGGAAGAAGACAAATGAGGTGAATGCTGGATGGGGATAAGGCTCAGCTCTTTTCTCAGCAGTTCTGGGCAACTAGAGTAAGAGTGAAGTTGGTATCTCCTTTTTCCATGAGCTTTAAATGGCTGATATCTTGTAATCTATTATTGGTGTTGTATTTAATACCATTGCAGAAGCATGTCTGGAATGATACAACAGCAAATGCTTACTGAGCAGAGACATTACTTTGGCAAAACCCCTCCCTGCTTTTGTCTTCTCTCTCCAGCTGCACTGTTCCCTCTCAAAATACACAGGCAAGTCTCCTGCATCGGCACAGGAGTCACAAGTGGCTGAAGAGAGGGGGTGCAGAACACTGCCACTTATTTGTGCATCCATGTGAGGCATTCTCAGCCTCCTGTGCTATCCAGGGCAATCCTTAACCAGCTTGTTACAGCTCTCTTGCTGACAATTTCAACAGCCTATCTCAGTCATCTACCCACTGGGACTGTGCTTTAAAGTGAGCAGCCCTCTAAGAAAAGCAGCCTTAAACACACCCCTCAGCAAACACTGATCCAGATAAAGCACATCCACTCCCCTCTGCCCAGGGTGAGTTCCCTGGGCATCTGACAGCCTGCAAAATCTAAAAGCCCATCAGGATCCCACACATTGTTCCAACCCAAAGCCTTAATGCAATTAGTTTTGTTAAATCAGGAGTAATCACCACAGGCCCTCAGTTTTCAAAGGCCAATGCTGCCACTGTGGAGGGAATCCTATAACCCTAAGCATTTGACAGTGACCACACCAAAGCAAGAGGTGGTTTTCAGCAGAAGAATGAAAAATGGCAAAAAATGCTCAATCCCTTGTGTCCTGCCCCAGCCTTCTCCCATTAGGGATGGCAGCTACACTCCAGCAAACCCCGCCAGCTTCAGCAGAGGTTATTTGTGTTGACTTCGAACAAATCAGGACTCCAGTGCCTCAGTGGGGAAAAATGTTTTGCCTTTTCCCCAGCAGAAGAAACTTCACCACCACCAGCAGTTTGAAACGACAGCAGGACCTGGGCACTGAGGTATTTGGATGAGCTGCAGGGAAGCCTGTCACAAGCACACACCCTCTTCAAATGTCACATCAAACAGCAAGGAAAAGGGCAGGGAAAGGCTACCTTGTGATGGAGGTCTCGCTCCTGTCTTGAAGCTGGACAACCTGGGGCAGATTCATCTCCTGAGTGCTGGCCAGCCTCTGCTTGATGGAGAGAGACATCTCCTTTTGGAAGGCAGATAGAGTCAGCTGAAAGGCAAAAAAAAAAAAAAAAAAAAGGCAAGAGCCTCAGAAATGCCCTTGTTCCAAAAGGCTTTTCTTGTTCAAGTGCCAGTGATGAATAATTTGTGATCACAGCCACTAGGACAGTTCTGGAAGCCCTGGAAGTTACCTGTTGAAATATTTAACATCAGTAAATTAATGATATAGAGCAGAATGCACATGCTGTAACCACGTGGCTCTGTCCCATTAGCTTCTCCGTGATTTGATGTGACATGTTTGGGGATTTCTGCTCTTTGGGCATTTGTTTCCAGTTTAGTTTCACTGGACTGAGCTGGTGACCTTTGCAGAGAGTGGGGAGGAGTTATCAGAACTCCCCTAATTCCATCCTTGCACAACACTCACAACCCACAGCGTGGAGATGTCACTGCTGAGTGAGTCTGAGGGAGGTGGGAAAGCAGTGCTGTGCCAAGACTGAAGAGCACAGGAATGGGTCCAAGTTTCAGTGCTCTCTTTTTAATTAGCACTTGTTTTCTCTGTCTGGCCTCACAGACCCCTCCACAGAGGAACACAGAGAGATCTGCTTGACTGAGTCCCAGCACCAGGGCATCTCCAGTCAAGTGAGCTCCAGTCAGCAAAGGGACATTTGTGGATGGGAAGGAGGGATTGCCCTGACTCCACTGCTGGGCTGGATTTGTGCTCCACACAGGAGATGCGAGAGGGCTGCTGGTTTGGAACCTGTTTTAGCTGGGACCAGCCATGGCTCTCGAAGCTCCAGGCAGTTTGAGCTCTTCAACATGCCTTCCACATGTCAGGTGCCCAAGGGCAGGTTGGTGAGAGCAGCACAGGTGAGTGTCCAACCTGACAGAAGGAATTACTGCCACACAAAGGGCATGGAGAGCAGCATACCCTCATGGCTTCAGCTTTACATTGGTTTAACTTGACTCTAGTCCTTCCACTGGCTTTGTTGCCCTTCTCTGGACTTGCTTTCATGAATGAGGGGCCCAGAGCTGGACACAGTACTCTTGTCTTTTGAGAAGTGCAAATGGATTTGATGTGATAATTTCACCAAAATCAAGGGGAACATTCACTAGGTACTCTGTATGTGCAGATATAGATGTGCACATCTCTGTGCCTGTGTGTGGGAACAGATCGTGGTAAGTGGCAAGTAACAGAGTGAACCTTGACAACAAAATCTGCTGGGTCACTGATGAGACCTACTCAGAAATTTCTTTAACACTGGTGTCTCCAGGCTTTGGCATCTTTCAGAACTGGAGAACACAAGGCCTCCCTGCCTTGTTTCCCATGGGTGCCAAAGACATACCAGAGCTTGCTGGCATTTCTCACCTTTCCCTTCACTCCCCCCTCCCATGACTATTGGAACCTCTATTTAACCTGGAATTATTAACCAAATCCCTATTAATACTCAAACTGTCCTTTGTAACTTCTCAGAATCTTCTCAGGAATTCAATTCCCACCAGAAGAATCTTCTTTCAGCGAGTACAGAAGAAAGGCAAACATCACTTGACTGCTTAATTTTTCAAGAGCAGCTGACCTGATGTGACTTTGAGTCTGGCCCTGCTAAGGACTCAGAGTGTTATGAACAACCTCAAACCCAGGGACACTGCTGCACAGAGCACTTCCCTGTTTTGCAAACCAAGTGTCCATCCTCTGTGCAAGAATGTTTCTAATGACGTTTCTAACTAATGGAGCAGAGAGTTCAATTCTGATTAAGAACCATAGTTTCTCAAGGCTAATTTGGTTAAGTTACAAAAATTATCCAACAAATATGACTCCTTCCAGGCATGAAATTACCACACTGCCCAAGAGCATTTCTCCATGGAGAATGAGGGTCCTAATTTTCATTTAGTAACATCCAAATTCAAGGCTTCCTATAGGCATTAGAAGTTGTAACAACATAAATAAAAGCATGAAACCGTTAAAGGAATTAATGCTCAATTAGCTCAAACAGAACTGCAACATATGGGAAAGCAGGGCCACTTCAGACTTTATCCTAGTGGCAGTTCTTCTCCAGCAACCTTATCCTACAAGAAGCACAGGTAAACAGGGCCATTCCTCTTCCAACCACCAGCCTGGTGACACCACTGACAGCCACCTCTCTTTGTCTGTGTCACACAAAGTGAGTGTGCAAGAAAGGGCAAAAAGAGAAAACAACCCCAGAAATTGGGTTTCAAGCACTGACAAGTCTCAATCATGGACAACATTTACTAAGCACTACTTTGGACTAGAAATAATGTTCCCTCCCTTTCTAGTGAAGGAACAGATGCATTTGCCCACTTCTTATTTTCAGAGACTTTGGAGACCTAAACCAAAACTATTCACAACCTGACCTTAAGTAAAATCTCTGATCATATTCCCTTCTGCCTCCTTCTGTTCCACATAATTTTTCTTTTTTTTGTGTGTCTTGCTTTATACAACAAGACATTGTCTACACAATGACCATTTCCTTTCTCTCAAGTTTTATCCACAAGCAACCCAGTAACTCCATTCCTTTATTCTCAATGCAGTTACAGCATTATACACATAATCCACAAGGCTGCTGTTTCCTTTTGTTCTTATATGAAACATGAGAGCAAAGCACTGTCTTATGAACACCAGGACATGCTGCAGCAAGAACTAGGATTTAAACCTGGAAATAACTATTTTTCAAGATAAAATCTAATGAGGGATAATACATTAATCTGGATTTCAGTGATTCATTACTGGGTCTTGAGAATAACTGGATTATTTGTTCCAATCTTCTAACTGCAATTTCATTTCACTTGAAATAAAGCCTGTCCATCATGCCCACAATGCTCATTTCCACATAGTTTCTACTCTCCACGCTCCCATCCCATCTAGCAGCTTCCCCCTGTCCTGGAGCCAGAGAGATGCTCTTCCCTACCCCATAGTTCCACTTCCCTAAAGCCCCCAGGGATCAGCCTCCAAGACCTGGGGAAAAGAAGCAGAACTAAGAAATCAGCTTCATCTCCCTGCAGGATTAGAATGAAACACCAACCACGACACAGCACAGCTCCAGCCCACCACCCCTGTCCCATGAGGGGAGATCTCTGTGTTCCTACTTCAGACAGCTCTCTGATACTCAGCGAGATTTAATTAGGTTCCCGATCTAAGGGTACATCTGGGGATTTAAATGGGTTATAAAATTGCTGTGGAGCTTGCAATGATTGTGGGGACTTCTTGCTTAGCCGAAGATGCTGGAATAAAGGGAGAATTGAGGAGGCTAAATTTGGGATGTCCTCGGTGATTTTCAGCTTGGTATCCTGTTCTGATAGATCTGGGTTTCCTGAGACATGTCAGGAATTGTACCCCAGCCTCGGGCTTCATTGCTATTTCTTCATTGCTTTTCTAGGTGGCACAGCTGTCCTGGCACAGCTGGTTCTGCAACAGTATTACAAAGAGCCTTAGAGTGGCATTTGGTAAGGCTCCACAAGCTTCAGGTAAATTAATTTTAGACACTGCAGACAAGCCCATCATGTCTTTGCTTAAGGAGTAAAGAAAAGCTTTCCACACCGAATTACAAAGCAAGAATTTAATTTGTATTTTGCTCACCCAGGGAGGACCCTGATCATATCAATGCAGAGGACAGCAGGTGAACTTCCGTGTCGCCAGAGCTCTGACAATGCCTTTGGGGGGTGTCCTTTGGTGCTGCACCTGGTGAATTCCCTCTGATGAACTTGTTCCAATTAATCAGGCACATATTTACACATACACCAGCCAAGGACACCCAACTGACAAGACCATCTCTGCTGTCAGGTAGCTTCGTGCATTTTTGGCACAACAGATGCTATAAACAAAAGCTTCTCAGGAGACTCTAGGCCACAGGCAAACCCAATCCTCGCATTTTCTTGGCAGGGAACAAGGAACCCTCCATTTGGAAACCAACATTCATTATTTAGGGATTTACAATCCAGTCAGGGAGGATCTGAGCCCTGAAAAACTGGCTCTCCAGCCAGCCAGTTTGTGGAGAGTTACTCTAAAACATCTCCTGCATGACATCCAGTGTAAGCAAAGCTCAGGGTAAACTGGAGAGCTGGGGCAAAAAAACTCACCCTTGTGCACTCAAGACACCAAAGACAGAAGTGCAGGAAAAGAAAGCTGAATGTGGAGGATGCTTCCTGGCTCAGAAGGCAGAGCTTAGAGACAGAGGTCAAGGTGAGCCCCACCAAATCTCTCACACCTGGTCTGAGATGCACTCACAGAGCTGCCTCCTTGTGCTGCTTCCCACAGCTCCAGCACTTTAGAACTAACCTTAGAGCCTCTCACCTGCTTAGCATAGCAGCGACTCCTGCCTGCTGCAGGCAAAGAGCACAGCTGGAGCCAGATTTCATGCTCAGAGGACTTGCCAGAGAAGCCTCAGGTGCTTAGCAAAGGAAACAGTTGGCTGGAAAGGATCTTCACGGAATTACATGGTAGAAATGACATGAAACCCACACAAGGCTTGCTAGTACTCAGCACCCAGTGCCAAACCTGATGCTGGTTCCTCAGCCCACTGAAACTTTACAAGCCTGCTCTCACACCCAGCTGTGTTCCTGCTACTGAACTCACCATATATTTTTCCAGCCCAAACCTTCCTTCCCTGCCAGGCAGATGGAGGGGGCCCAAGCCATTCTTTGGTCCAGCTTGGTTAGCCCAGACAATGTAATTTCTACATGTCTTAGACTGCTGCAAGGAGAATGCAAGTGAGAAGAAGCCTGATCTGCAGGCTGGCACCTTGGATGCTCAAGAGCTAAGGAAAAGCCTTGGCTGGGGAGCTCTGCTCCCTGGATGACAAAGTCTTTTAGCTAATGACTATTTAATGTGCAATGCATAAGCAGTCTCTGGAGGGAAAAAAAAAAAGGACAAGAACCATCTTTAAAGTGAAGGAAAGATTTGTTTCATGCTGTGGGCTCACAGCTACCACTGAGATTCTTTGCTCCAGGCAAGGCAGAAAAAAAGATCTGTACAGGACCTGCACCCTACTCCCAGGGGAGTGGTTTTGGCCATGACCTGTCCTGCAAATAAAAAAGCACCTTCACCTCTTCTCTTTAGGGCAGCAATAATAACCTGTGAACACTGCCTGGCTCATGAACAGTCTCCTCCGATCTGCTGACATGCAGTGATTTGTTAATGCACCTTTCAGCTGCATCCCCAAGATGGAACATGGGACATTCCCAGCATCCCTAAAACCCACCCACTCCCTTTCTGAACCACCCCTTCACTTCTGCAGCATCAACTCTCAGTGAACAACACAGGCTGCAAAACGCTCACATCCTGACCAGCTGCTTCACCTGCCAGGACATGGAGAGCTTGGGCATTGGCTGAGTACTTTGAAATGCTTCTGTAAACCTCAATCCCAACCAAGATGGTTTAATCTTAGACTTCCACAGCTTCTCAAACAAAGTGAATGTGTGTTCATGCCCAGTTCTCACAAAGTTTCTGAAAGACCATAAATTTTAACTTAATTCAGAGACACCAAACTGGAGACAGGGAACCTGCCAAAAGCAGAAGCAGGAATACAACCCCCAAGCCTGCCCTTGGCTGGCTCCAGCCTCATACTTGCTTCTCCAGCACACACACACAATATTGGCTGCCAGAAAAGTAAATATTCTATATTTACTGGATTGCTGCTCTAATACTATAGCACTGGCTGTAACCCCAAGGTGTTACAGAGCAAGATTTAACTTCATCGATTATTTCCTATCCTTCAGGTATGGGGCACGTCTGGACAACCTGCTATGAGTAATTTGCACCCCTCCTGGAGCAGCCTAGCCTTTTTATTTTCTCTACTGCATATAGGAGTCTCCACTCAGCTCTGCTCCCAATCTCTCCCTTCCTGAGGCCAGACAACCTGGGCACCAAAAGCCACCCTCCATCCAGAGAGGGGACACAGCCACCAGCACAGGGATGGTCACCAGCATCCCCCACTTTTCTGGGCCACACTCACACACTGGATCCCCTCAGCCAGCCAGGCTGTGGCCCTCCAGGAGCAGCAGGGGCTTCCCAGCCAGCCCCAACACCACCATGGCAACAACAGGGATGTGACAGGGGAGGAGGCACTGGTGGTTTCTGGAGGTGACAGCAGCATCAGCGGGACAAAGGGATGCTCAGCACCCACCTGGTGCCCACAGAGGAGCTGCTGTGGTCCCCTTGCCCCAGGGTAGCAGAAACCAGCTGCACTTCCCCACATCTGCTGGATACTGGTGATGCCTGGCTGGCAGTGCCTTGTCTCAAAGTAGTAACAGCAGCTCAGGGACAGCACTCAGTGAACACAGCAAACGCGCAGTGAAACTCCCTCCAACACACTTGCAAGAACTGCAGCACGTCCCAAGGAAGCAGGGAGGGGACACACTTGCCCACAGCCCAGCACAAAAGCAAGCCAAGCACCTCCGCATTTCAGACAAGCTACCCTTCTCCACCCCAGCAGGGTCTGACCAAACCAGGCTTCAAGCTCTGCTCTCTTTACAGGCACCAGCAACTGTTAGTTTGTGCAGGGAACTGAAATCCTTCCTCCATCCCCTGGGAAAGGCTCTTTGCATAGCTCTTCTCCTCCTGCAGAAATAAATGTGCATACAGCCAAGGGCAACAGGCGGGCACGTTGCATTATTAACCTCTCCTTTGCTGCAGTGCTAGGAGGACACAGAGCACTATGAGCCAGCATTCCCCAAAATCCCTACTGCAGGCCTGAGATGAGACCTCACAGCACAGGCACAGTCTGGCTGCTGAGCACCAAAACCAGAGACCCCGGGGGTTGCAAAAGACACATCAGAAACATCTCTCATGTCATCACTGCTGCACTCACCAGATCAAACCAGTTAACAGAGTTAGCTGGACACTTTTGGTGTCTTGCAGAGCACATAAAGCTGCAGCAAAGGTAAGGGCTGCAATGAGGATCCAGAGAGAAGAGGCAAGTGCTGGCAGACAGCTCACAGGATGGAAGAGATGCGGATGGAAGCACTCTCTACTCCCATTTTAACCCATAAAGTACTCATTTCAAGAAAGGACTGACTACAATGCTCAATCACTTTAGATGTTATCAAAATATTTATATTCCCTACTGAACAACTGCACTGAGATCACTTACCCAGCTGCAACCTTAAGAAGGCCCAATGATGAAGTTCCAAACAAGCAGCCCACAGCTGTCTTTGTTCCAAGCAGAGTTCATATTTGTTTTCTTCTGAGAAAAAAAGGAAAATAAAATTGGGTCCTTCTAGCCATGATTCCCCTGCCTTCCTCTGAGCAATACAGTCACCCATTGCAAGGGGGAACATAGATTTATTTTTTTTGGAGCACAGACCTCAACATACGGCCTTGGGTTTATTTTCTCCCTTTTTATTCCCACGCTGGGAATCAGTGTGGTTTCCTCATTTTTACTTAATTTACATCTCACTTTCAAACCCTGAAATGCTTGTGTACTCTTTTCTAAATCAAGACATATTCAAGACAATTCCTGCCTTTTAGAGACCCTGACATTAGCTGTGCAGTTAATTAATTTGAAAAGAATAAATTGTTTTATCCTCACTGCCTCTTAAAAGAAAGCAAAATCCTTGACCCCAACAAGTGTAATGCCTCCTACGTTTTCCTTTTCTTTAGTTCTTTGAAACCATTTAATCCAGCCAGCTGTCTTCATGTCAATGAAAAAGAAAATTTACAAGCCTCCAGAAGTTAACTACAGATCAAGGGGAATCTCTGATATGGAGGTTAGGGAAGGCAGTAACCAAGGCTGTGCCTGCCAGGATGCAGTACCTTGGAAAGATGGGTGGGCTTTGGATGGAGGCTCAGGCCTGACTCAGCAAGGTACTGGCACAGGATCTCAACAAAACAAGGGACAGACGTCAAAGGTGACAACATCTGTGCAGTTACAAGATGATCCAATAGTTCTTTCTGGGGCTGCCACTACCTTAATCCCAACTGCCTTGGCATCCTATTTCCCGGCAGCTAAAAACCATCTGAGACCCTGTGATGCTGAGGACAGATACATGCAGCAGCAGCAGCACCCTGTAGGACCAGGGCTTAGTGCTCTTTCCCAGGCACAGAGGCACAGAAGGTCTCAGTATCTCCTCCCTCACCCAGCTTTTCCCTGCTAGCAGGTTCCTGCCAGGGCATTCTCCATCCCATCCAATACCATGGGGCACCACAGGCTGGGAGCACCAAGCTCCTCTCTGCTCCACCCAAGGTACAGAACAGCCTGCAAGCCCCAGCACACGGCAGCTCTCTGGAAATGGACATCTCACACCACTAAAACCATGGCAACACCTGAGCACCCAGCCCGACCACCCCACAGCCAGCCCCAAGGATCACCCCAAATGCCGCAGGCAGGTCTTCCCTCCAACTTCTCCAGGCTAAGGAAAAAAGGCGTTTAAACGGACCAACAACAGCTTGGCTGGCATTTGTAGCTTCTGGCATCACCAGGCAGTAGGATGGGTCTCCTTGGCTCCTGGCTTCACAGCAAGTCAGTCATCCCCAGCCCGGCAGGTCTGGAGCCTCTGCAGGGCACTCCCAAACACTAACAGCTGGCTCTGTGATGAGAAGAAAGGGAAAGAAAGATTAGAAAACACAATGTTATGAGTGGGACACAGGGAAGGGACAAACCCAGCCCGTGACATGCATTTCAATCTGAGTCCACAGGAGCACCTGGCATGATCAGAGCAGCTACAAAGCACCAGGCTGCTCAGATGCAGCGCTGTGAAAGGAGTAGCTTGTTTTATTTATCACTTGAGAAACACCAAAGGAACAAGCTGCTGTCCTTGCTGCTGCCAGAGAGCTGGTGCAGCTCCCTGCAGCACCCAGGGCTGTGCTGAGAGGTGCTGGGGCAATCTGCAGGCACCAGTTCTGCTGGACAAGGAACTTACCAACTGAGGCAGGCACCCAGAAAAAAATCAAAGCCAAATGTGGCTTTTCCTGTACTGGTCAGTTGCCTTCACAGGTCCAATACAACCACACAACAGCCACAATTGCAGCATTTGAACCCAAGCAAAATCCCAAAACGTTTGGCTTGGTTACTTAAGGATGGACTACTGGATTGCCTTTGGCTTAGTCAAATATTTGATTGCATTTGCATCCAAATGTCTTTTGCTTAAAAGCTTAGGAGTTTTGCTAAAAAACAGCCACGCAGAGGCTGTTCTGGGCTGGAACATGAGCCAGGGCTTTGTGATTTTTAACAAGGCACCTGGTACCTAGAAGAGCCTCTGCTCTCTGCCCTGAAGGTACTGTCAGACACTACAGCTTTTATCTGATCAAGGTCTCCATGTCATGTCACATATTGGCAGTGGAAGCAGAGGGATAGATTTTCATTTTCCACAAAGACATTGTCCAAGTTCAACTGTTAAACAAGCTCCTCAATTTCTTCCTTTGAACCTCTTCGCATCCTTCATACATCCCAAGAACCACCATGATACAAAGAGACAGCAACAAAACCAGCCCCAAACATCTGAGATTCTCCTTGAGGGAAACATTCCCACTCAGGAAAGATCAGCTTTGCAATAAACATATGGCCTCAAAAGCAGAGGGAAAACCCTTCAAAACATAAAACAGAAGCGGAGTCACTCTTGAAATTAGAGTGGGTGACTGGAAAAGCTGATCAGTTGGGTCTGAGCAGCAAATACCTATGGCCTAAAAGAATAAGTCTGTCTAGCCACTGATACCATTTCAAACAACTGGGGGTTTAGAAGACAGACAGTAGCCACATAAAAAAAAAATTCAAATAAATAAACGATAAAAAATTCAAAGACAAGCACTCGAGTGGGGGCAGGAACAGCCAGGTGTGCATCTTGGTGACCATCAGCACAAGCATCTCTGAGTTCCAAGGCTGAGCTGCAGGACAGACCCACCTGATTGGAGCTGTCAGCCTCACTGCAGAGTTTTGGTTTCCCATTATAGGAACAGCTCAAGAGGGTGCAGGTTTGATTTGAGCAGTGTCTCTCTGCCAAGGATGAAAGCAAGGACCTGAGTACCCCATTTGTGACTTCCTCTCACATTGAAAAGTCTTCCTAGTGCACTCTGGCACCTGATCTCATTAAAAAGGAAGAGAGGGAACAGATGGAAACATAAAAAGAAACTGTCAGCTGCCAACCACTGATCCCATCCTGTCTCCATCTCTCTCCCCACTGCGGCAGGAGCACAACCAGCAGCTCTTGCAAGGACAAGGCCAGCAGGAGACAAGGAGGATTTCAGGGGGGCAGTAACCAGTAGGAATAGATGATATCTTAGTAAATAAGAGCTCCTTTTGTCAGGAAAGGAAACACATGAGAACTATGCCACGACCAGGAACCCTCCTGTCCCTGCAAACAGCCACCATGCCTGAATCCTTTCCAGCATGCCTCCACCTCCAAGCACCAAGAAAACCAGAAGCAAAGTCCCAGCAAAAGATGAGCTGGGATCCCCAGCGGGGCCTGTAGGAATCTCCATTCCTCTCTCCCAGCCTGTAGTTCAAGTATTGAAGCATTCCAGGAAGCCTCAACTGACCCAGGGGATGTCCTATAACCAAGAACATAAGAGAAGGGACACAGAGCCACCACCCTTCCTTTCAAGGTGTTTGCTTCATGCCTGCCCCTGAGCATCCCTCCTTAGGTGCCACCACAGAGACAGCCCTGCAACTTTCCCTCTCAAAGCAGCACAGGGACTCCCAGGGCAAGCAGGCCACAGAGAAGAAACCTTCCCCATTTCCTTAACCATCCCCAAACATTTTCCTCTTTCCCAGAGAGAAAGAAAAAATAAATTTCCCCTCCCTGTGCCAGAGGCAGCACATAAGGTGCACCTTAGACGACAGTGAAGGTCACAAATCTGCACTCAGTTAATTACAGCTCTGCCAGGTAACAGGCAAAGGGACCAATCTCACAGGGGTTCAACTTTCCATAGTTACTGAGGAAAAGGTGAAGCCACAAGGGGAAGCAAAAAACCCGCATTCATCCCAGTGCTGGGAATGCTGATCTATCCTCTCTCTGTAATTAGCCTCTCTAATTTCTGAGCAGCCCAGTGGTTTCAGCAACATACAAAACAGCTTTCTCAGTAGAAAATGACAACTTTCACTAGACTAACTTGATGGGAACAAAATGTATCACTGACAAACCTTATCTTGTCTGTATCCTTGCGCATTGCTGGCTAGATCAACATACCTTTAAAACAAATGCCTGCAGCAGTCCTGAAAGGCAGAGAAAACAGCATCTCAGCCTTGTGGCAGAACTGTGATGCAGATGATACTGCACAGGAAAATGAAGGTGTAAGTTCATTATGCATCAGCTTTTCCTCAGCAACTACCTGCAAGCAGGGTCTTGTCCCACAGAAGCTACAAGGTGCCACACTCCATGTCTGCTGTGGGCTTAGATGCCCAGCATGCCTGCAGTCAGATTACAGCACCTGCTTCCTGCCTCAGCCACCCACCTAAAAACCCTGAAGAGAAATGGAGAGTAACTGACCATCCAGCTGATGCCTTCAGCCCTCAGCACCCTCCATTCCCAAAAAAAAATCAGGAGAGGGCAAGTAGAAATTATGCCCAGGCACCAGGAACCTCTAGAGGCATCCATCAGCTGAACTGCTGAGACACAAATATCTACAGTCTCTCTTCAGCACAGCCTCAAGGCAGATCCCTTTTTTTTTAATCCTCCCTGGGTGCTGCTCCCACTTTTTTTAATTAACAACTGGATGCTAATTTCTCTCAGACAAGTTCACAACAACTTGCTGAGCTGAACACAAAAAGATGGCTTCAGTTTAATTTTCCTATGACAGAGGTTTCCAAATCTGTTTGGAAACTTTTTTTTTTTTTCCTGGCTGGTCCATCCACCACTGAGAACTCTTTTTACAAATGATATCTCTGTAGAGAGACGTCTGGGATTAACCAAGCCAGATACATCAAACCTTCACAAGGAATAGCTGGGCTGCAAAGGGAGCTATGAATCTCTTTGTGGAGCAGAACCGGGAATTAGCCAGCAATGAGGCTGGTCAGGAAGCCAGTTTGTTAAATAACAGTTCTCCAGGAGCAAAAGGAGCAACGGCTTTGCAGGCTGACTGGGGAAGGCTCCAGCTGCTAACAGAACACATCTCCCTCCTCTGCTGCTCTAAGAGCCTTCTCTCCCCACAGAGAAGCAGCAGATCAGACAGCAAATCTCCCCTCAGACAGGACATCTGAGGCTGTAACGGCACCTCCAGTCCCTGGGCTTTGCTCCTCTCCATTGCTCAGCAAACTTTTCTGCCTCACTGGACACACAGGTCCCTCAGCTCAAGAGGGGACCCTGGGGAGGTCAGACCAGCCCCTCCACGCTTTCAAGCTCACTGGGCTGCATCACTGTGCAATCCTCAAACCCTGCACATAAGGGCAGCCTATTTTTTTAGTCTCACTGGCAAACTGAGCTGAAAAGCAGCTGCGGAGGAACATTCACTTGGGAAAGCAGGATTTCTCCTTCCCAGCAAGTAGCATTTGCAGGGCAGCAGGCAAACTGGCTGACATTTGCGGAGAGCTCTGAAGGCACATAACCCTCTGGAAATGTGCATCATCAGTCCTGCTATTCCTGGCCCACTAAGCTTGTTTGTCTCCCACAAAGGCTGTGAGAGAGCACAACTCTTGCACGCGTGCTGTCTCCCTGGGAACTAATCCTACGTTTGTCTTCCTTGACTTAAGTGTTCATTTGAGCCCACAGAAAAATTTCAAGGCCTAGGAACACCTGGCATAAAGTGAAAACAAAGATCAGGTATCAAGCACAACCTCTCCTGGGGACGTACACCCAACAAGAAAGCCTCTCTCCCAATGCTCATAATCCAGGTAAACAGCTGCCTTTGGAGACAGAAGCAATCCAAGGAACTTCCCAGCATATCCCTCCCAAAGCCCTGCTTGGTCCCTTGGCAGGGCAGGGGCTGCTGCCAGCAGGGGCTTCCTGCCTTCCCAGATCACCCCTTGACGTTCCCACTTGCCCCAAGTCTACGTACAAGTCCATCTGGCATCCTCACAACAACAGCAGTTGTTCTTCCAGTAAAATAAATTCATCTAGAAGAGAAAAGGCAGCTGGCATCTGCTCCCTGCCAGAGCCCACAGCAGACATTTCTACATGTTTTATAAGGCTCTCCTTTCACTCCCTTTCACAGGTGATCAGTGGGATCAGGCACACAATCATGGAAAAATTTAGATGGAAGAGACTCAGTATGTCTCTGGTCCAGCCCCTCTGCACAACCTATACAATTTCCAAGTTAAAACAGATTGTGCAGGGAGGCACCCAGCAGTGTTAGATATCTCCCAGGATGGAGACTCCCCACCTCTCTGGCTCACAGAAGCCTTCACTTGCCTTTAAAGTTACTAGACACACATTTATCAGCTACAAAACAGGCTCCAAAAGATACTGTGTGCCATGATCCCACAGTCCTTGCTCTGTAAGTTAACCTCAGCATGCAGCTTCCAAGTCCATGGCTCCTTGAAAAGATGTAAAAGGCTCCTCTTTTGGGTGTTGTTTGTTTTGAAGTAGCCATGTGTTGAACCAAAATGCCAAGTGTTCCATACCATACAGCAGAAAGGCACTGGGGTTATCTGCCCTGCACATTCAAGTGCCAGAAGATGGGTAACATACCAAGAATCCCACAGAAATAAGAGCAACCTCTTTTAGCAACATTTATCTTTGGTCCTGCAAATGTAGTGAGATACCTACCTCTTCCTCATGGTCTCTTTCAGTCCAACAGCACCAAACAGGCAATATCAAGGCCATGGCATCACCACCATCCATTTCACTGCCTGGGCAATCAGCTGAATATAAACACAGCACATCAGAGATGCACACCCAGATAGTTGATTATACAAACCAAAGGCATCAGCCAGGAAATAGTAAAGAGAGGCCTGAGTCACAAACAGCCTGGCAGAACACGTGGTAAATTGGCTGATAAAAAGGAAAAAAGGAAAAGGGTTCCCAAAGCACCTTCCACAGAGGAAAGGTCAGAAAGCAGGGAACATTCCAGAGCCAGGCCAGCTGTAAGTGAACCCAGCTCATGGCTCAGAAAAGCAGAGCTGTAATGTCACAGTCTGGTGGTGCTTGAGTGGCTGGAGCCGTGACCTTCGGAGGGCGTCACAGCAGCTCGGGGCAGCAGGACTCTTCCTCAGCCACACAGTCCCACTGCACTCTGATCAGCACTCCCACGGGCAGGGAAACACAGGCACAAAGCAATCAGGAGCTGGGAGGGGTCTGTGTATGAGCTCTGAGGGTCAGGCCTGTCACCATGGCCAGGAGGGTTCAGGGACAAAGACAGGGACAAAGTGGAGCCTGACTGATACATATGAAAGTGGGGCTGGAGTAACAGCATCCAGTGGGGTGAGGGCTTGGGGGTGACACAAAGTGATGTGCAGGTCAGGGAGCCAATACAGACCATGGCCAATGGGGCGTCGAGGAGAGGAGAACATTCTAGGTGGGTTACATATAAGGAGAAAAGGGGTGGGAAGGCCAAAGAGGGTAACATAATTAGAATATGTTTATATAGAACTCTAAAGCGTTGTGGGAGATACATTTTTGGTCACTCTATAGGTGAGGTAGGCCCTCACAGTGCTCTGGTTGACAGGACTGGCCTCCACACTGTAGCATTTTCCAAGTGCCAAGGTTTTCTCAGCTAACATATGCTGAACAGCAGCTCTATTTGTTTTCTACTGGATGAATAATCTTTTCTATCAGGATGCAATCAGGAGCCTAACTCTGATTTAGCTGGCACAGCCTTTCCTCTGATTAGGAACCTGGAAATCTCAGCTCAGCCACTCACAAGTTTCTTGCTTGCAGGGAGATTGTTTATAACAGTCTGGCAGATTAAATACAGCAAATATTCACCACGAAAATCAAAGCAAAGCCAGAGCTGCTGCTCACCTCTTTATACAGAGCATTTTAGTTAAGAGAACAGAGCAAAGGATAATTCTTTTGCTGATCCCCTAAAATTAAGATTATGCAACTGCTTTGCATCACTCATTGCCATCCAAATTTAAATGATTAAAGGTGTTAATTTCTTTCTGGACTCATGGCAAAATAATGAGGACTTGCCACCTCCACGTGCCTGCACTTCAGACCTGTCCATATATGACTTACACAACCACTGCAATGACAGAGCACAAAAACCAAAGTCTCTCATAACACTTGATAACTGAGCCTAGAGAAGTCCAGCTCTCAAAATAGAGGGGTCAAAACCTGAAACAAATTCATGCCCAGGATATGGGAAAACAGGAAGGAAGATGCAATGCTGGAAGCACTGGATTCCTGAAGCTCACAGCAGTATGGATGCTCTCTAGACAAAAAGCTCTGCATGCTGCATTCACATCATGCCATTAGTGGGGGGTCTGAATGTTTAAGGTTGTCCTCTACCTTGCCAGAGGGGTCTGACTCCTACAGATACGCGGCAGATGTTCTTAATTCACTCAGCCATGGCAAAAAAAACCCAAAAAAACCAACAACAGCAACAAAAAAAAAACCCAAAACAAAACCCCCAAAACCAAAACTAAACCAAAACCAAAACAAAACAACCAAAAAAACCCCCAAAACCAAAACCAGCTGTATCCTAATAATAAAAAATAGGCCCAAGCTGAACATGGAACCATTGTGAAAGTCACCGTCAGAAGTACAGGACAGAAAAGCAAAGGTCTCCCTCCAATCTCCATCAAAAGGGGATGATCACAAAGTGCTTCCTACTTTCTGGGTAGTAAATCAGTCACTTGCAGAACAACTAAGTCTTTGAGAAAGAGTCTGAAATCTCCACTGCAAACACCAGACAAGCTCCAGATGTCTTCTGCACAGGGCTGGCTGTACTATCCCCACCCAGGGAACCCGTTAAACACAGTTTAACTTGTTTGCCCATTTAGTCCAGAGCACTTTTAAATCACCACATATTGACACAAGTTGCCAGAGGTATTTTAACCCTTGAGATCTCAAGATGCTCAACACTGATTGAGAAAGCAATTTTAAACAAATCTTATTTTCTTTGGTGTTTAAATGACTGTGAATGAACTGCTCATCCATCCTTGCTACCAGCTCTTGCTAGGAGTAAGGTTCATTCAGCTCCATTTTGCATGCAATTCCTGCTTAAAATACTGAGCTGAATCAGCAGATTCTGTCCTGGAGGAAAAGGTAGCCCTGCCCTAAACCTCTGTGCATCACACAGTCTTAATCTGGCTCTGCAAATGAAGGGCAAGAAGCAGGACAGAAACAAAGCAATTAATAAATTGGCATAAACTGCTGGATTTTGAGGCCTGGTATGCCCCTCCTAAAAGAGACATCCGAACCTGGGTTGAAGGACTGTTCTTTCAAATACAAGAAGCAGTAATCCCTCTGCTCTTCTGGTTCTGGTCACCAGAGAGCTGTCCATCAGCCCATGGCCAGAAAAGCTCATATCCTAATTAAAGACAACATTTAAAGCCCCTAGCAATAAAGATAGAGATTCATTGGCAGAACACGTCAAGTGACAAAAATACAGAGGCTTTTGGTAACAATTCTTTGAAGGGAAAACTAAAGTATATAGGAATCACTGCTGGAAGGCTCTTAGGGGAGAGGGTTAAACATTGTCAATTGTGAGATTTAAGCATTGCCTGGGAAATGTCAAATGCTGTCAAGATATGACAAAGCTCTCTGTAGTGATGCCCTAGCAAAGGGCTCATCTCTGAGAATGCAGACTGATGGATCATCAGCCCTGCCAACAGAAAGCAGTTTATTAGCAAATGGTACAGAGAGTACAATGCCCTCAATAAAAAAAAAAAAGAAAAAAGAAAAAAAATCACCAAGACATCCAGCATCTCCCTCCAGTACCTGCAGCCACATCTGCAGCCCAGCCCTGCTGTCAGGAGTCCTCTCAGAACATCCAGTCAAGTCCTTCCAGGCTTCCAAACCCTGGCTTTCTGGGAGTTGCACTCAAGCCACTTCAGGGAAAAAAGATTAAGATGTTATTAACTTCATCAGCAGACTTCCAGGAATTTTTGCACCTCAGAGAAAATCAAATGAGGGGAACATTTTTATTCACTTTCTCCAAAGCAAAATAAAACCAGCCACTGCAGCAATAAGACAGCTATCACTGGAGTAGAGCTCTTCAAAGCCCTGAAATAAATAGCCTTACCTCTAGCTTCTAACTGCACTGAATTGCTTTACACAACCTTACACAAAACCCAAAATAAAATACCTCCTACAAGTTATCAAACAAACAGCATTAAAAATGTTGTTGATGCCCACAGGATTAGGCGTTAGCTTCTAAATTTTCCCATCGTTTGGTCTCCAGAGCAAACCTTCAGGTCTGACTCAACCCCAGCATTAGGCTGGTCTTCTGAAATGGTAATGAAAGTGCCTTCAGCAAGATCAGACAGACCACAGAATCTTCCTTCCTTATTAGTTCGAGTCCTGCTGTCTCTGACCAGCTCGATTGCCACAACAGCCACTTGGCCTGTGGCAGCTGAACAGCCACAGAGCCTGAGCAGCAGATGAGGCAAAGCCTGGGGAGGAAAACCAGCCGTGAAAGAGACTGACAAAGCAAGGAGCACTGGGATCTGAATGTCACACCATCCCTTCAGAAACTTCCACATCTGCCTCCAGAACTTGGTGCTCCAAGAAAGAGACACCTGATGCTTTCTCTGCCCTTGCTTGGCACGTCAATATTTAAGCAACAGATGCCTTTATGTCACCTCCAAGATATCCTTTGAAGGAAAAGAAGGAGGGGGGGAGAGAAAAAGAGAGATGGGGAGCAATACACCATCCAAGGAAGATAAAAATATTCAAGGCTTCATGAAACCAATCCAGGTCCCAGACATTTTTCTATCTTTACAGATGTTACTATACAAGGAACGGCATAACATTAAAATCCATTTCACAGGGAGAGGAGAAAAGCTTTGGAGAAGAGCACAAAGGACAGCGCTGCAAACTCTTTCAAAGCCAGAGGAGCACACCTCCTCCTGGGGGTGGCCAGCTCTAATTGCCACATTGCTTCCCAGTAATGATAGGAGAAGGGGAGTCAGGACAGCTGCAGAAAGTAAATGAGACTTCTCAAAGGAGAAAAAAGGAAAGAGAAAATAACTAAGACCTTTTTACCATGCTATTTGTGACAAGAGCCATCAAAGCGTGAGAGTTAGTGATGGACAGCTGGGGAGAACAGTCAGAATTCAACAAAACTGTTCAGACAGGATAAAATCAGAATGAAAATTAACATTCATCAAAAGAAGTAGCTTTTTGCTTTGCCCTAGGGGTACCACTGTGTCACAAGGTAAATATCCCATTCTGCTGCCCAGATCCAAACAAAGACCATTCTTTTCCTGTGGGCAACTGACACAGCTCTGTAGGAGGGTAAGGATTGGACACCATCTCTTCTCTAGCTGGGAAAGAGAAGGTCCCTCCTGATCTGACAGGTTCACTTTGACAGCCATCAGAGTGGGCTGTCCTGCTTCCAGTCATGTATGGTAGGATGGGCAATTGTTCATGGGCTTGTCAGAGCCACATAGGAGGCTAAATCCAAAGATCAGTCACCGTAACTTTCCTTTTCTGCCCTAGTGTCATAAAGGTAAGGTTTTGAAAATATCTCCGTGACTTACCTTTTGTGCCAATGACCCCATCTTCATCAGGGTTGGCTCATTTTTCTTAAGTGAAAAGGAAAGGGCAAGGGAAGCCTGACTGAGGAAATTGTTTTCCTTCTGTGGGGGGCATTTGCTCAGCTCTCCACCACTGGGAGGCAAATTATCTTCTGGTGCAGGGGCAGAGAGTTCAGCACAGCTCTGCTAGGAAAGAGCTTGGCCCAGATCTCCCTTGCTGATTCCTGCTTTCTAACAAGCATTCCATTTGACAGGATTTTAAAAAAGGAGGCATCCGCACAGCTGAGGAGACACAGGATTCCACTCCCTCCTCCTGCCTTCCACAGCAGACCTAAAACCCAGGAAAAAGAAGACTTGGGAGTCATCAGATGTAACATCTCATTTATTCGTTACAGCTGCCCCTGTTCTTTCCCCCATATCATTATGGGAAAAAATATATGGCAATTACAGTCCCCCCTGCTGGTACATTCTCCACAGCTTTTGAAGTGCAGCTCTGAAGCAGAGCTCCATCTAAATAGAGCCAGCTTTGAGATCTGCATCCCAAAGCTCAGTGGGAAATGGGCCCATCAAATCCTTAACAAAACATCAAGCAAGCCACCTAGGACACCATGCTCTGTGCCTTCACCACATCAAAGCTGACAGTGTCACTTGACAAATGGCTCCTTCTTTCTTGCTTTATAGGACTCTTGTGTCACAGCATTGGCTCCAAAACTTCCCATTTCCCCGGAGAGCAAGGTTACCCCAGCATTTAAACATCAGACAGGTTTACCTGACACTTTAGGGTCAGCTAAGGCACAGCTCAGGCCTTGCACAATTTCTGGTGCTCCTGGAAGGTGGTGGCCACAGCTCAGGTAGCTGTGCATTGAGAAAATTCCTTTCTCTGGGTACAGCCTCATCTCACCTGCCAGAGCCCCCACAGAATCCACTGGGTCTGAAGGCACATTTTTCATTGCTCTTCAAGTCCCAGAATGCCAGGACTTGAAAGGGACACCCTAAGGATGCAGTCAGAGCCCTGACTGTATTGAGGGAATAAAATAAGTCAGATAGAGCCTAACACCTCTTCCAGTTAGTTTCCAGAAACCCTCAAACAACAGATAATAACATCTGCAGCTTGGGGAGACAGAGCCATGCATTTGAGTACAGGCACAGTGTGTACAGGCTCGTGGCTGGGTGCTCTGCATTCTTCTCTCTTCACCACTGCTGAGACATTTTGACTCCTCAGCCCTAAGTTCTGGTTCTGCGATAATTCTCTAAATAGTCAAACTGCAGCTTCAGGCATCCCATTACCTGAGGAGGGTAAGGTCCTGGAAGTGTGACTGACCACAATTCAGTATTTCCCATAAGAAACTATGGACAGAGGAATGTGTGCAGGCATTCCAGAAATGCACACAACCTAAGCCCACAGGGATAACATACATGGCATGGAAGATGGAGAGAAAAGCAAGACCACTGGGGTTGTCAGCTGCCAATTCAACACCTGGTAATGACAAAAATACTAAAGGAGATTGTGCTTTTAAAATACCAAGAACTAACTGCTTATTATCCTCAGGTTGAGTGGAAAATCTCTTTATAATGCAAAATTAAACTTCATCATGTCCTGGTGACCCTATCTGATCCCCCTTCAAACACATCATCCTTCTGAAAGATCTCAGCTGCTTCACCTGCGAGACTGAGCACCGTACAAATCTCTCACAGTCAGTGGTCCTGCTGCCTCTTCCAATCCATTACATTTTCATCACCACCTTCCTGATGCCTGCTGCTCACTGAGGTCAATTAAGGATGAAGAATGAAGGATAGCAGGACAATGACAACAGTAACCAGAGTAGGGTATTAAATAGCTGACAGCAGAGCTCTAAAAGACAAGGGACAGCAAGGTGTTATTGTACAGAAGCTTCCACAATGCAACTGCAGTAAAGACAGGGCTATAATCTGCTCCCAGGCCTGGAAAACTCAATCCCCTCAGCAGAAGCAGCATTACTTACACTTGCACACTTCCTTATCTAAGTCTTAAGGACAGAGGAGTTTCACTTTGATCCAGATCCAGCTCAGCTCTGAGCTGTGCTGCCATTTTGAGGTGTTCCTTTTGCTGTGGGGCATTCTCAGCATCAAAGCACAAAACCCTAAACCAGAACATGTACACACAAGGTTGAGTGCAGGCATCCTGATGTCCTATTCCAAAAAGTCGCAAGGAAGTCTGTCTTCAGAGAGCCTGCAATAAACATTAACAATATGTTCACTACCACTTAAACTACTTCGAGGAATCCTTCCCACCCCTTCTGTCTGCTTCACCAAGCATAAAATACCTGCCCTGGATCAACCCTTATTGTTTTCCTTCTCCCACAATGCCAGTTCCAGGTTGGATATCACCACTCACCAGTCATGACTTGCTTTAAGGGAGGATTTGTTTTGCATGTTACATTATATGTTTGCTGTGGTACTTCATGCTTTTAGGCTTGTGTTTTCAAATTCTTCTTAGCAGTTACAAGTGCTAACAAAAAAAAAAAAACACACAAAAGAGAACAAAAAGCTCTCCTAATTCTAACACAAATAGCTTGGGATTTAACGAAAAGTTCAATTCTGAAAGGAAGCGAGGCATTCTGCAGGAAGGGAACCATTCTGCAGTTAAGAGTCCACAAAAATAACACAGCAGAACTGTGGAGAGTCCCTGCAAAAACCTGCAAAACCCTAATGCATGCCTTGCTTTTCTTTCAATCCTCAGCTTCGCATGAGGCTCAGAGTCCATCAGTCACACCTCCCAAGAGCAGCTTTCAGATATAAGGACCTCTTACACTTGATTTGCCAGTCAGGCCCTATTTCAGCAGCATCACTGCACCTTGCTCTGCCCTAGTCAGGGTCAAACATTAGCATTTCCATTTGTCCATGCTCATAACTCAACTCTGTACTGCAGAGGCCTGGGAAGGCTTCTTGGTACAGAGACAGCTCCTCTGGAATTAATGCACCTTACATCAACAAAGTCTTAATATTTCAGCAGGAGCCAAGATTTCATGCGTTGGCCCTGTTCCAAAAACTTGGGCTACTTACATCACATGCACTAGATTCAAATAAAGCAGCATTACGGTGTAGTTAATTTTTTCTGCTCCATATATTTCCACAGGCATAAGAAATAGGCTTCTGAATTTGAAATGGAGCCTGAAGTTTCTGCAGAGCTGCACTTCCCAAAAAGCAAATATTTACATCCACTAGCACCAGCTGCCTCTTTTCTTTTTTCCTCCATTTCATTTCCAGATGCATTGTTGGTACATCTGCTCTATTAATTAAAACTGATTTACACAAGACAAAATAGAATCATTATTACAAGCCTTCAGTGCAAACGAGTGACATCTAAAATTGCACTGACATATTCCAAAATTCCTGTGCCCCATTTTTGCACCTTTGCTGCTTGAAAAGTGTTTTGCTCTGTTTGAGTCCATTGGGCATTCCTATAGCTGAAAACCAAAAGATATTTCAGCTTAACCTGACTCCCCTGACTTGCTCTCAGCTCCTGCCATGAATGATTAACACGGTGGGGAATGAAGGGAAGGCTGGTGGTGTTTGGCTGTATGTTTTCATGATCTAAGCATTTTTCAGGTTCATCTTTAGGAGAGCAAGGTGTGGTGATGCAGTTTGGCTTCTGGCCTTATCTGACTTTTCAGTGCACAGCAAGGCAGAACCCAGCACATGCCTGTGAGAGCAACAGTGCAACAGCTCTGAGGAGCAAAGAGCTTCCCCATGGTGATGCCCACAGGTACAGGTGTCCTCCTTCCTCAGAGAGTGTCACTGGCCTCACTCGGGTTTGCCTGTCGTCAGTAACACAGTGGCAACTTCAGGTCAGGAGGGCTCCTTAGCAATCCTTGTCTTTCATTATCACACTCTCTGAAAGGTGGCATCTTCCAGACATGGCTCAAAAGGGCTTGAGGTGGGAAGGGGAAGAGAAGAGCACAGAGACAGCACAATTTCAATTTATGAGCCCCCTGGAAAAGATAATACCCCTCTGTCAACTACAAAGAAGGTTCTGTCCATGTTTTTCCAACACTTTCCTGACACCCTGCTGGCTATTCCAACAGAACCTTGCCCTCACAGTCTCTGCAGGACACTTCAGCCACAGAGGCCATCTCACTCCCCATATCTTGATGCCAGCTTCAGTTTAATCTCTGCTGGGAAAAGCCACAGAAGTGGAGTCCTTAAAACTCATCTATCTTGAAGGGGAAAAGTAAATATCCAAGTTTGCTCCAAGAGCAGATGGTGTCTAAAGGAAATTATGATAATTAAGCTTCTGAGTTGTAGATTTCCAAGGGACTATTCTACTCCAGCACCAGACCTCTAGGCCAGTGCAGCAGTTAAAAGTTTCATCACACTTTATTAATTGCTAATTACTGCTTCATTACTTTCACTCATGCTCCTGAGACTGCTGCTGTCACTGTTTTCTTCAGGGGTCACTTCAAAACTGCAGAGTGTGATGTGATGTGATGAGTAAGGTCAGTTTCTGAAACATAAATAGGTTCTTCTCAGCTGCTACATGTGCTCAGCCCCAAACCAGCTCTGAGGCCTGTAACACTCACCAAGCACAGTTTGTCATCAGGATCATATGAGAAGACTCAGAATTTATGCAATTTGCATTTTTAACTTCTGTTCTGGGTCTCTTTTGGCAAACCCCACTGTCGCAGCATCCAGATAAGGAGCAGTTGCTGTCCTGCCTGTCCCCTCTGTAACCCAGTGAAGAACCAGTCAGAGTGAGTTTTACATCTGAGTTTAATCCATTTCCTACTCAAACTCTTCCCTCCAAGAAGTCTGAGCAAATCCAGTCAGAGTCTGGTCTTGAGTTTTCGCACACAGAGCGGTGATATTGCTGGGAATTGAAAGTTTGAAAGTTGGACAATATCCAGATTTTGAACAGGTTTCCAAGTCTGAAAACAGTTTTCAAGCACAGAACTTTCACAAAGCTAGTCACGTAATTAAGAGCCAAACCACTTATATAAATTTATGGGCTAATACTACCCTGTTTCATAATGAAAACAAAGTTAATTTGGGTTTTATTCAGTGCCAGTGCTATTAACTGTGCATCTTAGGCATAACTGAACTTCTCCATAAATCTAAATTCCGTTAACACCCTGAAATCAATTACTTTGTGATTTATTGTTAAGACCATAGTGCTGACAATTATTAAACACCAGCCTACACTGGCGTTTCCACAAAAAGTGCAAGCTCACTCTAGGTGTGGACCAGCCTCTCCAGTGTTCCCAAAGAGCAGAAGTAAGTTTTTCAACTACCTTTCCTTTAATTCCCAATACATTAGTGGGATCCAGGCCCCTTCCAGTTCCTACTAACACTCAATGCCAGTTCAAAGACCTGCAGTGTGGTTTTCAGGTGTGACAACAAACTTCTGCTGCCAAATATCACCACTCCCACAGCCAGGAATCCTACAGCCATCCCAGCCCTAGGTGCACTAATCCCAAACACATCCTGATCTACTCCGTGCTGGGCTCTACCTGCTGTCTGCACAGCTGGCAGCATGGTTTGCCCCAGCTGCATGGCTGGTACCATCAGCATCATTGCAGTGGTGAAGGCAGAGAGCTCTCACAGGGCTCACACAATTCTGATGGCCACGCACTCCTCTGCTGAACACTCATCTGTCAGAGCACACCATTATTTGTGGGGATGTGCAGCTATTCAGCAGACACCTTGGAATTAGGTTTAATTGTGATCCCAAGACAGATTTCATTACATTTCAACTCAACGGTGTTGAGTAGTGCTCTGTCATCAACCTGGGGCAGTCAACTGATTATAAAGCAAGTATTTAATCACCTTAACCCTCTAGAGACTTAAATTAAGGCACTTCACCGCAGTCCCTTTATTCCTTAGTCTTAATTGAGGTTTCATTACCCACTGCTACAGGGTCATTGTTTTGAGGCACAGGTACCTGACAGCTGAGGACCTGGGGCTACCTCGGCCTGAGCTTCCATTTATAACAGGCAGCATTTGCTCATTCATTTCTTTGATACCCAGATAATGATCTCTGGCTTCAGCAATAAATAAGTTTTGAATATTGATTCACTTTCACCCTGCTATCCCCCAATCTAAACAAATCAATTCCCCAGCAAGTGACAGGCACTTCTCCCTGTTATCCCCCAATTTAGATAAATCAATTCTTTAACAAGCGAGTCATCCCTATTTAGTAAAGCACTATGAAGATGCACTTCAATAAATCTGTTCAAGTTTCCTACAGAGGAAAAAATATTGTTTTAATATACGATTTCATATTATTGTTTTAATAAAAGGAGCCATTAACTATGGTGCTCTTGTGCAAGTTGTATTACAGGTAAAATTTCATCTCCCCAGTCTCGATGGGTGACACAGAGGACCCGACACAAGACAGAAAAAGGACATTTTTTAAATAGCTGTTCAGCCAGGGAGAAAGCTAATTTGCTTTGGGCTCAGTGCTTTGTCTTTGCTTTCAACACCAACTATTTAAACTCAAAAACTTCCAGGCATGCTAGCATATTAAGATCTATCAAAATTCAAATAAGATGCATAATCTAAATAATGTAGTGTATAAATTGACTTTAAGGACTGAAGAAGTTGCATATGCATCTTTTAAGGTCTGTAGCAGCAAAATTAAGACATCCATATTTTCCCTTTTCTTTCCAATCTGCCATTTCATGTCTTTAGGCACTGTTTTTATACTGTTATATTGGGAATGCAAATATTTCATAAAACTTTTTATGAGCTTGAATACAATTCTGAGCATTTACATTTCCCTGTAATTCAGTAAAACCATAAATCCATTAAACACCATTTCTACAAAATCAACCTGACAATCCCCATAACAAGCACTTCCAACTCAGTCTCCTGTTTCAAGGATGCTTCCAAAGTCCTTGTCCCCTGAAGAACATTTTGACATTAACAGTCAAAGCTTCACTAAAACCAAGAGAGGCAACACTGTCATGAAGTTCAGCATCCATTCAACTCCCCTTCTGCGTAATGATTTCCCAAAAAACACCATCTAGCTGTAAGGAAATTAAGGTATCAGAACAGGATCCATTTCCTGTGTCATCTCACACCTCTAGGACACAGGATGATCTTCCCCAGCTCTCTAATTTGGTGCTCATTTCCAAAGAGAAATACAATGAGAAAAACATGAATAATTGCAATCAAAATGAGTTAGCAAGCAGTCTCCAGACAAATTGGACAGCTAAACCAAAGACAATCACCTGGAACCCTGGCAGTGCAGCAGAGCCAGCACTGAGGAATAAGGCACACAGCTTTTCTTCATCACACCACTCAGTGAAGACCTGTATAAGGTGAAGGCAAGCAATTAGGATGAGAACATTTAAGTAAGAATAAATAACAGACTTTGTAGACCAAAGTACAGTGTGTAACAACCTTGTCTTACCAGAGCAGTTGTCATAGCCAGGAGAAACTGAAGATCTTTATGACAAAATCCTTGCTGCTACAAGTTACAGCAAGCACAGAGAGGGACATGGACTGTAAGGCTCAGTGACAAGGCCAAGGGAGGTGTGTTGAGGCCTCCTCCACTGCTCTGACCATGCCTGCAAGCTGAGTCTCTCTGAGATGGTAAACTCCAAAGCTGAAGTTAAAGAGAGAAATGAAGAGCACTGTACCTTTCACTCACGAAGGATGGATCCACATGGCAAGATGAGGAAAGCCTGGCTCTTAAAAAACAAAAAAAACCCAAGAAAAACCAAATAAAGCTCCCCAGGCACTCCTACAGCATTCATTGGTTTGTTCCATATTTGGTAAAGAAACATGTAAACAGCAACTCTGAAAACCTAAAATAAAAGGCTTTATTTTCTCAAAAAAACATTTGTTTTCCTTTCTTTTTTCTTTTTCTTAAAAAAAAGGTCTTTTAACACTTCCAACATTTGTGGATAAAATGAAAATATACAACAGCCATCTAAATAAATGTTTTTTCTTCTACTTCAAAAAATATAAGCATCATTTTAACCAAAAGCACACATGGATTACTTACAATACAAAAGCTTCAAGACTGTAAAGCTTCATGGCTGTACAACTCTGAGGGTTCCCACACAAACATGAACACACTTGTGTGCACAAGAAAGGCAGGACAAAGCTGGTGAACTCTTTGTTCAGGTGGTAACAACTCAAAGCCTTTGTTTTAAGGATTTTTAGCATGGGAAGGCTGGCAAATCCCAGCAACTGCATGTTATATGAGCCTCCTGTGGCCGGTGAAAGTTTCCTGGATTTAAATGTCTCCTAAAGGTTCTGCTTGTTATAAGCCTAAGTGTCTACAGTCGCTGGCTAATTCTTTTAGCAAATTTCATTCTTGAGAATTGAGCTCAGCTTTGGACCCATAAGAAGTCACAAGAGAGGGCTTGATGGCAATCCAAATTATTGCCTGAAGAGTAAGCAATGAACAGCCAGAGGCTGAGCGCTTCTCTGGCATAAACAACTCCATTTGATCCTTCTGTCAAGTGACTGAAGTGCACATAAGAACTGGAACTCAGGATATCAGCATGGCATTCACAAAACAGCTGCAAGAATGAGATGTAGAAACCATTATCAGGCTTTGGCAAGGAAATTTTCATCTCAGTCCTCACTCACTGAAGTGCTAAAGAGGAGGCTGATATTCAAAGGCTACAAGGTGGAAATTCAGAGGCTCTTAAGAATGGTAAATGGGGACATGTACCATAAACACCACCATTTCACACCACCCAAAATGGTAAGGCAAGTTACACAGGATTTCCCCCACATCACCATTAAGAATGAAACCAACTGTAAATTAAAGGAATGTCAAAAGACAGTTTTAAGATGGTAACAGGAGGCTATGAGGCTTATGCTCACTTGTCAGTCCTTGCTTCCACTGAATCAGTGATTCTATATTATGCTGCATCCTAAAACACCCAGCTCAGCGGCCAGAAACCAAGGTCCGATTTTCTTTTCTCCTGTTTCCTACAGAGACATTATGGAGCAAGCAGAACTGGTAGTTCAAAACATCCTCTCGGCACTCTCAATGTCACACCAACTTTTTGTTAATGTAACCTTCACATTAACAATGTTTTTAACACTTCTGCCTGCCTGTGACACAAGGTCTAGCAGCAGCGACTGGTGCAGTTCAAGAATTAAAGTGGAATGTCACTAGTCCCTTGCTGCTGCTGAGCCTGCACAATCAGGTGGAGCTGTCTCTTTGCAATGGCTGTGTTTAAATCCCACAGAAACTCCAACAGCTTGCCCTGGAGGAGAATCTCCATGGGCACAAACTGCAGAACCTGCTGGGGAGAGTCTGTGTCCAGCAAAGAGCTCATCAGTGCATTCAGATGCTGCAGATACTCCACAACTGGCACGGGGAGGCCTCGGTAACCAACGCAGAGCAAAGCGGTGCCGCTGCTCAGGGGCTCCCGCGAGGTCGGACACGCGAACGTGACGCTCCTGAAGCAGCAGTGCAGGATGAACACCAGGCCAGCTGTGAAGCGAGTCAGGCAGGAGAGAACAGGCAAAACCAAGGCATCTCCCACTGCCAGCTGGGCCAATGAATGCAGAACACACTCCAAAAGCTGCTGCTGGTACTTTGGTTCTCCATCGTACAGCAAAGAGAAGCTGAAAGTCAGCAGCGTGGCTGAGTCTATGGGCTTTATTTCCATGGGCTGGCTTTCTCTGTCACAAAGGGAGGGAAAACCCACCACAAGGCACTTAAATTGGTCACTACAACTTTCATTTAGGACTTCCTGATGGCACCTGGAAAGATCAGATACTTTTGCCAGGATGAGTTCCTCAGGAAGAACTTCACATGAGTGACAAGGCTGCAGCATTGATCTGCTTTTCAGCCTCCCCCCACCCAACTCCTTCACAGCTTCATTAAGATTTTCCAAGACCTGAACATCACAAAATGGAGAACACTTTACCCTTGGCAATCTTTTTCCTTCCAAAATGTACCAAAAGCTACATTCAAGGTTAGAAAATGATCCTTCCAGGATGCACATGTTCCCAGTATGATTTAAACTGTGTTCCTCAGCCCAGTGACTAAAATAGCCTTTTGCCACTTTATCATTCCAGGTCAGTGTTTCCACCATCTTCCTTTCATTGTATGTACTAAAGTATTTGTTTCTTTGCCCAAACCATTTTGCATTCATGCTGCAACCAGCCTGGGATTTCTTGACAAGCCAGTTATTTCTGCCAATGGGTTTCATGTGGAACCTTTGCATAAAGAACTCTACTGCACAGTCTCTTAAGTTGTTCAATTTCATTTGCTCTGCTTCCCCCATGCACTCAAAGAGACGGATGTTCTCAGAGATAGTCTCTACCTGGCACTTGTGGAAGAACATGCAACACTCTTCGTGTTTTTTAAGGAATGATTCTGGTAGTGTATGCTGGGGGAAAAGGGCTTTGTTGACCATTTCTGTTCCGAAGTTCTGCATCATTTTAGGAAGAAGCAGATGAAGGCTTTCTCTGCCCAGGTAGCGGAGACAAACCACATAGGCCTCTGAGTTTCCAGCTTTGCTGGTGGCTGGTTTAAAGACATGGACCTCTTCAAAAGAGCAGTTTAGCAGAAAGAGCAGGTTGATAGAACAGTGCTCAAACAGAGTGAACATCTTTAAAACAAAGGATCCTCCAGTGCCCAGGATCATTAAAGCAGTGATTGTTTCACAGTAATGAAGGGGTGAGACGAGAGCCTCCTGCTCGCCTGGATTTCCCTGGCAATCAAAGCTGCCATCAGCAGTTACCAAGTGGACTGTGGTCATATTGCTCACAAAGCTCTGAAGTCCTGTTAGATGTCTTAATGTCATCACATCCCCAGTGTTATCTGGACCAAAGTACCACCAAGGTAACGTATTTGCTATCAGACGATCATCCATGATCATCATAAGGGTGTCATTGGCTTCATGATATGGGTTTAGAGTATTAGCTACCCAATTCCAGTGGCAAGGGACATGGTGGGACTTCAGGAAGTGGTTAAGGCTGGCTATAAAAGCTCCAGGTGCTTCACAGAGGTGGACAGAATTCAGTTCTCCACCCTGAAGAGCTTCTTCTGGGAGAAGAGAAAAACTGCACAGGATCTCATGAAATTTGCACCATGCCTGGGTACAGAGCTCAGCATTCACAGATTTCTTCACGTGAGATATTATTTTCCCTGCTTTATTGGTAAATGAGGTGTGCCGATGCCAATCCTCAAGGTTCTTATCACTCAGTTGGTTCTTCACTTCATTCATTGAGTCCTTCAGAGCCAGGAGTGAGTGAAATTCCATATGATCACATGTAAAAGCATTACTGGGATCTGGCAGCTTCCATTCATCATTCACTGGCTTAGTGTAAGTAAACTTCTTTGCAAAGAGCTTCTCAATTTCAGAAAGAATTTCAGGACTGAACTTTTCAAGGTTGGTCTTCTGGTCAACATAAGGCTGCTTACATTTATCCATTCTTGGGTAGATTCACAACCTGGACAACAGCAGGGGAGAAGAAATGATGTCATTCTGACCATACCAGTAAAGAAATAGGAAAAGCTTTTTATAAAAAATAAAAATGTGTCCTGCTTAACAGTTGTATTCTGGAACAGAGATAAATACTTCATAGAATCATGCACCAATGAGAAAAGTAAATGTGGGATATCCTAAATAAGGCCATTTGGAAATCAGGAGATTCACTAGTTCAATTGTTTTTCCTAACTATTTACATAGTAAGTGAAGAGTTGCCTGGTGCTTGGCCCTTCACTGACTCTGAATAATCACTGTATGGGTCTGAACACTTAAACACAAATCTCTCTCTGAGTCACAAAAGAGAACACACCACAAGCTCTCCAAATTCAGCAAGTGGCCCAGAAATCTCATCATCTGATTACGACAGTGTTTATCTGAGAGCTCAAAGCAGGGAGGATGGGGTGGCCACAGCAAAGGCCTTTGAGAGGGAGCACAGCTGCTGCTCCTCCAATTTCCCAAATGGGAGCAACCCTCCCACCTCTTCCACCAGCGCCAGTGTGCTGCTGGGGGAGCCTCTCACTGCCACCCTCGAGAACTGCCCCTCAACTGAAGGCTCCTGGAGGGACACTGGGCACCAGGCTGTGAGCAAAACCCCTTTTCTCTGCTCAGCATTACTGCACTCTGCCAGATGACTGCAAATCCTTATGCCTTCCCTTAATGACTGAAAAAGCTGTGATAAATCTGAAGTGAGAGGACTTGGTTGCAGCTGTGGTCAATGGGAATGTGTGCTTGTTAAAGAAGAAAGTAGTACCAAGTGCTGTGCTGCGAGTGGGTCAGGCCAACAAATACGAGAGCACACTCCACACAAAGCTGACGAGGCTGCTTCAATCTGCTCCACTGCTCAGCACAAAGCACACACCGCACAAGTGACAGGCACAAAGCAGAAATCAGCCAGCCAGAAAATTATTCCAAACAAAAATGTTCATTTAAGCAAAATAATTTAATCAAAATTACCACCCGAGATACGAAATCTCTCAGCCTATCACTTTAACCATCCCCCCAAGGCCCCCCATTCCCTCAAAAGCAAAATACAGTGATCTTAAGTGTTACACAACAATTAAGTTTGAGAAAATATTGAATTAAAACTGAAAGAGCTGAGAAACTTTGGAAACAATGGCCACCCTCAGCACTTTACTCTTCCCCTCACACCCATGCTACCTCTCAGGCCATAGCCCACGTCTGTCTCCCCTCATCCCCATCAGCTCTCTAAGGAGAGCAGAGGCACATGGTCACACACACAGCTGAGGTTTCATCCTGCCTTTCCCCAGTTCAAGGCCTTTCAATGGGCAGGTTTAATTTCACTGTTCTCTATGCAGATGCACTCTGGCTTTAATCTCCTCCTTTCTGGTAGGATGTTCTGGGGGAAAAGGAAAACTGAGAGAAACAGAGAGACCACTGTGCCCTGGACGAGTTTTATTTTGAACACAACTATGAGTGTGAGCTTTTAATTACAGCTCACCTCAGTTAACCATAGAAAAGATGTGGGTTAGAAGTGACCTTAAAGACCACCTCGTTCCAACCCCCCTGCCTTGGGCAGGGACACCTTGCACTAGACCAGATTGCTCAAAGTTCCATCCAGCCTGGCCTTGGACACTTCCATGGATGGAGAGGGCACAGCTTCTCTGGGCAACTTGTACCAGCGCCTTATTACCCTCACAGGAAAGAACTTCTTCCTTACATCTAATCTATGTCTCTCCTCTTTTAGTTGAAAATTGTTCCCCCTTGCCCCACCACAATCTGCCCTTGTAAAAAGTTATTCTCCCTCTTTCATACAAGCTTCCTTTAAGTACTGGGAGGGACTCTAAGGTCTCCCCGGAGCGTTCTCCGAGCTGAACAACCCCAGCTCTCTTAGGCTGTCCCAGAAGTGCTCTAGGCACAGTATTAACAAGCTTAACCCTAAATCCGAGCTCACTCAGCAAGAACGGGCAAACGCCTGCTTTTTCATCATCATTTTCAATCCCCTTCCGGCCAGGCCCGGGATCTCGGCTCGCCCCACCGCGCAGCTCCTCACCCATGCCCTGGCTCGGCTTCCCTCCCGCCGCCTCAGCG
>JAHLSL010000036.1:5057692-5081208 GCA_025920805.1 Petroica traversi | reverse complement strand
CTTCCCGAGCAACCTGACAGCGTGCGCGCGAAGGCACGGAGCTGGGACGGGGGGAGAGCGGCCGGGTTCCGCGAAGGCTGCGCAGGGCGGCGGCGCGGCTCACCGGCTCCATTTCCTAAACAGGAGCTCCAGACCTGCTGCTTCTCACGGGGGAGCAGAGGAGCCGCCTCCCAGCAGCGGGGCAGCCCAGCAGGGCAGCATTGCTGGAAGTTATCCATGTAGCACTTACCGCGCGCTAGCGCTGTCAGGTTGCTCGGGAAGAAAAGAGTAGAAAAGCTTTGTTGGGATGTGTGGCCACCCGCTGGAGAGGGAGGGCTGGGGCTCAGCGCCCTGTGTGCTTTCCCCCGATGCCCTGGGCCACCTGCCCTGGGAGCCTGAGCCAAGCGGCATCGTCTCCCAGCGCAAGCTGGGTCTCCGGAGTCAGCAGTGATGCTCCTCTGGAGCTTGCTTTGCCCTCTGTAACCCACAAGGCCGGTACTTAAGAAGACTATTCACATAATAACCCACTTTACTGCCCTTTCTAAATCCCCAGGAGACTTGTTACACCCAGCTTGGGTTAGCAGGAGGCAAGAGCTGTGAAATATTAACAGAGTCATAATGAGCATTCATTGCAGCATCCCTGGAAACGCACAGACACTTTGGACAGCAAAACAGCATCTAATCTGCACATAGAAGCAGGAAGGTCAAAGCACATTCATTATTACAGTAGAGAGCAGGTGCAAGTTGCTCTATGGACTTTAAATATTGTGGGGATTTTCCTGTATGCACGTTCAGGGATGTGGCACTCCCAGCTGTTCTGGGAACAAATAGCCAACAATGGAGCATGAGTAAGCAGAAATCCTTTTGCTTTAATACCAGGCTTCCTGCTATTGATTTTTGCACTCTCATATATTCTTCATAAAGCTCAATCCAGTCCTAAGCCAGAAGTAGTTTTGGTACAGAAATTCAGAGCTATCAATACTCCAGAACTGATAACTTGGGAAAAATTTTCTCCAAGCCCAGTAGCTGAAAAAAAGCCCCTTTACATGTCCATCTGAAGGATATAATAATGTATAGAGAAGTGATCTTTTCTCCTGCTCTAGGTATGTGAGAAAATTTATAAGTTAAAAATCGTAGCTGAACACAGGGATCTATAATCAGTTAACCTTCCTCCCCTCTTTAGAAAACTTGCTTGTTTTCTAAAATGAAGCAATATTATTACAAAATAGAAAGATTCTGAAGTATAGAAAAAGCCCAGTGCAACCTATAAACAGGAATACAGCACTAAAACTCTTTCAGCCCCTTGAGGGGGAAAAAAGAGAGAATTTATTTTTCAAGCCAAAACTGTTATATTGACCCCTAATAGTGGTGTAATAAAAAGTACTTAACAGGCTACCTCATCCGAAAGAACTTTTACCTAATCAGGAAGAGCTGAGATGCAGATGGAAGATTTCTGTGTTTGTCTGCAATGCCTCTTCACCCTTTGACTGGCCTATTTAAAAATCACCTTTACTTGACCAACATCTTTGGCTGTGTAAAAGTAGAGGGAGAGCTGGGGCAAACGAGTGAAAGCAGATGGGCAGCTGGTGAGGTGGGTGAGGGTATGGTGGGACCTCCAGTGCCTGGTCTAGTCTCTCTTGGTTGTGCAGGGCACACAGTAATGGCATTGCTAAAATCTTTTGCTCATGAGAATTTAAAGCTAATGGGCAGGTCCAAGATATGTTACAGTCCAAAATGTTTGCCTGAGCAGAGCTTTCCTTTAATTTTGGCTTTCTCTCTGATACCTCCAGTGATGTTTTGGTTGCCCTTCTTTTGTTGTTTCTGTGTACTACACACCAGCCACAAGGTTTACATTGGCTGACTTCTGTGGGCCATAGGTATGTAAAGCATTGAGTTTAAGCGTTGATTCTTTTTAATTTCTTCATAAACATCACTTTTCATATGTTCTTGGGTTCTTGAGTATTTGGATAACACTACCAAGAGGACAGCTACAATTCAGCTTGAAGGGGGAAGTGGTATGTAAGCAAGACTTGACCTTTGCATTTCTACCCTGGCAGGCTTTTACTGTAGCTTGCAGCTTCTCGGTGTCACACTCCCCTGGACTCCTGAAGATAAGGCTCTTCCAAATCACTGGAGAGAACAATTCATCACTGAGCACATAACAGCACCAGAGTCCTAGCTACAATAAATGTGAATAGCATACCTAAGAAAAATGTGACTTCCTGAAATTAAACTTTTAACTCAGCTTGTGAGCTTCAGGATCCTCCTGTGATTTCTGAAATCTCTACTTTAACAGTAGAAATTTGAGTAGACACTTCTATCTTATGCAAAATATTCTCTCTTTTTGTTTGTTTGTCTCCTTGTTGGTTGGTTTGGTAATTTTGGTCCATGGAAGATACTAAAAATGAGAACATAGCACTTTCTTCCTGCATTAGTCTTGCTTCTATGGAGCTAAACTTTTATCAACTTATTAACAGCTGATATTTTCCCCAATCAGACCACAACCAGTGTGCACAGCTGTGGCACCAACAGCCCCAGATGGAAGCATCTGTCTTTAAGGGAATATTCGGCAGTTAAACATAGGAAGTTGAACATCCCATTAAGAACAAAGTAGTCTTGTTTATGCCCCTGATTTTTTTTTCTTTTGTAGCTATATGGTATAAGTCTACTATGTGATGGAGCTGAGAAGTATTGCTGGAGTGTTTGGGAGCTCTTTCAATCATATTGGACATGCAGGAAGTTGTCTGGGAAGACTATGCTGAGCCATGGAAGAAACGTCACAGATTCCATGGGATACCCAGTACTTGTCACCCTGCTTCTAAAAATCAGTCCCAAACCCACAGAATTTTGCACCAGATCTCACTATGGTTTTATCTCTCACTGTGCCAGATGCAAGATATTTGTAAATTGGGGTGATAGCATTGGTGTGGCAGAGCAGTTGAGAGAAGGCTCTCAGTCAGACATGAGAAGAATCATCTGCAGTGATTATGTGGATGATTATAATTAGATTTACTGCTAATACACTATTTAAACGTTGCCAGTGTGGATTCTAAATCACAACACTATCATCTATTGCAATGTGGTGCACAATGCTGGGACAGCTGGTTGCCCTTAATGAACTGGGTTTCCATGACCTCGGGGACTGATCTGTAGGGGTCATTCTTGTTCTGCTTCTGGCTTGCAGTCCATAGTCAGGCAGATTTTTGTTTCACTTTCATCACGAGAGGAATTACAGCCACTATCTGCTACAAGGAAAGTGAGTTGGGAAACTCCAGTAAACAGTGTCTGATGTAGCCAGTTAGTAAAATGATGTGCAATTGTCTAACCTTTGCTTCTTTAAACAGAAGTCGCTGAAATGAAAGGGAAAACCTATCGACTATTCAATAATGAATTATTATTGCATCGCAAACAAGATAATGAGGAAGCATTGATCCTGTTGGAACAGCATAAATACATCCTGACAGACCACTAAAAGTGGTATGTTCACCTACTGACCTCCAGAAAGCAGTGTTTTCTAAAGGGTGCTTTGGGGAAATGAGGACATGGTCCTGAGACCTAGTGAAAGGTCTGGCATCAGGTTCCACCGTGTGAAAGTATTGTCAATTATTGAAGAGGAAACCAGACCACAGAGCAGGATAAACTTTGGTCCTGTCTTGTTTTAATATGCATAAGTGGCCTTCCTAGGGACAAGTCATATTTTTCATATGGAGAAGCTCATTGGAGCCCCAGGCCAGCAGCTGGCTGTGGAGCTAGGATATGAACTGCATTTACCTGTGCTGAATAGGGAAATATATCTGTTGTCAGGAATTCTTAGTGCTACATAGAGCTGTGTATTCTCAGAGCATTTAACTGTCTGAGAATTGTTTAGTGCTGTGACACGTTTTAAAACATTTCTTTCTTATTCCTTATAATTTTTAGTTCAAATTATATGTGTTTATTGTAGGCCAGAAGGGTACCTGGAATTCTGTAATCTCTAGTCCACCAGGATCTGTGGTTTCTTTTCCACTTATCCTCACTAAAGGATTGTTTCAGCTCTCCACCCCACTTTCCCCTGAACTTTCTGGATTTTTGCCTGCCTCAAAGCACTTTCTCATTGAAAAGCCCATCCTTTTATCCCAAGCCTGACATACTGCTGAACCCTGGTTGCTGTTTGTATCCCTTCAGAAGGTAGAACTCCTTTTCCCTGAAGTCCCAAAATGATACTTCTTTATATTCTTTCTCTCTGAGTTCCTTGCCACAGGTGCTTTTGCTTCCACAAACTCCCACAGCCAAAACCCCAGTCTTATCCTTTGCTGTTTGATTCATCTCCTAGAGCTGGAAGATGAAAGTGTTGGCTGGTATTAGGACATCTCTGCTCTTTTACTGATTTCTGCAGTATCATTTATTCACAGGTTTCGTCAAGTTGCTTCCTCTTTCTGCCTGAATCTTATAAAGATGGTGATGTTTTACAGAGCAGGCATACAATTTGTGACTGCTGTGGTTGCTTCCCTGCCAATAAACATCATGAAACCCTTTACATTAACTGATCTCTGCCCTAAAAGCCTTTTCCCACTGCCCTCACAGGAGAGCTATTTAGGACTGCACATTTTGGGCAGCTGAAAGCTTTTTTCTGACGTCTGGCCCAACTGAACACGCATCTCCTCGGTTTCCTGCTGCCTGTCTTAAGTTTCTGTATCTCTCCTGCCTCCATGGCAACATTTCCAGGCTGTCATGGAAGCATTGCTTTGCTCTCATTTTGCTCAGCTAACCATGACAGGCTCTTTGAATGTCTGGTTTTCTGTTCCCCTGGCCAACCCTTTGCTGCATTCACTGTGGTCAGAGGTCTCTTTCCTGTCGAGGTACAATAAGCAGTCACTCCAGGCAGATCTTGCTAGAGATTGTTATTAAACGATCTATTGGGGAATAACTTCTCTGGTATACAATTTGATTTTATTTACCTTTCTTGTGTCTAGTAACACTCCAGTGGCTGTCTAGGCTAGCCAGTATACAGGAAATAATGAGTTTCCCAAACAAAGTATTTCCAGATTGCTGCAAAAGTCCTGATTAATTCTTGGCAGTAATTTTTTAATCAAACCTGGAACACAGGCTTTTGGTAGTCAGCAGAAAAGCAAAATCTTTGCAAGCTTTACCCATTTCAGCTTCCTCCAAAACACTGAGGCACAATCCTGGATTTTTTAAATACGAAAGAATATGGGCATTGAACCTCTAAGGACATGGCAATCCCTGTAGTGCTTTGGGGGATACTGGCTTCTGGACTAGGCTGTACCCTCTGTGTAGACATCCTGTGAATATTTCTGCAGCTCAGTTCCCCTGCCCAAAAGAATGATGTGCTGTACGTGTGAGAAGACTGCAAGATAATTTGATACTCTGATAATGTCAGCACACAGGGAAGTGGAGACTTACCCTAAAGCATTAATTAAATATTTTGATGAAATGCTTGCAAAATACTTCATGATGCTTCTTTAGACAGAAATTGCTGTAGGAATGTACAGCATTGTTAGAAAATGATTTCAGGTGATTGTATCTGCATCCTGTAGCTGTTGAAGTTCTCACTACGGAAGCAGGGCTTGAATGACAGCCAAGGCAGTAAAATCAGGATTATAGATACAAATTGCTGCAGACACATACAGACGGAGACGACTGAGATTCCTTCAGGACAGAAGACTCTCAATACTTTTTTTCAGCATTATGCAATCTGCTCAATACCTTATTTTTCTAGATAGATCTGATTTGGAGTATTCCCTGCAGTCTAATTGGCATGAATGCCCTCAGTGCTTAAATTAATTTTGTCCTAGTAGGGTGAACGTTTATCTCATACTTGTCCAGCCAATGCGGCATTACAGGCTAAAACTCAAGTAATTTCTCTTGCTGTTAAATAACAGACACTGCAGAAAGAAAGATAAAATGGCCCCTTTTTGATAATGCTGTTTTCCATGTAAATCCAAACTGGAAGGAGATTGTCTTAGATGAGAGCAAATTGGGAAGAGCTCTGAGACTGCCTGATCTCTCTTGTCTGCTTTGCACAAAAGAATCAGATTAATGAACATAATCAGATTAGGGCTGAAGAAGGGAACATATCTGGGGGGCATCAGAACTCTGCTGATACCAACAAACTATATGGAAAATCAACATTAAGGGCCTAACATCGCTCTGTAATTTAATTTAATGGCAGCAAATAATGGGTTTCAAAGAAGTCCTGAGTACTGGCAAGAGGAGCCTGGACTTCCAGAGGGCAGAGAGGCTTGAGGGAGCTGAGAAGTGTCTCTAAGACCCTGGGTTTGAGTGAATGTTGCTTGGGGTGATGGTGACTTGTAGAGTTCCCTGCCCCACTGGCTCACTGCCAAGCAATGTGGGCCCTCCTTGGGCACGGGGTTTGGTGCAGTTAAATCTACATAAAACCATCTCTGCTCTCAGTCTGTTGTGTTTTGTACAGAAAAGAAATGCTGAAAAAAAGGATATACCTAGAACAGGCAGAGGCAGAGATGACCAAGATTCAGAAATACGAGAATGAGAATGACAGAAAGGAGACATATCTGAAAAATGAGGGGAAGCATGATAGAAACAGAGTTAGAAAGAGGATATAGAAGGGAAAATGATTTCTAGATCCTTAATGTTGATTTTCCCACTGCCTCCAGCAAACTGAGAGTAAGATGCACCATGCCAGTGCAGCAATGTAGTACTGGGTCCTGAAGTGGCAGCACCCCACCTGCTTGAAGAGGCATTTTAAGCTTCTTAAGAGAAAGTAAGAAAGAAATGGAAGTGTGAACATGAGGGTGAAAGTGAGAAGGTCAAGAATTTTAGGGGAAAGGGCCCTCATTATGGTTTCTCTTCAGATCCATTTTCTATTTCTTTAGTGCCAACTGTATTTTTTGACAAATAAAACAGAATTGGATGTTTAATTCTGCTGGTTGTTGCAGATTCCCAGCCTATGCTGGCATCACTGTGCTTCTGCTTTCCAGCATGAAGTATATATCTCTCCAAAAATGCCCAGTTTTTTTCTTGCTGCATTTATTACCTTGTTTGACTTTGAAGTTCTCAGAGCAGTTTTCTGGGGCTACAATGGTCTGTTTGATGCAAGGTCTTCAAGACCAAAAAGGAGAGAGGAAGAAATAAGAAATCTAAAACCTGAAATAGGTAGTGCCCAGTTTTCTAAATTTTTCTTAATGTCTGGCTGATTTTTCTAAGAATTGGCAAGTTCTAATTGAGGTTTTGTCTCTGCTTGGGATATTTATAAATTCTACCCCCATGTGTCCTTTTTGGATCTATTAAGCTGTGAAAGCATATTGTAGATGCAGCCTTTGAGCTGAGCCGTGTAACGTCTCTACTCATCATTGCTTTTCTTGAATTTTTTTGGCATTCAATTGTCTTGGAAACATCTCTGGCTCTGTAAAATGTGGCTCGCATCAGTTGTTGGGATCAAACACTGATGCACAAACTGATCTCTATGATAAGGTTGTTTTAATATTTGTTTTCATATGCAGCAAAGCTAAAATTAAATGGGCAGATGGTGGGGTGTCTGTCTTCTTTCCTGTGTCTCCCATAATCCACTGAACAGAGGTTTAGCATATATCTAAGAAATGTTTCCTTTTGGGAGGGGTGAGGCAATTAAATATGAACAAAAAACCCTGAGGGGAGCTAAAGGGTCATCACCCCTGGCTGCCATGAAAGAATGGAAAGGTAATGAAATGAGATATGGAAAGGTCTGGTGGCAGTGGTAGGTGGTACAGGTCATCTCGCAGAGTCTGCACACTCCCAGGGGTTTGAATTGCACAGGAGCAGGTGACTCCAGCTGGTTCCCAGGTGACACAAGAGGTGCAAATCCAGGCACATCCCTTGTCAGCCGCTGAAAAGGTGTGTGCCTGCCTGTGAAATTTCTAGGCTTAATCTGCATTACAGTGTGTGTGTGCATGTGTGTAAGCTTTCTGCACAGCTCTAGAGCATGTGTGTCATGTGGGGTGAGGGCAGAAAAGCAGATGTCCTGTCCATGCCCCTCCTACTTGGGGATTAGAGATGCTCAGGAGACAGCAGGGAGAAGCTGGGACACACCTCCCTGACTCACTGCTGGAGACAGCGGCAGCTTCTGCAGGTTCAATAGGCCTCTGCTCTTTGGTCAATTAAAACCCTGCAGCTCCGTTTCCAGCAACCATCCCCTTCTTTTGGTTAACCAGAGAGGAGGAGGATGGCCTATGCTGAGGAAGACAGGTAAGGTGCTGTGAAATAGGGGATGCACAGACATCCTAGCTGGATGGGGCTGACAAAATTACATCGCTTTTCCTCACCTTGTTTTCCTCTTCTTTCTACTGGGCACTCAATAAATGTCAGACAAAGGCTGCTCAGGAGAAAACATCCTATTATTGGAGAGGAATCTGGCCATCTGCCTGTGCAGGTGCTGGTATTATGAAATATGGCAGTGAGTAGGTGACCTTGGGAAAGGTTATGGGCCAGAAGAGGCACCTGTGGAGAGGCATAGACTGTGAATAGGTATGGCCATGTGCCCCCAAACATAATGCTTTAGCTGTTTATTTGGATATGTCTGCTTTTTTACATGGATTTGCTTTCAGCCAACCTAAAGCACAATAAGGGTGGGTTTTTTTTCATGCCATAAAAGATCTGTCACCGGTGACAGTCCTGTGTTTTGCAACAGATGCGTTTCTCCAGTGGATGACAGCAATCACAATAAAGGGGATTGTGTTTTCAGCTGATCCTGTGATTTAATCCAAAGCGATGCTACCGAGCACTATTATTAGGTGTGCATTGTTAGAGCAGCTAGAGGGGCCTTTGTGCTATGTGTATTAATTCAAGCTGTCAAAAGGCTTGCACAGGCCTTGTGTTCATGCAGTTCCAGGCCGAACACTCTGTTTGGTGACCCACAGGTCAAACTCCCCCTTTGCTCCTGCTGAGCAGGTATCTCCCTTGCATTCAGAAATGATCAGTGCTTGCCAGTCCCTTTGATGTCATCTAGAAGCTTTCTGAAAGCTAAATACTGCAAGCCGATTAATTCTGGCATCGCTGCACTCTCAGCACTGGGGACAGCTCTGATGTGCCCAAAGCCTTTGGGATGGGCAGGGCTCTGCCAGGCCCCCGTGCACTTGCTGGAGCTCCTTTCAGGCAAGGAAATATATGCAGCACTGGAGATTTACTTCTTTGGTTAAGAAGTATTTTAATATCTTGAGTTTAAAAGGAAAAAAATTCACTCTAAATTGGCACAGCTCAGTCAGTCCTGATGTCTTCAGCAGACATTGAATGGGATCCATCCCACATTCCTAAAATTTCTGATGATATAGGAATAATATCCATTCTTTAATGTTATTTTGAAATGATTTATGCACCTTTTTAAAAAAATACTGAAACAAGGAGTATTATAGTCACAAGGAAGAGCAGATCCTGGTGACCTTGTTCTTTTCTCATGCCTGCCACAGGTATGTTAAAAATTTGGATATTACATATAAATTCTCTTGGTTCCCTTCAATTCCTAAACAAGGATTATAGTTATTCAACAGAGAAATTGGGGGGAATTGTTCATTAATGTATGTAAAGCACTTTTAAAGCTTTTGTCTGGGAGCAAGTGATAACATAGTCAAGTGTAGGCTTTATTAATGTCACTTTCACAGCTCCTGCTTATTTCAGGAGCTCATGATACACTTAGAAAATTTAGTATGTGATGGTAAATAAACTCTCTCATTTCCAAACTTTTCCTTTGAAAAGTACTTCAGCTTCATTTTAATCCATGGAAGTTATTTCTTCCCATTGGATTGCAGGTTTAGTACATTTTTGGGTATTTTTGACATCAGTTTGTAACTAGGGCAATAAGTTTGATGTATCATACACTGGATAGGACTTACAGTAGTAACTAGACAGCTAAGAGAGGAAAAGCTCACAGAAAACACCTGTGCAATAACGACTGGCCATCAGTATAAAGAAAGAAAAAACATAGAATTGAGAACTTTTGTTTCAATATCTGGAACTTTAGTTGGAGGAACCAGTCATACACAGACAGTCAAATCCTCTCAGTGGCCTGAGACCTCCTGGAGCTCCTGGAAGAGCACCCCTTTGAAAGCTTTTCTGTCTGTCCTCTAAGGCTGCCAAGAGCAATGTCACAGTATTCCTAAAGTCTTGAAACAAGATAAAAAATAACCAAAAGAAACATCCCTGGTCATACAGTGACTGCTTATCACCACCTCCAGCCAATTTTACATCATCTGCAGCCTCACAATATCTGATTTTCTCACCTCTCAGTAATCAGATCAGCTTTTCATATAGAGAACCGCTGCCCTGCCTGTGTTGGTTCACTCCAGGACCCAGTCCCCTACCATGTACAATCATTAATTCTTCTCATCAATGGTAACAATTGAGTTGCTACCAAGAACTGCTGTTAGTACCCCTGCTTTTGAGGACAGTTTCCACTCAACCTTGATATTGACTTTCAGAAAGTATCTGCATTGTCCTATTGGAAACAGGATTATAGGCTTATTTTACTATTGACTGTGTTTCAAAACTGTGATTAAAGCATCAGAATTCTGGGCTGAGAGGTTAAAAGTTGAACTCTTCTCCCTTCACATGAGACAGATATACAACAGGTACTGTAATGCCAACTTCTATCCCACCTTCAGGCAATGGGGCTCCTTTCTGGATAAGACTTTTTTAAACCAAGATATTTGCCGAGTCCCCTTCTTGAATCAGTCTGCATAAGCTCCAGAGCCCAAATTGCTGGCTTTCACTTGTTTTGATGCAGACTGATGTCACTGGGCCTCTTGGCTATGTCTGGACTGCAGGTGTGATCCCATGCCCACTCTGTGGGAGAGAAGAGGCTGAGTAAGATCTCCATGTTTATCCTTCTGTACAGGAGGCATGAGGTATTGAGAAGGTGGGTGTTGGACATGTGGTAGCAGCCTAGAAGGAAGTAGTGGGAGCTGATGGCACTCAACACTTACAGAGATTGACTTCTCCATCTCTTGCTTGACCCATGTCTCAGAAGTTTACCTGACAGCACTCCAGCCGTGTTGTTCAGGTGCTTTCAGAGCTCCACACGCTTGGATTTCCCCATCACAATCTGGATATCCTCATGCACACTCATATAGGTTGGAATTTCTCAGTCTAACTTAGCTTTTGCCTTTCTTCAGTAACTCAGGAGACACTAGAGCCCATCAGAAGCAGGAGTGGTTATACCTTGTGACACTTCTGTGATCTAGGTATCATTAGCCATTCTTTATCTACAGAATGAAAAGAGCCAAGGGGATTCAAATGATTTCCCTGTAGTCAGGGGTAAAATACATGAGATTAAAAGTGATACATCTTCAATAATAGCAGTGAAACATCTATTATTATAGTCTTAATGAAATTTCTTTTCCTCTGCACCTTTTCAGGACTTTTATCCTTTGAAGCTTGTTCTTTAAATGGGCTGATAGTCTGACTGACCTGTTCTCCTCATGCAGAAATAACTATGAGGTGTATAAGGAAACAGCAGATTGGTTGCGTGCCCGTGCTGCCCAGCAGCCCAGGATTGCCATCATCTGTGGCTCTGGGCTGGGAGGTCTGGCTGATGTGTTGGATAACAAGACAGTCTTCCCATATGAGGACATCCCTCACTTCCCACAGAGCACAGGTGAGCACAACCCAGAGCACCAACACCCACCAGCAGCAGAGCCTCACACAGGGATCACTCAAGTTAACTCAAGTCTGCAAACCAGTCCCACACTGGTGAGATGTGTGTTCACAGTAAAAAACTATAAATATCATGGCACAGAAATATGTATTTATTCATATGATTTCCAGCTCCTGCTTTTGCAGTGCTTGGCCCTGATGTAAAGCAGAATCATCAACTAACAGATCCCTCTGCAGTCAAAGTCCTTGAGACCTGTAACTAAAATGACACTCTATTAATTTCCAGTGGCAGGGCATGTTGGCAGATTGGTGTTTGGGGAGCTGAATGGACAGCCCTGCGTGTGCATGCAGGGACGTTTCCACTCTTATGAAGGCTACTCCTTCAGCACGGTGAGTTCTCCTTAAGGAAAACATTCACGTAGGGGAGATGTGTTGTAAAAGCTGCACAAGTGGATGCCTGCCTTGCTATCTAGCTGCAGGATTTTAACTCTTGCAATGAACTTACATTGCCCTTGAAATTAGTCTTTCCTAGATCTCGAATTTGTCTCCAAAAAACAAATTTGGGAGTTTAAACCGAGAGGTGGTTGGCGTCTGCTGGGTGAAGGTGATGCTGCTCAGCCACACAAATTGGCTGACCCTGCTACACTTGCAGGGGGAAATAGTTTATCATATAAGGCAGATTAATTTACATTCTTTAACTTAGTCAGTTTAATCATGATTTAAATCAGCAACCAGAAAACTTTGATAAGAATAATCTATTTTAATCTTCTATTGCATTTGTATAGTTTACAGCTTTTTTTTCCCCTAGAAAAAGCTCCCAGGCTACTGCAAGTTGCTATAACCTCCCAGCTAACCTACTGGAATGTGTGGATATTTGCAGTTATGTTACCTACACTGCACATACGTACTTTTCTGCTAGAAAACAGTAATATTTATTTATTGGCTCTTTTTTATTTTAATAGCTCTGAGATTTTTCTTTTTGTGTTAAGGTTGTTTGCATTTGGATAAAAACTGTAATATTTGGCACCACTCAACTTCTTATAGAAAAACAACTATTTTAAAATCACTCAATACAAAACTAGCTTTATCAAGACATGCTTGTCTATTAAAATTAACTCATTTCTTGAAAAAAGGGTGTCCATAGTTAGGAAATTTTTTGCTCACAGTAGCATTTGATTGATAGCAGGTATCATCTGAATTCCTTCGTGACTCCTCAAAATCAAACTTCTTAATTTTTTTTTTCCAGCTCCCAATTGTTCCTTAACTTTGGATTACTCTCCATGTCCATGTGCATAAGTAGTTACTGTAATCAGCACAGTGGTTTGATCTCTGCAAGACCTTGGCAGGGAGCAAAAGCTATCTGCATGTTCTTTCTGTACCACCTTTATTTGCCCTCAGTGCAACTGTAAGAAATGTGGTCTTGGATTTTAATGGTATTCATTGCAAGAATATGTTTAATTTGTTTAAAAAGTGTTAACATTCTATTTAAATTAGAGGAATGTTTAAAATTGAAGAAGGTTGTTTTGTCTCCATATATAGACTCTTCTTTGCATCCACAAATCATGATACTACAAATGTAGTAGCAGTAGCTGTCTGCTGACTATGATATTCATTGCACATATGCCTTTGGTTCCTGCAGGTCACCTTTCCCATCAGGGTGTTCTTTCTCCTGGGGGTGGAGATCTTGATTGTCACAAATGCTGCTGGAGGACTGAATCCCCATTTCCAAGTAGGGGATATTATGTTCATAAGAGATCACATCAGCTTGTTTGGCTTGGGAGGGCAGAATCCCCTGCGTGGACCAAATGATGAAAGGTAAAAAGGCATCAGCTCCATGTTACCAATTAATCTTTTCTTCCTCCAGCCATGGGCTAGGACTGCCAGTTGTGCCTACTGACAAATATTTACTGAGAGGTAGAGTTTGGCTCCAGGTATCCCCAAGGGAAGAGTTACAGCAACAGCTCTGTGTGTGGTGCCACCTGCCCTGCCTTCCCTTGGCTGTTGCTTACTTTTACAAGCCTACAAGGAGTTTACACACAAACCCCCAGAAGGTTTTGTTTTCTACGAGTAGGCTTCTGATCCTTCTCCTGACATGACCAGCTGTACCATCTGCTAAAGACACCCACTGCTCTTCTTCTTATCAGCCCCTCTTTCTGCTCATTCCCTTAATGGAGCAGTCAGTGAACTGTGCTTTTTTCAGCCTGGGTTTATCAACCAGTCGTTTCTGGTGTAATGGAATGGGTACAGAGAGGCCAGGCAGTAAGTGGAGGGCAGAGCAAAGATGAAACCTCTGAATTTCCTGATCACCACTGTTGTATCCAGGTCATGAAACTGGGGTGCCTTTGTATTCACTGAATGCTTTGCTCTGATGAGACGTGGTTGTCTTGGCAGCCTGAGATCTATAAGAGTGACTGGCTGCTGGCTGAGCTGGGAAGTCAGGTTTCCTGTACTGGCTGTATAGCAGAATCTTTACCTTATGGACAGTGCAGAAAGGGGCTTTTAACATTCCCTCACCCTGAACTGCAGTTGCCACCAGACTGGGATTTGCTTTGAGCAGGATGCTGGACTAGATGACCTTGAGGTCCCTTCCAAAATAAATTTATGATCCTAAAATCCTTCCAAGTCACCTTAAGACTGGTAAGATGGAAGACAACCAGTGTAGTCAAGGTCATAGCACTGAGAGGAAACTCACCAGATAAACCAGTGTTCCCAACAAAAAGCCTTTTGGCTCTCAAATGAGGCTAAAAAGAACGTTAGGACACATCCAGTGAAGATGCAGGCTGAGCAAAGGAAAGCACATCAAATGTCAGGAAAGTCAACATGGAAGAAGTAAAGATCCAGAACTGTTACAAATGTTACGGCAGGAAAAAAGGGGCTGGATTGTGATAAGGAGAAAACAGTAGTGAGAATTATTTCATAAACAAACTGGCAGGAAAGAAGCCAGGTGAAAGCCAGATGTGTGAAGCCAAACAACAGGCAAGGGAGGTGGGGAAGGAGGTGGTAGTTAGTGAGTGAGGAATGAGTTCAGATAATAAGATGGTTAAATCCGTTGTTGACTTGATACCTTCATCCTGAAAAATGGATGTATTTGCAGGGCAAACATCTGGATTGTCCTTGGATCTTTCAAAAGAGAAAGTTGTGCTGAGAGTAAGGTGGCCTGCCTGGTTTTCAGTTAGTTCGTTCCTTGATGATGTAACAGCAGACCTGGCTCTTGCTTCTGAAAGAATCTGAAAGGTGCTGGCAGCTGCCTCAGGAGAAATAATCACTGTGCTGCAATTCCATAGCAAGAGGACAGTACCCATCTGAAGTGGAACATCTTTATATTTTTGTAGGTATTGCTGTGGGTTGGAGGAAAGAGTGATCAAAAGCAGAGAAGCCACATGGAGTGTTTAAAGCACTCTGGACTTGCATAATTACTCTGGAGCAGGAGGGGAAACTCCAATCAAACAACTGCATCTGGACAACGTTCAAAGGCAGCATAGCTGCCTCATTGCCTCCCTAAAGCAGCTTCTTGGTGAAGACTGCAGTGCTCTGGGAGGTGACTTTTGTACTGCTGACCAAGGCATCAAAATGGGCAGAAGGTCTTTATGCATCAGGTTTCAAAGTATTGCAGAGATTTAGCTGAGCAAACTCCTAAAATCCTGTCCAGCTGAGCTACTAGGAAGGATTTATCTAAGTACAACAGAGCAAAACTCGAGGCAATGAAGTGATGTGGAAATAATAATTTTTTAATAAATTAGAGATTGGGCTTTTGCATTGCTGGCCATCCTTCAGAAAAGGGAAGCAATTTTCATGGTGATGAATACTTATTACCTTAGACCAGAAGGGAAAGTTTGTTTTTATTTATATAATATTTAGTGTTTATAAAAACAAAATAAGCTACCTACTGCTCTAAGCATTCAGCTGGAAGAACATGTAAACAAGCAGAAGCTTTAACAGCACAAATGAGGGACCTAGTCCACTCCTACTGAACCGCGTTGGTGAACATGGCTGGGAGTTCATTTTCCAGGTTTCCTCAGTGGCAGTGTAACAATATTTGCCATCTACTTCTGCTCTTCTTGAGTCAAGTGCAGGATTCACTTCATCAGAAGCAGGACTGAGCAGCTATTTTGAGACCTAAAGCAAGAGACTCAGCTTGAAGCAGAAGATGAAAGCTACCTAAAATATGGCCTTGGAGCTCCGAGATGTTAATCCTGTGATGGGTCGTAAATGTAGGATTGATGCTCCATCAGGCCTGGCTCAAACCCCCACCCAGGAACAGCCTGTGGGACTCCATGCCTCAGGGAGCCAAAGAGCAGCAACTGTCTGGTGGGGAATGTTTAAAAGACATCATGGGCAGTTACTGGGGAGAGAGAGAGAGCTGGCCATCAGTGCTCCCTAGAGACAGGAGCCCTTGAAAGACTATTCCAGAAGGGTTCCTGCAGTAGGGAAGCAGTGCCAGACCTTCCCACAGCCATAACCTCTGTGTGCTGACAGTCTTGGGTGATCATATCTAGCAGGAATGTCATGCCCAGGGAGATGGTATGTGCCCATTCCTGGGCACATTCAAGGGCAGGTGGGACAGGACTCTGAGCTGAACCTGGTCGAGCTGAACATGTCCCTGCTCACTGTATGAGTTTTGATGACACAGTCTTTGAAGGTCCCTTCGAACCCAAACTATTATATGATTGATGGCAGAATTATTTCATGGTAAGAGCAGAATGAGAGATTGCATCCATGGCAGGCCTGCCCTTAACATTTCCCTTTTCTCCAAAGAATGAGCATCCCTGGACTCTGACAGAGGCAGCAGTAGCACTGTCACACAGCTTGTAAAGTGTCCTTTACTGCCTTTCAGGTTTGGAGTGAGGTTTCCCTGCATGTCAGATGCTTATGAGCAAGATCTGCTGGGCCTGGCAATGGAGAGTGCACAGGAGCTGGGGTTCCTGGGCTTCACCAGGAAAGGAGTGTACTGCCTGCTGGCTGGGCCCTGCTACGAGACCATCGCCGAGTGCCGCCTGCTGCAGGCGCTGGGAGCTGATGCTGTGGGTGAGCTGCCAGCCTGGGCTGCCAGGCTTCTTCGGGCATATGGATTGAACAGTTAATTCTGCTCAAGGCTGACTTGCTTCAGTCTTTGACTCTCTAAGTCTCCTGGGGCTGGTGAAATGAGCTCTGTGTATTTCTGCTTCATTCTGCAGTGGCTTAGTGCAGCTCCTGGGAGGATCTGCAGAAAGTCCCTGTGCTTACAACTGCACAGGGCTGAGATCCCAGCAGAACTTTGTGTTTATTTCCCAAACACAAAGTCTCTCATGCTCAGATAGTTCCACTTCAGAAGGACTGAGTAGGGCCCCATAAAAATGAAGTATTTTTCTAGTATTTTTCTTCTAATTCTGGCACTATAAAGATTTTCACTGTGCTTTTTCTCTACATGACTCTCCTTATGAGTCTTGTTTAGGGATGGTAATCATGGATACCTTCCCAACTGTGTACAAGAAAAGTAAGTGCCATGATCCATATGATCCCTCCAGCTATGATTCCTTCCATGACCCCTGGCTCATGGAAATCTGTAATTAATACCTGCAGATTTATTGTGTGTAAAGAAGGGAGCTCAGCTCCCCTCAAAGCCATTTTTACTTGCAAAAGCTGTTTTAGCTAAGGAAGAGCTAAATGACACAGCACATCAGTACTTTCTTAGCAAGTCTGCAAGCAGTCTCATACATCTTGAGGAGGGAGCTGCGGCACAAGGATCAAATGCAGGAGGTTTATGGTGCTGAGCAGAGTTGTAAGTGTAGTGCTGCAGCTATTTGAGCCTTGTTCATATCAAAGCCTTTAACTATTACAGAGTTCAGACACAGATCTGGAGGGAATGAGACAAGGGCGTGTGCTTGGAGGTAGGATCACAGTTTGCAGCCTTGGAGAGATCTTGTTTTGGTGTAAATCCTGACTCACTCTGGTCCTTTCCTCTCTTACTGTAGGCATGAGCACTGTCCCAGAGGTAATTGTGGCCAGGCACTGTGGCCTCCGAGTCCTTGGGATCTCCCTCATCACCAACAAAGTGGTGATGAGCTACGACAGCCAAGAGAAAGCCAACCACGAGGAAGTGCTGCGTATCTCGGTGGTCCGGGCTGAAGCCCTGCAGAAACTGGTCACACACCTCCTTGGGAAGCTGGGGGAAAGCACAAACTCTCCATGACCTCCAGCCATTTATCCTTCATATCATAATGTGTGTGAACACTACCAAATGTTGGGGGAGAGCTGTTGGTGTGACTGTCCCTTTCTCTCCTGATTTTAAATAGACCTTTTGATCTTTTTGCTTTATCTGATCAGGTGCAGAGGTTTGCTTTGAATTTTAATAGGATGATCCCCTTATTAGAAGCCAGTGACCAAAACAGCTTACTGGAACTTCAACACTCAGGCACATTCCCAAACCTCAGTGTCAGCAGAGCCCCTGGGTACTGTGACCTCCTGCTGTCTCTCTTGGGGCACCCTCCTGCCCCAAGTCTCTGCTTCCCACTGCACATGAGCCAGGTCAAGAATTGGTTGTGGGCCTTGGTGCTTGCTAGACGTGCTTTAGTAGGGCCTGGTCTGAAGCCCGTGGAAGCCCACAAAAAGACTGAGTTCAGGCCAGGTTAAAGATAAGATCTGCCTGGAACAAGCAATGGTGCAGAGCAGGTGAACTGCAATTGATTTTATAGCTTGGAAAACCACTGCATTCCCATGGGGTTGTGTGACCTTCCAGTCCCAGAAGGTCTCCCAGAAAGCCCTCTTTTTGCTCACCCTTGGCTCCTCATCACCAGCTGCAGAGCTCAGGAGCTGTTTGCTACAATGCAGCACATCCCCAGCACCCCTCACACCTCTCCATTCAGTTCCATTGCCCAATTTAGCAGGGTATGAAAATTCAGCTCAGTACAAGGCATGACTTACCTGTGCACCATGGAAACATTGCCAAGCTGGAGACAATCCAAGTCCCTCTCTGCCTGGTTTTGATCAGTTTCTGGATGTCTTGGAGATCAGTGGCTTCAGCACTGCAGACTGGTTTCCTGTTGGTGCCTGAAGACAGAGAGATCAGTTTGATCCTGTGTTACACATGAGCTTTGCTGCTGTCCCTGCAGCTGATGTTAGAGAACCAATGGTTAGTGGGTTTTAGAAATGTGAAATTATAGTGGAAATGTTTTGAAACAGGTATGATATTTTTCTGGGGCTTTCTTGGTCCTCTTACATAAAGAAATTGAACCAAGCAGTGAGTAAAGGACAAACAGGAGAGGTTCTCCCTTACCAGTGTGCTGACGGTCTGTCAAGGAAGGGGGAACATTCACCAGAATGGTACATTATTCATTGTTCCTCAAAGGTCAAGCTGAGCTGTGGATGCAGCTGGATGTGAAACAGTGACTGTAATTATTAGATAACCTTTTTCCCTTCATTTATCTTGTAGTTCTCTATAAAGCCCATCACTGTCATAGCTAAATGTTTTTAGTTGACTCAGTGGTCTGAACTGAAGACACCCAACTGGTCATGGAGAGCTCCCAACCTGCCTTGCTAAATTTAGCTGACCAGTTGTTTACCACTGACGCTCGCCCTCCGTCACAGCCTTCAGCCTTCCATGACATTTCTTCCATTTTTTTCCGGATGGGTATTTGCTTGAAGCCTTTCGTGCTGCAATTTCTGGTGTCCACTGCAGTATCCATGGTGCAGATGTTGCCACCAGGAGGAACAGTTGTGCTGTGAATTTTTTCCATAAATCGGGTGTAGGGCCCCTTGTCTCCTCCTGGGCAATGTTACCTGTGGTCAGCCCTGAGAAATATCTATCCAGACTGATCTAGAGGACTTGTGGAGGGGAAGGATTTGTTTCTTGTGCTTTCCTGGCAGAGTCACTTGTTCAGCAGCTCCTGACACTTGGAGGAGCCCTTGGAGACAGCAGCTCTTCCCATTTGGTGGGTCTGACTGTCAGGACAGTAAGGACCAGCTCTGCTGGTAATCTTCAAAGAGAAAGAGGCTCCAGCTCCATCTTTCACAATGCTGTTCCCTTTCCTGATCAAGCAGGAGTGAAGTGCTTGTCAAGGGGGGCAGCACAAGCAGGGAAATATGAAAAGTGGCAGATGTGCAGAGCAAGAAGGAGCCACTTCTACCTGCTCCCTTTTCAGACTTGTCCCAGTATGGGCTTGTTACAGGGCAGGGAGAGAGCAGATAATTTCCCCTGCCTAGAAAATGGTGCTTCACATTCATCTAATTAATACTTGGTAAATACAAAGTCTCTCAAGTGGGAGTGGAAGGCAGCTGTGCAGCTCGCTGTAGCTAGCAGCAGCCAGAGTAGCTAAGGCTGGGATTTCAGCAGACTCCATTAATTAATCAGAGTCAGGCTGGGCTGGGATATGAAGGGAAGAATCAAAAAAAAACCTGCTGTTGTGCTGGTACTTCTCAGGCAGGGTTTGAGATGATGAGGAGCTTGGCAGCAGCACCTGCTTTCAGCAGCCCAGGTCTGCTCCTCTCTCCAGCTGCACCGGAGGCAGATACCGTGCTCTTGTGTCTGAATACAGCTGAAATGCAACTTCAAATTGAATCTGAAAATCACCCTGCAGCTAAATCTTCAGTGAATTTTCTGTTTTTTAAAAAAATAATAATTCTAAATTGCAACTGAGCCCTTAAACAGTTTGGAGCTCTTCTTTCAGCTGCCTAGAGTTCGCTTGGATAGGCCAAACTCTGCATGAGCATCCCAATTTTTGTCCCTGTCAACGGTAAGAGGGGGATGCCCTGGGCACTTTGGAAAGGATATTATTCATTTGCAGGGCCAAGGGGAAATAAAAGCATTAACAGAATGAGCTCATCTGGCTTTGGATATACTTTTAATACAATTTTGGGTTATTTTACTGCTGATGAATTTCAAAACTGAAATACAGTGATGCAAGATGGGTAAGATGTGTGGAGAAAGAACTGTGAGAGAATAAAACCTGCTGTGATCCTGAAAACTGTGTTTTTGTTTGTTGTGCCAATGCCATTGGTTAGAAAGAAAGGAGATGCTTAACTACTCCCTTTACATCCAACACCCAGGCTGGAGAATAACCCAGAGAAGCCCCACAGCACCACATTCCTGAGGGACCAGAACTCAAAGCTCAGGATAAGCAGGACCAACATTTGACCAGCACTTGACACAGGAATTTCTTACTGACCCCACTAGGCTGACAGTACCAAAGACCAAAGCACCTCGACTTAATTTCTGAGCAGCTGGAAAGTGAAATGGGCTACAGTGATGCCAGAGCAGCAAATCATCTGTGCTGGAGGCAGGACACAGTTTCCTTGATTCTCTGCCCTTTGTTTAGTCCTTTTGGTGGTTTCTAGCAACATCCATGGCTGAAACTACAACCTCAGCTTTCTTCCTTCCTGTACTCTGTGCCATTTATCTGCTTCTGAAGTCCAGGGAATTGTGGTCATAGGGATAAGCTGAAAGATGCATGAAAAGCTAAAACACTTGGCAAGTGGTAAAAGAGCCCCAAATTATGTGATGATCCAAGGCTTTCTCAGTGCTGTGGTTGGCAGTGAGCCCAGGTGCTGCCTGATTCGGGAATGCCACCAGCATGGGCTGTCCCATGTGGCTGTAGGCATGGCAAAGGGACACATGGAACACCTGTGTTAGTCCATGCCAGAGCTGGCACGGCTCCTCCTTTACTCCCTCCGATTCATGGACTCGTGAGGCAGTCTCCCACAACATCTGTGGAGCCTTTTCCTTTTCCCTGCTCATCAATCCAGAGAAAACTTTCTAAATCACAGGATCCTGCTGTTTCCAGTCCCCTGGAGAAGACTGAGGTGTTATATTGATGCCTTCATGTGGGATTCACATAAAAGTGTGAGGCCAAGAGGAGAAACCTCTGCCACAGCCCTTGGCTGGACCATGTAATGAATTTTTAAGTAGAGATCTCTGCTGTTATCTGAGAAACAACCCTGTGACCCAAAAAATCTGATGGTGTGATTCATCCTGCTTCCTTTGCAAGCCTCGGTTTCCCACAATTTTTTACATGAGGTTTGCCTTTTGCATTCTTTCCTATTTAAAAGTAAATCAGAAAGCTTTTAAAAACCTGTGCTATCTGTCTCAGCTCAGCAGCCAGTGTGTGCATTGCCTTCAAGTTATCAAAATTCCCTTACATGTTTCTCTTTATTGAAAACCTGCAGTTGAATTAAGGGGATTCTGCTATAGTGGTGTGTTGTTTGTGTTTTTTTCAAAAAGCTTTAGGTCTTCACTGCAAGGATTTCATTTGCAGGAAAGAACTAAACTCTCCCCTGCTGTGCTGACTGTGCAGAGCAGGGGGGAGCGATGCGGGTCACGACAGTGGGTGAAAGTCAGTGAAAATCCCCTCTCAGCCCCCAGGAAAAATCTGCTCTGGAGGGAGTGGGACAGTAAAGCAATGGGCTCTGCTGGGGGAAATTGTGCTGCAATAATGGAAAAAAGAAGCTTTTTGGGACTAATTTTTGTGCCAAACCACAGGAAATGTGAATGGAATACACAGGACACCCTTCAGTATCCCACATGTGCCTGAGGGCTGCGTTGTGCAGCAGGGAGGAGGAGAAGGCCATTGCACTGCTCAGTGTCCCAGCGTGGCTCTCCTCATGGGATGCTGGCACAGCATCTCTTCCCATGCCTGAGGTCCCGTGTCCTGCCCTGCCTCAGCTTCCCCCAGTGTTAGAGCCAGGCATGGTCCATCTCCACTGCACTGAGCCCCTCCATGCCCCTGCCATTCTGAGGGAGCACCTCAACCCCCTGTTCTTCCAGCCAAAAGACAAAAAAAAAAAAGAGGCACCAGCACCCAGCAGGATGGGCAGTGCCCTGGATAACTCCCAGCAGCTGCCTGCTGCCAACTGCGTCCCTGCTCTGCGCACATCTGAACTTCCCTGATGCCCTCTCATCTTTAATTAAGCACTTCCATCGGCTCAGCCTTCTTGCTGGATCTGAATTTATTTTTTTTTCCCTGTAGCCATGGCAACGCTTCCCCTGGGCAGGTTGCGCTGGAGCCAGTGACAAACCCCATGTGTCGCTTTTTTTGTTTGGGCCTGGAAACTTCCCTGCCATTTGGGAAAACTTGAGAAAAGAAAATCCTGCAACAAGCTGGTGAGCAGCAAGGGAAGCCAGGGTGAGAAACATCTTTTGGGCTGAGCCTCAAGGAGCCCTGGTCCAGTAGGGATGGCAAAGCTTTGATCTGAGGATTCCTTGGTTTTCCCTCCAAAAGATGGCTGCAGTGTCCAAGTTTTGTGTCCTCCCTCCAGCCATGGGTGCGAGTGAGAGCCCTGCTGTGGTCATTGCATGGTCCCTTGGTGCAGTGACATAGGGACTGCCATTGCCCTCCTCCTCCTGCCAGGACCAGTAAATCAAGAGCGGTGAAGCTGCCATGAGGCAGGGGGTCAGTGACACAGATCTGCTGACACAGGGCATGCACATGGTGACTGGGGTAGGGCTCAGTGGCACAGGAAGGGATGCAGGGACTTGGGGAAGGAATGGAGTGACAGGCAGGAGGAGGCAGCAGGGCAGAGTGACAGGACAGGGCTAGTTTTCAGGAACGGGGTAGGTGACATTAAGTAGGGTGGGTAATGTAGGATGGGGTAAATGGCACAGGGCAAGGATATGTGACACAGGGCAGGAGAAGATGCCATGGGGCAGCAGTAGGTGAGAGTAGGGGTAGGTGACAAGGCAGGGACAAGTGTCATGGCACGGGCTGCTGACTCCAGTGCCCAGTGCTGCTCCCAGTGTCCCAGCACCATGGTGTCCTGGTATCCCGATGTCACAGTATCGTGGCATCCTCTTGTCCCAATATTCTTGTATCCCGATGTTCTGGTGTCCTCATATCTCGATATGCGGTGTCCCTCTGTCCCGGTATCCTCGTGTCCCACTGTCCCGGTATTCCCGTGTCCCGGTGTCCGTGTACCCCGCTGTCCGGTATCCCTCTGTCCCGGTGTCCCGATGTCCTGTACCCGCTGTC
>JAHLSL010000036.1:4967139-5022692 GCA_025920805.1 Petroica traversi | reverse complement strand
ATATATATATATATGTAAAATAGTAAAATTTTTCAAAGAGCAGAATGGTTCTCATTGCCTCTGGTAGGATTTGTTGCTCCTGATGTTTTGAAGTGCAGACAGATGTTAAATAAGGTATAGTTCCAAGTGTAAGCAAGTGAAAACCTTTGTATAAAGGGAGATGGGAAGAAGAGTTGTGTTTGTACCTAGCACAACCTGTTCAGCTTCCTGTGAGCTGCTGCTGTTGGGTGCTGGCCGAAGGAGGCCCGAGCTGAGCTGCTGCAGGAGCGTTCCTAGACTGGTTTGGCCTCAGTGCTGCGTGCCAGGTGAACACATCACCCGAGCCATCCATCTCCATGATGAGGCAGAAATTGGGTGCTGGTGGTTTTTGCTGTGGAGCCAAGACAGCAAAGCAAGAGTTTTTATTCTGAAAAAGGGATCTTGAGACTCTTGGCGTGAAGCCCAGTGGCCTTTGTGTTTTGATCAGGTAGAGCTTCCAAGCAGTGACTCTCCAGCTTGATTCTACCTCTGATAATGTACAGTGCTTCTTCTCAGAGGAGCTTGGGGCTTCCTTCGAGGCTCACACTGTTGTATATGCGGGACTTGCTTTGGGATGCAATTTTGTCACATTGGCAATCTGTAATTTAACAGATGAGATGTCAAGTGCCAAGTTTTGTGTTGTCATAGAAATTTATTAAGCTGGCAAGCTCCGCTGTTGTAGCTCACTGGAAAGCTGTTTCAGTATAAGCCAAATGTTAGGGTTAGTTTATTGCAGTTCTTTGTGTGTTGCTCATTCACAATTGCTTATTTTGGTGTGCAGAGTTGAGGCAATACTGCTTGGATGTACTGAGGCAATATATAGCAGAGGTGGTAAAAGCGTGGTTTTTTAGATTAATTTATGATCTATGCTTTGAATGACTCTGACCTCTGTTGCTGTGTGGTATCTAATTCATTATTCATCTCATTTTCTTCTTTCTCATGGTGCTGAAAGTCATTCTTCTGACTGAGCTCTTTGCTGGCTCTTTCAGACTGCAAAATACAGAAACAGAAGTGGTCAGGTAGTGTAAAAACAACTGAACTTGTGTTGTGAAAACTTAATAGTACTTACTTTTCCTTGTGAACATAGTTATGTGGCGTTGCTACAGAACTTAAATCTAATTTAATACTGTTTTCCAGGTGCCATGTTTCAGAACAGACAAAGACAACTGAGAAAGAAGAGCTGAAGCAAGTAACACAGAAACAGATACAGGCTCATTGGGGGAAAAAAGATTGACCTGTCTCTGAGGTGACTAAAGGGGAATAATGGTGATTTTGCGCCGGGCTCGGCCGCCTGCTTCCGCCCCAACCAGCAATGAATCTTGACTCGCTCTCGCTGGCCTTGTCTCAAATCAGCTACCTGGTGGACAATTTAACCAAGAAAAACTACCGAGCCAGCCAGCAGGAAATACAGCACGTAAGTAAAGTCATGTGGTGCTACAAAATGAATTTTGGTAAGAGAACTGCCGTTTCTCCTCTCGTTTGAGTTTGTACTCAGTGGCGCTCTTGTGTATGTTACTGTTTGCTGTTTCCTGTGATGTTGGGAATTGCAGGGTGTGTCTGATACTCCTACTGGTTCATCTGCCAAGTCATGGAATGGAGCTAAGAGCTGAGACCAGTATTAACTTTGTAGTTGAATATCAGGATTAACTGCTGCTCCTGAAAGGTGGTATGAAAAGCTTTCCTAACTCCTCCAGGTTAAGTCTTTCCACATTTGGACATTCAATAGAACACTGACTGGGAAGGGAAAAAAAAAGAGGTATGCATTCAGTGTTCAGAGTTGTACTGAAAGCATGAGTGTGTGGTAATTTACTTGTGACTGCTCTCTCCTCCCTTGATGGAATTTTTTTCCTTCTTTTCATTCAGTGACTCATGGCTTGGTGGTGTAGCTGAGCTGACTGTCTTGGCCCTGGGTTTTCAGAAGGCAGGCAGAGTAACTGTGTGTTGAGACCCAAATATCTGTGATCTGGGCAAGAGTTCTGGTTTAACTGACCTTTTTAAAAACAGCTCTGACTTGCAGGGTGGACTGAAAAGCATTATCTGCAGAGGAGTGCTCAGGAGGAAGTGAATGCTACTGAGCTAGTTTTAGAAACTGGTTTAGTTCAGTTCCCAGCAGACAGCTGGGCCACTTAATGTTGGTTTTTTTCCTGCAGCAGTGCAATCCTGCAGCGATTTCAATCAGATTAGAAGGCCAGAGGGCTTAAGCAGTGAGTTTCTGTAACATTTGATGTCTTTAAAAGTGCATTCATTGCTTATCTTGAGGTGAGAAGAGAGTGATTTCAGCAGTATTGGCTGCTGTAAATGTAAGATAGAATAGGTCTCTTGTAACTTTTGTAACTTCCCCATGTTTTTGCAAGTTCAGTATTCCAGGGGCTCATTTGGGATCATGCTGTCCTTTTGATCAGTTAGCTTCCACAATGATTTTTGGAGCAAGGTGTGACTGAAGCATGACTTGATTTAGGAGAAGATATGATAGATCTGCCATTCACTTGGAGCATATCTCTCTGAAACAGGGGCAGATTGTTCCTTATCCTTCAGCCAGGCCTCAGCCTCACTGTGGTGAGAGACAGGACTCCTAGTCTGTGGAAATGGCTGGATTGTGTATGGTTGAAAAACAACTAGGATTTCAAGACTAAATTCCTAAAATCTTAATTCATTGTCGTCTTTTTAATTTTATTTCCCTGGTATTGCTTTACTTTTGTGGTTGCTGGTACAGTATTTCTTTAGTTGAAGAGAATATATGTGCTGTAATTTATGGTACACTGCTTGGGGTAAATTTTTGGCAAGATTCCCTCAATTTTACAAAGTTTCCATCTAAGCATGCAGAGCTGTGGTAATTCATATTTGGAGTTGTTCTTTCCACAGCTGACCAAAATTACACTTACATTTAGATAGATCACTTGAGTGTAACAGTGGCAAAGCTTGAGGAATTAATTTCTGTTTAAATGTGCTATCAGTAGTCATTTAACAAAGCTAATGCTTAAAAAATAGAATATATGTTTAAAAAACTCCTTAATGTTTTACGCATTTGTCAGACACAAATTCTAAACCATGGCTTCCTCTGAAATGAGTTTTGTGGTCTTCTTTTCCTAAAGTGGTAAGGAGAGCATGGTTGGAGAGGAGAAAGGGCTTTGTGGATGAGTTTATCTAGGAAAGCAAAACTTTTTGAATCTAGAAAAACAGTTATTTTTTGTCTAATCCTGTATTTGCCCAAACACGTTCCCTGATTAATCCAAATACACGTGGCTCAAGCTTTATCCTAAATCACAGACTGGTTGCAGTGGAAGGGACCTGTGGAGATCATCTGGTCCAACCTCCTGCTCAAGCAGTCACTTAGAGTGGTTTGCCCCAGGAGTATGTCTGGGCAGCTTTTGGGTGCCGACATGGATAGAGACTCCACAACCTTTCTGGGCAGCCTCTGTCAATGCTTGATCACCCTTGCAGTAAAAAAATAGTATTTTTGATCTTATTTTGTGACTGGATACATTGTCATGTAAATGTGTACCAAGGCTGCTAATACAAAGGTTTTTTTCAGCTCTTTCTTCAGGAAAACAGGCAATTCTCATTCTTCTTTTCCTGGAAGAGCTATTTTGTGAATGTAGTTAGAGTTGAAATATGATACACTGCACTTTTAGCCTTCTCTTCCCTTCCTTCCTGTATGTTAAATTTTCAAATTATTGTGCTTTGGAAGATATCTCAGTGCAAGGAAGCAATCTATTTCTGTTGCAGACAAGTTTTGTGGATGGCTTTAGAATGCAGTTTTCTTTGGCATCTGTTTCCTTTGATGAATTCACCTTGGTCACAGCACCAGGCAGCTCTTTAGAAAATTGATTCAACTTTATGTCAGTCTTGTTACCACATCCAGATCTTTGTATTTGATGGGGACTGCCTAAACAAACTGCCTATTTTCTGAAGCCTGAGCTAGGTAGTAGAACTTGCTGTCAATTCAGGTTTGCTGCCTTTTGCACCAGTGTGAGCATCTTCCTGATCCAGGGGTACGGCTGCCTTCGAAGGCCCAGCTGCCACCCCAGCTGGGTTGTTTACTCTGGACTGACATACCACAGGCATGTACATTATTGCCTCTGGTCAAAAAGCAGAGCTAGATCCGACTTAGAAATTTTTTTCTAGCAGAACAAAATTTGGCAGCCACTGAAATAAGCAGGCTCTGAGAGAAAGGGAAGCATAGTGTCAGATAACAGTAGAAAAATTGAGAGGAAAACAGCCAAACATCAGAGCCTGAGCAGATAGAGCCTAAAGTAACCCTGTTTGTCTCTTTGCACAAAGAACCTGCTGGCAAACAAGGACACTGATGACGGGTGAAGCCAGTAGGCTTGGTGGAAGCAGTCAGACCACAGGCAGAGCTGCAGGTTTATGCTGGTGCATTTGTGTCTTTCTTACAGCTAGAAAAGGGGAAACAGTGGGAAAAATGTTGCCAGTAGATGAAGGTTGGGTTTGTCGTTGGCTGCTACTGTTTGGCCACAGAGGCAAGCTGCTGTTGATGGGCTTCACATTTCTGACAGTATGGTTTCTGTTAAAAACAAGTAATGCTGTCTGCTTGGTTGAGTTGTAAAGAAAGAAGTAAGTTCTGATACAGTGTGGAGTTATTTCAGACAACAAGCTGATGAGTTGGTCTGTAGCCAAGTGTTAAACTCAGTGCAAATGATAGGGGATGCAAGCAAAAAAGTATTATTGTTAAGATTTAGTTATGAGTGATAGGTGTTGTAAGTTAACAAATGCAGATCACCCATGTATGACAAGTTCTGGATTCAGCTGAACAAGGTCTAATGATGGGAAAGACTTGGTTAAAGATCTCAGCTGCATATGTGCAGCATACAGTCCTTGATTTTAAAACTTGCTAATGAGCAAGTTTGGGATGAACTTTTTTTCTTTAGCTGACGGGAAGACCTTCCTGTGTAATATTCCCATATGTCTTAAAAGACCCTGGAGTAATAGCAGTCATGTCTGTTATGGCCAGGAAACAGTGCAGAGGCTGCCTGCAAGGTCAGTGAAGATGCCTAATAATGGCTCATTTTTGGGGAAATTCTGGCCATACAGGCATTGCACAGGTGCTGTCCCAAGGCTGTGTTCTTGCAGAATTAGGCACTGCAGCTGTAGGGAAAAAAGGGGCCATGGGACTGTGTGGATTCTGGGCTGCTTTGGTGGCAGAATCCTGAGGGTGACTTGAAAACCCCTTTGAACTTAGCTTTTTAAGAATACCACCCCTGAAATGCATGGCTTCTGTGACAGTGACTTGGGTCTAGATTCTTTGTTTATAATTTTTATTAGAAGTAGCGTTAATGGTGTGGTTTCTAGGTTACTGATTAAAAGCAGTTTTGTTGAAACTGTAGACGATTTAACTACTAGCAGTACTGCTGTATCCATGGTACTAGACCCAGTCTTGCTTTGTAATAGTTGTTTGCTACCAAGCCGTTTTTTGATACTTTTTTTCAGATTGTGAATAGGCACGGTCCGGAGGCAGACAGGCATTTACTACGCTGTCTATTCTCGCACGTGGATTTCAGTGGCGATGGTAAAAGCAGTGGCAAAGATTTTCATCAGGTACAGTTTGCACCAACGCATCTGTTTATTAGTTTTATTTGTTAAAAAACTGTAGTGGGATTTGATCCAGGTCAAGCACAAAGGCAGGTTAGAAGCAATAGCTTCAAACAAACTTCTTTTGTGATTATATGGCCTTTCAACTGCAAGCACGTTTTGCCAATCCTGAAGTCAGAAGATAATTGTTGATATCTGATTTATAGTCTCTTCATCTGGAAAAAAACAGGTTGCATCAGTACAAATGCTCCTTTTACCACATGAAGTGCTCTAGTTTGAAAACCTTTCTGTGTGTTTTAAGAGTTTGTCCAAATCCACTAACTGGCATTTCTGGTGCTGATTACATCTGTTGGCAGGAGTGTTTTCAACCTTAAGCAATTTTGCCTCAGACTTTACCTCCTAACCATGAATCAGATACTCTTGGGTTGTCTATTGCAATGTGTGAGGATGTTTACAGAAAGCAAAATATTGCACCTTCGATGGAGAATGTTTCATCACTTTATCAGTCTTAAAAGCAAAGCAAACCTGAAGAAAGCTTGAATGAAAAGAAGCTAGTTGATGTTAGTGAGAATTTGGGCACTTGCATAAGTACTTTATCTTTTAGTTTTTCTATACACACTGCACAGGAGTTTATTGTCCTGTTACGAAACTCTTTAGTCTTCAAGTTATCTTATTCTTTGCAGACTCAATTTCTGATCCAGGAGTGTGCGTCGCTGATTACAAAACCAAACTTTATCTCGACGCTGTCATACGCCATTGACAATCCCTTGCACTATCAGAAGGTTTGTATTCTTCTTGAAGGGGATCCCAGTGTCAGAAACTGTACTGAATTGGTCTCCAGGAAACTAGCTGGTTTTCCTTTGTGTTCCCTTGTAGTGCTAAAATTTTCAAAAACTGAGCATGCCTGGTTGCTGTGGGTTGGTTTTTTGTGGTTTTTTTGTTAAACTAAGCAACTTAGTCATTCAGAATGACTGCAAGCTTAATTATAATATTTTATCTAATATTAGTACTTTATGACTTGTTTATGGCACCAGAACCAAAACAAATCATCAGTGCTTCTGTTTCTTTCAAAAGAAAATTTATGACCGTGGTTTAATAGTGGGATATATGGAAGTAGTTGAAAAGTTGTTTAGCCATAGAGGCTTTGTGTTAACCTGCGGCAGAATAGTTACTAATATTCCAAGCTTGCAAATAGACTCTAGATATCTGATGCATTGCAAATGAGATTAATCCCAAAACAGCTTTCATGTTACTCTTCTTACCTGTTACAGAGTCTAAAGCCTTCACCCCACTTATTTGCCCAATTGAGTAAAGTCATCAAATTAAGTAAAGTTCAAGAGGTAGGTGGAAGTTTATTTCGAATTTATTTTTTTTTACTTAGCTAGTTATAAAGGATGAGGTGGCCTTACTATGACATTTGTTTTTATTTGTAGGTGATCTTTGGTCTGGCTTTACTGAACTCTTTCAGCTCAGATCTGCGAGGTTTTGGTAAGTTTTTTCTTAAGTACTTCAGCAGGGACAGCCTTTTTCAGCAGTAGGCTTTCTAGATGGGTGACTTCCTGACCTGATCTTGCAATTAATGATGCCATTGGGAGGGACAATAGATAGCACAGTCATCTTGTATGAAGTTGAAGGACTGTTTCGTAAATGACTTGCTTGATAATGAATCAAATTGGGGTATTGTAACTTGTAGTTGTCCATTACTATTTGAGTTCTCAGGTATGAGATTTTGTGTTAAAGTCAAATCAAGAGAATGGTACCTAGCTAAATAAATCTCATATTAAAACAGAATCCCAGGTTTTGACTCTAACCTCTTCTGTTTCCAAAAGCTGCCCAGTTTATCAAACAGAAACTCCCGGATCTCTTGCGCTCTTACATTGACGCGGACGTCAGTGGAAATCAAGAAGGTGGCTTCCAAGATATTGCAATAGAGGTCCTGCACCTTCTCCTCTCCCATCTCCTCTTTGGGCAGAAGGGAGCCTTTGGGGTAGGACAGGAGCAGATTGACGCTTTCCTCAAAACATTACGTAGAGGTAAGTGGTGCTTTGCAGGAAGTCTGACAAGATGCAGACTTGGAGATGAATTTTCATTATTTGCTGTCAGTGCACAGTGCTGAAGTGGAGGGGAGCTTGCTGGCTCAGCACTTAGTAAATTTTCATAATTCTAAACTGACAGAAAAGTTTCCATGCCCAAGTGCCTGGCTTAGATTTCATATATTTCTTAGACTCAGTGGCAGATCCTTTGTTTCCTAATATTTCCTGAGTTGGAGGAGCAACTTTTGCTGGACTGTTGTATTGTTTCCTGCTCTGTGCTTTTTTTGGATGACTGCTGTTAGTGACAATCTAGTTCTAAACTTATACCAGCACAGCTGCTGGCCTTTTGGGCTGCTGCAGAGCTGCAGTGAACCTGCATGAACCTAGTTTAGTCTACATTCTTCTTCTCTAGTAATATCTCAGTGTCGGTAGAGAACTGATAATGGGATGGAGGGATGCTGCATCAGTGCCCTCTTGATTTCTGCGGCAGCAGGGCAGCTCTAGCACAGCAGTGGAATAATTTTAAATAGTCTTTCACATGCAACTGATGTTCTGAGTGTTTTGACACTTTGTTACTCTTGCCTTTAGATTTTCCCCAGGAGCGTTGCCCTGTGGTGCTTGCACCACTTCTATACCCTGAAAAACGGGACATTCTAATGGACAGGATCCTGCCTGATTCCGGAGGGATAGCCAAAACCATGATGGACAGTTCTCTGGCAGATTTCATGCAAGAAGTTGGCTATGGCTTTTGTGCAAGGTTTGTAAGAAAATGTAATTTTCAAGCATGTAATTTTGGTGATTTTCTTTCTTGTTTCTTGAGGCAAAAGGTGAGGAACACTTTAACTACTACAATAACTAGAATCTTACCAAGTATTATGAGCTTGTTTATTTGGATTCCGATCGTATTTTGCTTTCTTCTAATGTGTATTACATGCCTGTGAACACTGTGTAGGATTTTGTCTTAGTAAGAAGTGCTGCTTGAAAGGATTCACATTCCTTGTGAAGGTTTCATAATAAATTGACTATCACCCTTTTATAAGTGAAAATGAAAATGTCTGGGTAGACATAAATACCAACTAAATCCTTATAGAGTTTTGGAAGAACTTTAGCTCTCAGAATGAAGGTAACTTGCCTTTTTGTAAGAAGCCTAAGGTAGAATTAAATGATTCTGTATTTCAAGAGAAAAAGACTATTGATTAGTTTGGGGACATGAAGAAATCTTGAAGGTATTAACATGAGTTTTTGTTAAAACCAATAAGTAAAAACACCATATGTTGGAAGATACTGAATTATTTCCTTTGTTAACACATGCCTGTTAATAAAATTTTATGTACTCATGCTGTATAAATCTTCCTGGCCTAGTTATAAGGTATTCAGAAAATGGAAAAAAAATTGCAGAAAAAGCCTTCAGTCCTAAAGTTGAAACTCGGGCATCTGCTCTTGTTTTCTCTCTTGTCTCCTGGGAGGTTTTTGCTGGTGCCCTCTACTCAGGGATGCCATGGCTTGTATCAGTCTGAAAGGCAAATGTTCCCAGCTTACCTTTGAACAGTGCACGTCAGCATTTTGAAACATGCATTCTCAAAGCCTTTGTTTAACTTCTAGGTAAAAGAAAACTTGAGTCTTTGAAGCTCTGTATTACAGGTCAATAGTGGAAGTGCTTTTAACCAAGAAGAGTGCTAAACATACCCTGTGCTTTTGCTTTGACAGAGCACAGTGAGTGTAACATCTCTGTGACATCCCTGCCACTTCAGTACACCTGGCTTTGAAACGTGGCACAGTGTATTTCATGGAAATAATTGCACAGATTGTCTACTGAATTTTTCTTCCTGATTATCCTGGAGTTTTGTTATGTTGGATCATTTGACTAACTTGACTGAAGTCTTGCTTTGTGCTACAGTGAAACCTGCTTTTCTCTAAGATCTCTTGTTTTGTTGCACCTTAGTGTGGAAGAATGTCGCAACATAATCATGCAGTTTGGTGTTCGGGAGGTCACGGCTGCCCAGGTTGCCAGGGTTTTGGGGATGATGGCTCGAACTCATTCAGGATTGACGGATGGAATTCCATTACAAGTGAGTGGCCTGTTGTGCTGGGGATTATAATTCAGTAGAAGGAGTTAAAACGCTGGCCTCTAGGAATTCAAAAGTTGCTTGTATTATTTAATACTTCTGACTGTTCTGCTGTAAATATCTGCAATACTTTCATGAATGAAAGACTCTCAGAGTGTTAAACTGATGTCACCTCTAGTCTGAACTTCTGTTTATACCTTTCTAGTGCAGGGAATTCTGTATCCAGTGGGTGTTGAGTCTGCTTTATCTTTTACTAGTGTTTGATTCAGTGTATTTGACTTGCAGTCTATTTCGGCTCCTGGCAGTGGGATTTGGAGTGATGGCAAAGATAAGAGTGATGGAAGCCAAGCCCATACCTGGAATGTGGAGGTCTTGATTGATGTTCTTAAAGAGCTGGTAAGTCTTGTGAGCATCTTGGTCTTTTATGTGAAGAAGGCAGGGCATATTTCAGTATGATTATAAACATTTTTAAGCTCCCTACATCCTGAATAGCTTTGAATCTCTGTAATGTAAATGTACTTAAATGATTTGGGATTTTTTCCTCATGAACAAGAAAATTTTCAGGAATTCTGGGAAATAGAAGCTATTTGAATGAGTAACTTGGGTGCGGTTTGAGATTTATTCCACACTGCTCCCATCTACTCCAGCGTGTGTTCTCTGAGGGTTTTTGTGTTCCAGTGTATTTGTGGCAGTGGAAAATTCTGTACATCAAACACTTTGTTTTGGAAAACTTACTTTGTAGGCATTAGGGATGAAAATGGAAGTATTTTTATAGCTGCTCATTCCAAAATTCTTGCTTATTGCTTCTTAGGCATGATGACACCACAGAAATAGGAAAGTTTTTCCACTATAAGCAGCAATTTTTGTAAGGAACTCAGTTAAACATGAGTACCATTTCCTTTGCTTGCCTTATATGGGATTTTTTCTGTATGTTCCTTCTAACGTATGCAGAAGTCACTGTTTTGTTTTTCTAAACCTTGGGCCATAAAATAGCTTTGTCTCTGGTGCTCACCTGTCTCTGAAATGAGTGGTCTGTGTTCATAATAGCCACAGTTCCCTCCAAGCTCCCTCATCAATATGTTTCACACTATTCCTGAAGATACAATGGGTCCTTTACAAGGACTTGGAGTTGACATATTGTAGAAGGAGGAGCAAGTTCTGCTTGCCAGCAGATCAGACCCTTCTGCCTTTTATCAGAGGTGTGGAAGCCTAGGGAAAGGAGTATATGTTTGGGATTTTAAAGACTTGTTAATCAAATATTTGGAAAGATAGACAGCTACTGTAGTGCTGGGGAAGTGCAGTCTCACAGGGTAGTTTAAAGCATTAACTTACATAGAATTCTCACTACTATATAAATACGTCTCTCTTTAAAACAAAACCCTTGCTTTTGACTAAAAGTTGGGTGGCTGTTAGGCTGGATACAGTACTGATGAGGAGGAGTTCTTTCAAGTCAGTGCTGAAGATCACAACCCTTGTTTCTCTGGTTGCAGAACCCGAGCCTGGATTTCAAAGTAGTAACATATGAATTGGACCATCCAGGATTTCAGATTCGTGATAGCAAGGGCCTGCATATTGTAGTCTTTGGCATCCAGAGAGGGCTGGGCATGGAGGTTTTTCCAGTTAATGCCATATACAGACCTTGGAAGCATGCAGAGGGCCAGGTATGTTTAACAACATTTTTGCTCTATCTGTAAAATATTTGCAAAGTTCCTGAATTTCTTGAATGACAAATGGAGATTAGTAGTGTGAATGTTTAGATAATCCACATTTGAGACCTTGGCCTGTCAGGCACAAGCCTCAGGTGTGTTACAGAGGGCACTGGGTAATTGACTGCACTGTGTGGGACATGGTCACTTGCTGTGCACTGTGACTGTACCTTTGGCCCCAGCAGAGTTGTGGTGTGTAGTGCAGCTGAGTACAGAACTGCTGCTGCATGGCAGTGTGCTGGGGTGCTTACCTGGTTGCACAAAAAGGCTACAGCTTTGTGCAAACAAGTACCCTCAGCGCACCTGTATCCATCATTCTCAAATTCTTGTAGTGTGAGGTTCAGTCTTGCATAAAGCATGCAGTGAGTCTTGGCTCATCTCTGCTGCTTAGTTGATTTGTATCATTCTCAAAATGTGGCACTTAATAAAGCGGAAGTAACCTGAAACTAAAATCTAAACTACTTTTGGCATCTTTTTTTATTCCAGCTCTCCTTCATCCAACATTCCCTCATAAACCCCGACATCTTTTGTTTTGCTGACTACCCTTGCCATACTGTTGCCACAGACATCCTGAAAGCACCACCAGAGGATGACAATCGAGAAATTGCTACATGGTAATAAACCTGCTCTCAATGGCTTTTCATAGGTAGAGTTAGAATAATATTACTTGTCTGGTCAAAGGTGGCTTTATCTTTGTGCAGCCAGATTTATTGTAGCTGTGTACATAGCAGTAGAGCGGCCATTGGTATTTGTGACATGTTTGACTGGTGGAACTATTCACAGTGTCAGAACTTCCTGTGTCCTTCCATAATACCTTGCTTTTGTTGGAGTCTTCAGCTGTTTGGAGAGTTTCTGTTGATGTGTTTTGGCATATCCTGCAAGCTGAAAGGAGAGGATAGAGGAAGTGGTTTGAAATTTAAATCTGCCTTTCCCAGGATGATATTAGAGAAACTTGGTCTACTTGTATGAAAGACGTCCTAAAACTTAATTAGTAAATGTATGTGGCTATTGGTGAATTATTGCATAAAGCTGACTGGTATGACTTTCTGAGCTGACCCTTACACTCTTTTTTTTTTTTTTTTTTTTTGTATAGCCATGTAGCTTATTTCAGTAAAGATAATTGCTTCTTTTTCAATTATATGGCCCAGAATAGGGAATTGAACGATGAAGAATATGAGTAAATTGGCAGTGATTACTTGTCTGTAAAGAAGGCAAAACAAGTAGAGTATCTTCACTAACTTTCACAAGTGGAGATTTTGAGGTGTTTTAAAACAAGTATATTCCATTTCTGGAAGTACATTTCAAGTCAAATTATCCAAGTGACCCACCTCGAGCTGAGTTTTTTCAATATCAGCTTTCAGTTCCCTCTCCTCCCTAACATAATCAGGAGCTCTTAAGCTCTTGAGTTATTTCTCATGGTTTCACTTAATTGCACATGATAAAAGCTGCAGTGTCAGGTTATTTGCAGTGGGTGTTGCTTTATATGTCCTTAAAGCCGCTGCCATAAAAGACTTAAATCCAGGATCCTGTAAACTTGCTGCTTGCTAACTTTGTGGGGGTTTTCCATTTGTTTTTTTCTTCTCTTTTGTTAGGAAGAGCCTGGATTTGATTGAATCTCTGTTACGATTGGCAGAAGTGGGGCAGTATGAACAGGTTAAGCAGCTCTTCAGTTTTCCTATCAAGCATTGCCCAGATATGCTGGTATTGGCCTTACTGCAGATCAACACGTCCTGGCACACCTTGCGCCACGAACTCATCTCCACGCTCATGCCAATTTTCCTTGGTAACCATCCCAACTCAGCCATCATTTTGCACTATGCATGGCATGGACAGGTAAGTATTTTCACTGTAGTTTGTTCCTGTAATTTGAAAGCTTTTTACATGGGTTGAACAGTTACAACAGCGTTTGTATTGGTTTATTAAATGATCAGTTCAAAATCCAAGAGGTAAATTATCCGTGGTTTATGCAAAGTAATGAAGTGTCTCTTCCCTGACTTGAAGCAAACTGTAACAGTTTGGTTTCCAGTAGTACTCACTGAGAAAATATTCCTGGAAAAGTACAGAGACCCCAGTTAAGTTTGACTTCTTTAAAACTTCAGCTTTATACAAATTTGACCACAGTTTTATTTAAAAAGAGAAAAAAAATGCAAAACCAAACAACCCAACAAAAGAAACCCCCAGAAACCTCACAGGAGAATCACCTACGCCACCCCCTCAGCTCTCCAGCTCACATGTTTAAAGTGTAAAAACTTGAAGTAAGAGGTGAGAAGGTTTAAACCAAAATAATCTCCTTTGTACTTGACAAAAAGATGAAGACTATTCTAGGCATAAAGAAACTACCTGCACCATAAGTTTTCAGAGTCTGGGTGTTTTCTGAACACTTGGGTCTGGCTGCTGACCTTTCCCAAGGAGAACTTCTGTGTAGAGATACGGAAGCTGTGTATGCAAATCCCATACTTCTAATGGATGTTTTGTTTGGTGTAGCCTTGATCATTGTGTGCACTGGTAGTTAAAGAGAAGTCATAAGAAATTTAAAGCAGAGGAAGTCTCTGGGGTCAGAGGGAATCTGCATTAGAAAACATGTTCCCTGTTCATGTAGAGTAGAGTTAATGGCAAGAAGCTTGACCTCTGAGGTCATGCTATGAATGTTTTATATTTTCCTGATGGAAGTCTTTAAATTGAAGGATGAGGGGTAGAATAGATGTGAAGTGCTTTTTGCATGAGATCTTGAAATGGCAGAAAAGGCAATTTTTCCACAGGGTAGGTCTCAAATGAGGGCACTGAATGATGATTGCCATGGGACATGGTGCCATTCCATAATACATAGATATTTAATTTTCCCTTTAAATAAAACCCTTGCTGCCATAAAAATCTTACTTGTATTGTATTTTAAAATTGCCCCTATAGGAGATGTTTTCCTTTTTAAGGTGTGATACTGAATTTTCATTCCGGGACATCATGTCAGGCATAACATTTTGAAATGTTTTGTATAGTCTAAAAGCAGTTCTCCTACAATAGAGAGGAAGTGATCCATGGTAGGAAAGAGATGGGGATATACATATCTACCATTTGCAGTCAGCTGCATCCTTTACTTGTTTAGTTTATTTATCATAGAAGGAGCAATCAGAAGCAAGTTCTGATGCTAAAGAGTAAATATGTTTGTATGTTAAGCTTTTTAGTTGTGAAATACCCTGTTTAATGTTCACATAATTGATCCTATTCCTAGAATCATGAAGTACAATCCTAATTTAATTCTCCTCAGGGTCAGTCTCCTTCAATTCGTCAGCTTATCATGCATGCCATGGCAGAATGGTACATGAGAGGGGAGCAGTATGACCAGGCAAAATTGTCACGTATTCTTGATGTGGCGCAAGACTTGAAGGTGAGTTTTGCAAAATACTGCCATTATTTTTTGTCTGGTGTCTTATGCAGACTTGCTCGTCTTTTAATGAAGGCTAAGCTTAACTTAGGCTAATTTAGTAAGGATAATATTGTTTAAACATATCTGAATTCATTTGTGGCTGCTGTCCCTCATCTTACCAAAAAAAACCTTGGTATGTTCATGTGACTTAAAGTACTCTTCAGCTGAGTTGTGGTATCTGACTACAGATACTTCCAGCCTGACCTGTTGTGAGCCCAAGACATTTTATTTGGTACTTGCAGTGGGGTTGGTTATCGTGGCTTAACTGACAAGTATCTTGGGAAGCAACACAACAGAACTGCTTGCTGTGTGAATGTAGCGTGAATCCAGGAAGAGCTTTGACTGTTTTAACCTTGAATATTATTGAAATAAGAATGTAGAAAATAGGTCAGATGTTTGTGTGAAGCTGGCACTGCTAAACATAATGGAATGGAGATTTCTTGAAAATGCCACTATTTCTTAGTTTTTAAATATTGACAAAAGACTGGAAGTTGTGACTAACTTCTTTGAGGCCTTTATTGCTTCCTAAAGTTAGATGTAAAATAATTGGGTGTCTCAAAGTGCAAGAGCACCAGCTGCTGCTTGAAGTCAGTTTTGCTGTAGCAATTGGAGTGTTCAGAGACAAACTTGGAGCATATATATTCCAAGTGTCTCTGAAGTGGTTGAGATATGTTTGCAGGGAGATGCTAAGCTCTTCAGCCTAATTTTGTAGCATTATCAATTTGGGAATTTGACCACTTGCTGGTGGTTTTTCATATCACAGAGGAATTTAAAACTGTCAGCACAAGGTCGCTTCAAAGAAGGTGAAGTCATGATTTCAAATCAGAGCTCTTGCTTATTTGTCTCACAAGCGAGCTGTAAGTGAAGTTGATAGTACCAATCTTTGTTGACAAAGAAAGCATAGCAGCATGTCATAATAAGAATTTTTTTACTAAAACATTTATGGCAGCTAGAAAGAAAAGAAAGGAGAAAGGGTGTCTGTGTGTCTTCACCAGTAGTCTTCTGATTTTCTTTCTTTAGGCCTTGTCAATGCTGCTAAATGGTACTCCATTTGCCTTTGTTATTGACCTTGCTGCACTTGCCTCTCGACGGGAATACCTCAAACTTGACAAATGGCTCACAGATAAAATTCGGGAGCATGGGGTAAAGCAGGATTTTTCTCTTTATTTTTGCACTCTTGTCAGTGACTAACTTAAGTCACTTTAACAATTTTATAAGTAGCTTTAAAGTTGTTGACTGAAAGTATGGTCTGATAGTTCAACGTTTTCACTGAACTATAGTAGCTTAGTGCAATTCTTTCTATGGTGCAATTGCCAAGTTTGAAATAGTGTCTTAAATGTGACTTGGGAGATTAAGATAACCTTTTTTCCTCAGGAACCTTTCATCCAGGCCTGTATGACTTTCTTAAAGAGAAGGTGTCCATCTATCCTGGGTGGCCTTGCTCCAGAGAAGGATCAGCCCAAAAGTGCTCAACTTCCTCCAGAAACCTTGGCGACTATGTTGGCCTGCCTGCAAGCTTGTGCTGGGTAAGGATTATAGTGCTTATGCTGAAAGTGTAATCCGTTTGCAGCTCGCTTTCTGTCATGTAGTCAGAGCTGGTTTGGAATTTCATGTGGAGAATGGTGTTAATGAGATGGTATAAACTTGCAAGGATAGGTGCAGTAGTACAATTTAATTTTGCATTGGAACTTCTGTTGTAGGCTGGATCACAAGAACTTGAATATTCTTGTCTTTATCAAACAGGAGAGCTCACCTTGGTGACTGGAGGCTGGTTATCAGATGCTGAGTTGTTAAGGACTAGATAGAGGGTTGTAATTCAGACAAAGGAATCCAGGCCATGGCTACAGAATGGGACAGCATCCTGGAAAACTGGCTTTATAAAGGATTTTGTGTTCGTGTTAACAAAATGTTTCTGTGTAGTAACTGCTTTTTCACAAAGGGCTAATGCCATCGTTATGTATAGGAGAAGAGTGGGGAGTGGTGACTGTAGTGTAATTGAGACTGAAAGTAGACGTGTAACTCCTGTCGTCTTTGAGAGAGACTCAAAGAAGTCAAAGATGGAAAATACTGAACGTCTTTTGCAGATCATATTGTTTAGCTGGAGTCAAAAGAAAAGGATTTGAGAGCTGCTGGAGGGAGGGATAGAATACAGAAGGGCTGATGGAAATTGAAGCTGAGCAAATCAGTCTTTAAATGCTGTGTACACACCTAGTAAACCTGACTGAAAATTGTAAAACGTTTGTAGTGTTGTTTTGTAATGCTGTCAGATCAAGGTGGTATTGAACTGCAGCAGTATTTCAGGGGTGATGAGTGGCAGCGTTGTGTGATGTGCAAGCCAGAGTGACTGGAAGCTGGAGATGGGGCTTGTTTTGTGGCTACATTTTGGCATGAGTCCAAGTGTGTGTTACTTAATCTGCGGTTTATACTTTGTCCTTTGGCTCAGCCAGTGTGATCTTGAAAGAGTTAAGAAACATCTTTAAAGGTACCCAGAATGATTCATGGCTCTCATGTAGATAGTAGGAAATTAATACCAACGTAAACTTGGTCACAGTGAGTATTGGAACTGAAAGGGAATTTGAGGTACCTGTAATGCTTTAGGGGAAGGGAGAACTCCTGTTTTCTGTTGGAACCTGTGCAATTGAAGTTCAAATGCTGTTGAAATACTCTTTTTGAAATATAATTGTCTAGCACATGTTTTGGTCTGAAGAGATAGCTCTTAATTTTCAAGTCAAAGCGCATCTTTTGAGATTGTAGTTCACAAATGAACTTATATTCCCTATTTTGCATGCTGCAGTGTCTATGTTTTAGAGGTTTAATAATTAACTGTAGATTTGAATTGCATCTAATGTCATTGTGTTCTGAATTTTAATGTGTTACCAAGTTTTATTTATTCCATTAATTCCAAACACCACTAGTTCTCTACTGGCACAATTCTCACAGCCTTTGGTTTCTTTTTATAGCTACTTTTATTCCCTTTTATACAAGAATGTGACCTACTTGCAGGCATTTTCCATTAGTTATTCTCTTTGAGCTTTAGAAAGAAAAAGCTTGGATTTCTTTCATGAAGCAGTTGCTTTGATTAGCTTAGGTTTCAGTCACGAATGGAAGTAGGCGTTGTAAAGACTAGAAGGTTAAAATCACAGTAAATATTAAATACATCTGGGAGAGCACTTGCACTTCACTAGCTGAAGCCTGCCGTCTCCTAAATCTGTTGATTTAGGAGCCTGCTCTTTAATTAGGCTGTAGTTAGTTTTTGTCTTGTTTTGTGACCTGGGAGACACTTTTTTTAGCCATCAGGTCCCCACATGTTCTGAGACTTATTTTTGGTGCAGCTTGTTTATCACTGGTGAGCACTGCAGTTGTGGCATCATGTAACAGTGAGTCTGCAAAAACAAAAAAGTGTTCCTTCTGTTACTGAGTGTTTTTACAGTGAAGTCAGGCTTGCTTGAAGGCACCACAGGCTGACCAACCATGTAATTTATTAACAAGCTGCTTATGAGAAGCTTCCCTCGTGGAGCTGCAGTGAGTTGAGAGAGGCAGCAGTGTCTTCTCCACACAGTTATGTCCTGCATGGTCCAAGTGTGTCAGTGTGGGGAATGGTATTTGTTCTCAGTCCCTGTCTCAAGCAGGGAAAAGGCTTCTGTGTACGTGTGCCTCAGGAATGAAAAGTCTTGTTCCTGCTTTGTAAAGAAAGTGTTTGGGGGGAAAAAGAGTAAGAGAAATGAACATGTGGTTCCAGCAAGCTGGAACTTCCCTTAGTGACACTTTCGTTTCTCTAAACTCTGGCCCCTGGCTCTCAGCCCACTGACTTCACTTGCCTGAAATGCAGACTGAAGTTTTTTATGGGTTTTGTTTTTGTTGGGTTTTTTGTTTGGTTGGTTAATTCGGCCTTTTTTTTTTTTTTTTTTTTTAGAAAACATACAGTTCTTGCTATCTAAAAATACTGTGGTGTTTGCAACTTGATACAGCAGTGTGTCTCTTGACATGATAAAAAAGTTAACCTTCAGTCTGCCTAGATGGCAGGACAAAACATTAGCGGTTCTCTCCAATGCACAAATGGCCTAACCAGTCACCATAAATATTGAACTCTGGGATTGTAAGTCTGTCTTTGTCCTCATTCTGGGCTGCTATATTATCTGTCTACAGCAGGTTGGAATTCGTTTTGCAAAAGTGTGTTGTAATATTTAAGCATAAAGACTGCAAGTGTAATCTCCAAAAAAGGAGGAGAGCAAAAGGGTTTTTGTAACCATGTGTGAACTGTAGAGTCCCCTGACCCATTCCATGGCTTACTGAAGTGCTGTATGGTCTTGAAATGCCTCCTTTCATTAGAAAAAAAAAATCCTCTGGTGGGTGTCAGTTGGTCATGCATTTAAATATTGAGATTTCTGAAACTGTGGCACTGGGATGATGGCAAATACATACTGTAAATACTGAGTTTGCTGTGTGCCATGCCAGAGCTCTGTCTTCAGGTCTAGTTGCACTTTCTGTAAAAGAAATCTCTTTGGCATTTTTTGAAGGTAGATTTCTGATTGCATTTTCATACATTCCCCCCAAGTCCATTTGTTTTGAAATCTTTGAAACAGGGCTCTGGTGAGAGGATACTAAAAGAGTATAAAGGAACCAGCCGGTGAAACAGTTATTAACATGTCTGTTGCCCTGTATAGAGACCTGGTCACCCATGATACCTCCCCAGATTCCCTTCTCTCATGGGTGAGATTTTCCCCACACTTCACAGTGGATTGTTGGCTTTGGAGAATAGCTGGAAGCCCTTAACTAATTCTGTGTGTGCTATAAGAGGATACCTGCCAAAGCTGAAGGCTAATCTTCAGTTCTTCTGCCTTAATCACCAGGAAAGTTCCTTTGTTCTTTTTCCCCTCATCCTGAGAGTTGAGCAGTAAAAGCTTGTGAAAACTGAGTTGAAATAAGGAGTCTTCAGGCAAGGTTAACAGAATAACAAAGCTGTACTAGGATAGTTGCACCATTACAGGAAGGAATCTACAGCTTTAGCTGTCCTCACCAAAAAGGTAGAACTAAAGTTCAGGAAAGCATAAATAATTGGCTGTTTTTTCTAAAAGGAAAATGTTAGTGTTCTGTTATTATGTCTGTGGTTAGGTAAGTCAGCAACAGCTCTGGCTTTCCTTCCAGTTTGGGAACCTGGCAGTCAGACATGGAACACTTTGGAAGGAGGTACTGACTATTCTGGGTTGTGCAATGACTTTGTGCCTAAGTTTGAGTTTTCTGATGTTTTTTTGATTATATTTCCCTTGAATAGTTAAGTTTCCTGTCTCTGTTTGGGTTAGAGCCAGTGTGCCATGTCTTTCAGTCTGTAGACAGATGAGTTTTAGTGAAGCAGGTGGTGGTATTTACCCCTTCTTTTTTAGCCCATGTATCTTATCTTTTAGAGAGACCTTGTGTGTAATGAGATTCAGAATGAGAATAACCATAAATGGAGAAGTTTGGGTACAGGAAGAAGCCTTGAGGGGCAGATTTGAACAAGGGATCACATCATCACTATCTGTGTTTTAGTTCATGAGTCTAAGCTCTATTTAGCCCAAAATGTGGACAACAGCAGACAAAGGCTCTTCCCAGAACCTGCTGGAGCCATATAGGTACATATCCCAGCCTTCTGTAAGTCCTTACTTGCTGGGGTAACTGTAAAGGAGTATTTCAATCATCAAAACCAAAGGAATAGTCTGTTGTAGAAGTCCAGTTTAAACTTTCCTATTTAAATATAGCTGTTTCTCTTGGGAGATGATCTAAGGCAAGTTTTGCAAATGACAAAATGTAGCTTTTGCTGGGGTTGTTTAGTGGTTTCTTTTTGTGAAATATGGCCTCAGTTTCTCTAGGAAAATCGAATATGGTAGGGGCCTTATTTTTGTGAATGTTACATGGCTCACTGTCGTGCTTCTGCATCCCAGGAGTGTTTCCCAGGAGCTGTCAGAGACGATCCTCACCATGGTAGCAAACTGCAGTAATGTCATGAACAAGGCTCGACAGCCCCCACCTGGAGTGATGCCCAAGGGACGCCCTCCCAGCGCCAGCAGCCTGGATGCCATCTCTCCTGTGCAGGTAGAATAATCACATGCTTTGTTTTCAGAAGGTGGTGTTGATTTAGTGCTAGTTCTGCTGTACTAGTTGAGCTCTTTCTGCAGGACTAAGTCAAAACATCATCTGGCTCACATAATTTTGTGCTTGCATGTCTCGATAGCTTGCTTATAACTAGAGAATGTCTGAGGGATGTAGTTCAGAACTGTCTCTTCACTTCACTGATATCTGTAAGAAGTCACTGTGAAGTATTATAGGATGGGAGCACTGAGGAGGGACAGACATTTGATTTATTTAAAGTAACTGAGGCTTTCTTTTAAAGTGGTAAAATTTACTAGGACTTCTGAGAATTAAGCACTGCCTTTGAACCTGATGTGTCTTGTTTGTAGCTTCACGGGCCAAGCCACAGTGCTAGAGCATAAGGACTTGTTATAACTGGGGCTCTTCAGCTCTCAACTGAACTGCTCTTTTAAAAACAAGGTACATTTCAGTTAATCCCTGCCACTCATCATCCCTTCCTCCTCTGGGAGAACACATTACAGACAGGTTTTGCTTCTAGCAGTTACATTCATTGGCAGATTTTTAAATGGTGAAAAGTGTTTCACACAAAATAGTGGCAATTCAGTATTTAAGAATGGCTGAATTGTCAGTAGATTATGTAAACTAAACACAGAGTGGTTTCCTTGTGAATTGTTGCTTTATTGAAGTTGCTCATCAGATGTACCAAATATCTTGGCAACCTGCTACTAATAACTGATATGAACAAACAGCAGCAATTTTTAGTCTGTAGTCATGCTGTATTCTGGGTAGATAATACAATTTTTTGCAGTTCCTAGTCAGTTCCTTAACTTGCTGCTTTGGCAGACTGTATTGCGCCTTCGCTCCTATTCATGAACCAGGTCTTAAATGCTTTTTATTGAAGACTTCATTCAGGTATTTAGCTGTGAAAAGTGGGCATAATAGGGTCCTTCAGACAGTCAAAAATACTCTTTAAGTTTGAAATGAAATAGCTTTGCAAGTCTTGAGGTGAGTTCTGAGGTTGCAAACTGCAGAGCATAATCTAATCTAGTACAAAAATCTGCAAGGAGAAGTGAATGCTGCTTTTTGTAAGCATTTACTGTTATGTTACTCCTAACTACAGACAATGGAACAATCAGACTTTCTGTAAAACCTGTAAGAGAATAGGGTTTCTTGGCATTGTAGAAGACAAATAAAAGTGCATTCTCTAGACAAACTAGTCTTTTAGGGTGATCTGGACGACTTCAGAATTTACAGTAACTGTGCAGAAGAGCTTTTTTCAGGAATTTTTTTATACGTAGCCATCTTTGTACAAAACATGCCAAAAATCAGCTGGATTGTGACTTATGGATGTCTGTATAATTTTCCTTCCTTCATTCAGATTGACTCGCTTGCAGGAATGGCCTCTCTTAGTTTAGGTGGCTCAGCTGCTCCTCACACCCAGAGCATGCAAGGCTTCCCTCCAAACTTGGGCTCTGCGTTCAGTACTCCTCAGTCACCAGCAAAAGCATTCCCTCCTCTTTCCACCCAAAACCAGACAACCGGTTTCAGTGGCATCGGAGGACTGTCCTCACAGCTTCCAGGTACTGCTGTTCAGTTGGAGTGGTTTGTTTTTGACATGGCAGAGCTAAGGCACTGTTATTGCTGTGGTTGGAAATACTGAATGTGACAACCCACCCTTTAAGGGTGGGAAGTTACATTGGACAAACAGCTGTGTCATGTGGGAGGGAGTTACACAGTCCTCACTCCTGGGTCATTGCTGAAACAGCACTTCAGAGCGTTGCAGCTGTAAGAGTTGAAAAGTTTGAGTCAAGAGGATTAGTGTTTAGACAAATACAGTAGCATTATTTTAGGTTTGGACAGAGATGAAGAACTGCTTATGTTAAAATTGCTTGATATTAGACAATGGTGAGGCTATAAAGCTCCGAGTTCTTGGAAATGACAAGTGCTATGAAGAGTGGTAAGTGGATACTGTGAGGGTGCAATTGAGATGATCAATTGTTTGCTTTCAGTAAGTGATCTTACTACAGGTTTGCTTTTCAGTAGGTGGTCTTACTACGGGTAGCCTGACTGGCATAGGAACTGGAGCTCTGGGCCTTCCTGCGGTGAACAATGACCCATTCGTGCAAAGGAAGCTGAGCACATCTGGACTGAACCAGCCTACATTCCAGCAGAGTAAGATGAAACCTTGTAAGTGGTAGTGTTGTCTGTGGCTGTGAAGTGTGACTGTGGTCTGCAGTTTCTGTGTTTCCTTCAGGGGAAGTAGGTGTAAATGTTGGAAGTGTAGTTCTTGTATTGTTATCTTAGTCTGAAAAAGTTACTTTTAAACTTAAATCCTAAAAGCTTGCCTAGTGGCTGGGGGGGGGTTAAAAAAAAACTGTTAGCATGAAAATACAATGTGTTATGGATTTGCCTGAATAGTCTGTTTCTGTCCTTTTTCTGCTGTACTGTGTTTTGAGCAAAAATGTTGTCATGCTCTTGACTGAGAATTGTATGTGCCTGGTACCAGGGTGTTTCTGTTTTATTTGTAAAAAGGTTAAACCTGGGTAAGGTACTGTTGCAGCAGAGAACTTGACAGGTGAAGCAGTGAAATTGGCTGCAACATTGGATACAAATAAGGCAAACAAGTTGAGGGGAAAGTAATTTTGGAAAGGAATAATTTGGCTCTTAACACTTAGCCATTATCCTTAACTCATTTATGCCTCTGCAGTATGCTCAGAGTGAGATGTTGAAGCAGTCAAATGGTCAGGAAGCACAGCCATACGCTAAACCTTCTGCATTGCTATTACGGAGGAGCTTTCAAAGAAGCCATATACAATAACAACAAAGTTATTTATCTCTGCAGATGTACAGTGGAGGTGGCTGTAATCACCATTGGTTTATATTTTGGGTCTTGAACATTGAATATAAACTTGTTGGAAGCTCACTGGCTGGCCTGAAAGTTTGTGTGCAAGTTTGTGTGCATGTTAGTGTTGTGTAGCATGCTTTATTCTGGTCTCTGTTCTGCATTCAGTTACCTAGTTGTTTAGCTTGGGATGCAGTGAGTTCCAGGAGTACAGCAGTGGGGGGTTAATCTTAGGATGTGTGCTATCTTAGGATGCAGGGGTTTTTTTATAAATACAACATATTGAAAGCTGATTTTTAAATAGCAATTCCTGTCTACTGGGAAGGTTACGTATCCTGCTCTTCAGAAGAACTAGCAGTTCTGTATAGATTGGTGGAAGAGTTGAAAAGGACTAGATGAAATCCTGACTGTCTGAAGTTGTCCTGAGCATGATACCTGTTCTCTTTTTTAACAGCTGACTTATCTCAGGTGTGGCCAGAGGCTAATCAGCACTTTAGCAAAGAAATAGATGATGAGGCAAACAGCTACTTCCAGCGTATTTACAACCATCCACCACATCCAACCATGTCTGTGGATGAGGTGAGTTCTCTTCTGTAGGAGTTACAGCACCTGTCCAGAGACTTGCAATAAAGTTGATCACAATTATTCCTTCATGTCTTAGTTTTAGTGGGAAATGATAAAGGGCTCATGGCGGATGCTTGCAGCATTGCTTTTTTGCTTGACCAAAGTTGTATTCACAGTAAACTTGCAGTAAACTTGATCATTACATTCAGCTTTGACTTCTCTGGATTGAAGACTTCAGATGTCTAATTAACACTCCTAAAATCTGTTAAGTGGAAAGGATTCAGTGTGGTGTGGAAGCTTTTGTGTTGAAAATAAGTGCTAAAGAGTGCCTTTAAATAGTCTGTATAAATTATCTTGAATGTATTTTATTTTAAACTATGTAAAAATGACTATGAGATCCAGATATATAAAAGTGTCCCAAGTTCTACCTTCTGAGCTTTTGATAATTATTTTTGTTAGTCTCTATGAGAGTAATTATTGGTCTGATGTACTTACTCTTTGAAGTACTTCAAATTTACTTTAATATATTTGCGTGGTTATAAATTATGGAAGACACAAGATTAATTTTCATTTTTCTAATTTGAAAGTAATGGAGTAGGCAGTCGCAAAAAAGTTCTGTGTGAAGACAGTCGCTTAAAAGAGAACTAAAGTCTGAAGAGGAAGCTGGTTGTAGTGATGCAGTGTTTGCTGAGTAAAATGAAGCAGTTACTTTACAGTTCAACTTGTGGCAGCACAGTGTACCTTAGTAGTTGCAAACACTCGTGAAACATCAAGATGAGAAAGGGCCGAAATAAAGCAAATCTGTTGGTAACAATTCCCAATTTCATTGCAGGTCTTGGAAATGCTGCAGAGATTTAAAGACTCCAACATTAAACGGGAACGAGAAGTGTTTAACTGTATGCTGAGGAACTTGTTTGAGGAATATCGTTTCTTTCCCCAGTACCCAGATAAAGAGCTGCACATAACAGCCTGTCTCTTCGGGGGCATCATAGAGAAAGGACTGGTTACTTATATGGCATTGGGCCTGGCCCTGCGCTATGTTCTTGAAGCCTTACGAAAGCCTTTTGCATCCAAAATGTACTATTTTGGTATTGCTGCACTAGATAGATTTAAAAATAGGTGAGTGTGGGTTTTGGTACACTTCTAATAGTGTCTGTATTGTCTTTTGAACCTTGAACCTGCTCTAATCATGCAGTACAAGATTGCACATCTCAGCTTTGGAATTTCTTCAAAGATTCACTGAACTAAAACAAAATGTGTGAATGTGCTAGTTGAAGGGTAACCTTTCTAAATTAAAATATTCAGTGTGGTACCTGTATAAACGTGGGGCAAACTGAGATGCTGAAACTACTTAGACTATAAAAATCAGTGAAGTGTTGAGTTAGATGAAGTAACTAACAGCTTGTTAGAAATGGGATGAATGTAATTACTCTTCACAGGTGCTTTCCAGTGGAGTGCCATTTGCACTGTTCCTTACTGAAGGACTGTCTGGGAACTAAGCTCTAGAACTTTGCCCTTAGTATGGCTGAATAATCTCAGAAAAAGTTCTTTCTTAAAACTTCTACTGAATTGCAGATAGAGGAGATTCTGGGTGTGAGGTGTGCTGTGGTTTGCTGTTTAAAATGCACTGAGCCAGACTACAGATTACTTACCCAATAATCTTGTTGCAAACCCTAAATATAAATGCAGTTGTGTACTAAGTCAGAAGTACAGAGATGTAGGAAAATATGAGTTGCTGTGAGTAAATCTTGTGTTTTACTGTTAAATTAATTAATTTAAAATAGATTTTGCAACAAAAAGTATTTTTTAGGAAATGCTTTGTTTATAGCACAGCTGCTGTAAGGAGTGCAGAAGTAATTCTGTGGTGCAGTGTGGGAATGACATACCTGATATTTGTTTCTCTGTAATACTGTTTCTGATCTGGGCTTATGCTTCTGACTAATGCATGTTTTGTCTGACAGATTGAAGGACTATCCCCAGTATTGTCAGCACTTGGCTTCTATTAGTCACTTTATACAGTTCCCACATCATTTACAGGAGGTAAGCGTGTCTGTAAGCAACACTAACTTTCTATGATGTTAAATTCTTTAGAGCAAGCTACCGTTTTCCTTTGGGAAAGCCATCTCATCTGTTGTGATTTTAGACCATGTACATCCACGGAGTCAAATGCCTTTTCTTAGAGGTTTTGCTCTGGGATAGGGTAGGCAGGCAAACATAAATCTACCTGAACATGGCTGCATGATCAACCAATGCACTTGTCCATGCATGAAGGTTTTAAAGTGCCTCGGTAGATTCATATTCCAGTCCCTTCAAGATTTGCAGTTTTAGTCTAAAATAGAGGTCATTCAGCTGAGTTTACACAGTTTCATACTTAGACCTGATAAAATAATCCAGGAAAAATTTGTTTCCTGAAGGTCTGATGAGAGCCATGGGGATACCTTGCACAAAGGAGCATTCATGATATGGTGTCTGCCTTGGATGTGCTTTTATTGGTAGAAATACAGAAAAATTAATCCCAGAGGCGGAGCTTTGAGAGCATGAGCTAAATAAGGAAAAATGTTCAGCTTTCCTGAAGCTGCAAAGTCCAATAGCAATCTTGGTTTCACTTACAGCTTTCAGACCGTACCCCTTAAATGACAGTCTTGTTTTTTCCAGTTTCTGGGAAAATGTACAGCAATGGGGAAGAAACTCATTTTGTACTATGGAACTACTTCAGAAGATGTATTGTCTTAAAAGTTGGCTATTTTAGAACTGTGGTTTTGCTTATTAATGTTGGGCTTCAGACTGTTCTGTTCTATGTAGCTGTTGGTCCTTGCAGAAGACTTCCTACCTGCTTTTTAGCTTGCTTCTTGATATTTATACATTGCTCTCTCCTCTTTCGTTCTGCTGTTCTAGTCCTGGAGGGATAGGAATGGGGTTTTATTAGGTAGTACTCTGTAAAATTTTAAACATGTTAGGTCTTGTGATAGTTGACATCGACTTGTTGAGGCCAGAGGTAGAGCTTGAGGCTTCTCTCCAGTTAGAATGTCAGTAGTGACAAGATGTGCTTTATCAGGGTATTTACAGATTCCTTTATGGCAGGAGTGCTGGATATTTTAATGATTGTTGGCAAACCTTTATAGTGCTCATGCTGAAAATCAGCCTGTAGTTCTTTTGGTACATATGAAATTTTGTATATGTTTGTTCACTCTGTTTTAGTACATAGAATATGGACAGCAATCCAGAGATCCTCCTGTGAAGATGCAGGGTTCAATCACCACCCCTGGAAGTATTGCACTTGCCCAGGCTCAGGCCCAGGCCCAGGTTCCAGCAAAAGCTCCTCTTGCTGGCCAAGTCAGCACTATAGTGACCACCTCAACCACCACCACCGTTGCAAAAACCATTACAATCACCCGACCAACTGGAGTCAGCTTCAAGAAAGATGTGCCGGTGAGCATTGTGTCATTGTGCCATTCCCAGAGGGGCAGTGTTTAGTTGCTACTCTGGACTGAGTACATACAGACAGAATCTGTTTCAATTTGTGTACTATGGATTTTCAAACTATGATCTGTATTTAAGATTTAAAGCATATAACCTTTTAAAATATGACCAACATTTTTGTAGAGTGAAGGCATTTTTCGTCGTTAAACTACCCAGTTACTGTGGGGTCAAGTTGAAATGTGTTCTTGAGGCTGTAATTATCAAGACAATTACAGAACCATCATTTCTGTTAATGACTTGCAACAGGACTCATAAAACAGTTGGCAGCTGCTGTTCTGCTTGGGACTTCAGAACGCCTAGTGCACACATCTGACCTCAGTTCTAAGTTTTTCACATCTTTGGTCATTTGTATAAACAACTTTGAACTGCTTGTTACTACAGGCTTGGCAGATAGATAGAATTGTCTATTTCACTGAAAATTTTGGGGCACACTTGGTCCCATGTCTATACAGAGGATGGGCAGTGCTGTTCTGTGTGATGGCTGATGCACCAGAAAGTTGAGCCTGTCTTTCTGCTGGACTGTCTTTGAATAGTTCTCTGTAAAGGAGGCAAAACCTAAATGCAGCTGAAGGTGTTGTGAACACACTTGGAGGGACTGTTCTTAGTGTAGCTATTAATGTCTTTCACCTGATTACATCATGTAGAAACTTCTTACTTTGAGGTGTTTATTTTCACATTTTACACTCCAGTCAGGGTTGATATTTAAAACTACATTGCCTTTTCCCTTAACTGCAATGTACCAGGTGCTAAATCCCTGGGGTCCAGACCTGCAGCTGTAGGGACCAGGGTCACAGTCTATTGCCTTCAGCTGACATGCTGTCTCAGAATGAACCTCTGGGATTTTTCCTTCCCAAATCTGCACTGAAGTGCTCCTGGAGACTCCCTGCTGTGTTAAGTTCTGCTCACTATTGTGTTGTGCTTTTTCTCCAAGCTATAATTGTACACAGGCTTAAAAGCCTAAAGGGTGCCATTGCAGTGGCACCTATTATATGTGCATGTAGAGGCTTTTTGTGCAGCAACATTCTTCTGTTGAGTATTGATCATCATTTTTAGAATAAAAAAATCACTTAGCTTCTTCAGAGTGCAGCTGAAAATGAATCTGAGACAGTAGATGTCCCCTGATGAAGCTCAATTCTATTTTTGCTTGAGAGAACAGAGCAAAAGTTTCTTTTGATGTCACCTCTAGGTATTGTTTATCCTTAACTTCTTGCTCTCCCTCCAGCCTTCCATTAATACTACCAACATTGATACGCTGTTAGTAGCAACAGATCAAACAGAGAGGATTGTGGAACCTCCAGAGAATGTCCAGGAAAAAATTGCTTTCATCTTCAATAATCTGTCGCAGTCAAATATGACACAGAAGGCAAGTATGAAAGAATGCTAGTAAAAATAATTTTTATACTGTTAAATTTTTTTTATATATTCATTTTTAAGTGTGGGCTGATAATACTTCTACAAAATTCTAACTTGAAAAACTTCAGGAGGGATCACACTGTAAAGAAATTATAGTTTCTAGGTCTTCCTGTTTGAACATCTTTGGAGATAAAATTTTCCAGGGAGAGGAGAAATGGGTAAAAGACACCTGTTCTTAATCTTCAATAAGCATTCACGTCATAAATGCACCATTAAATGTTGCAAGGTTAAACTCTGGTATTTCAAGCAGAAATTAGGGGAATTATTCTGAATTAGTTGATGTGTAGAGTCCTGCTGCCACCTGTGCTATTGTCTCATGGATGGATGGCTTGAACTTGTAAGGTGACAGCAGTTATTTCCAGTTGTCTGGTAAAAAGCTGGGAAGTGAAGGAAAGGTGAATTGTTATGCCTTGTTGATTTCATGATTGAGTCCTTACTGGTTGACTAGATCTTTGGATAATGAAGCACTGATTGCAAATATTTACCTTTTTTTGTAGAAAAACAACCTTAGTTTTGGAAGCAATTGACTGACCATAAATTGTGTGTTGGTCAGAGCTAACCCCAGGTTTTGATCATCTTCTCATCTGTTCTTGTGGTGTGCTTTGTCTTTGGCTTGACCACAGGTGGAAGAATTGAAGGAAACAGTGAAAGAAGAATTCATGCCTTGGGTATCACAGTATCTAGTGATGAAAAGAGTCAGTATTGAGCCTAACTTTCACAGCTTATATTCAAACTTCCTTGACACACTTAAGAATCCAGAGTTTAATAAAATGGTTCTGAATGAAACCTACAGAAATATCAAGGTGAGTAGGGCAGGTTTTCTAATACTTAAGCAGAGTTAAAGATTTAAGAGTGTTCTGTTCTCATACTATTTGCTTGTATTTTGCTGATCCTCAAATATAAAATATCATTCAAAAAATCTACTTTCTAGCTTACCATTAGACTTACAGGTTATCTTTATGAATACCAGGATCCTTTTCAGTTAGGAAAGTATGAAAGGCTTAAATTGCATAACAGGAAGGCAAATTTGCATTTGAATTCATTTATGTAGGTGGACTTCAAATTTGTGTGAGGTTTGCAAATTAGAGCCCAGGGGAAAATTGCTTATGGTCTAGTTGTTTTGTGTGGAGGAAAGTACAAAGATAGAAAACCACACTCTGCTCTTTTGGTCCAAGAGGAATAGGGGGGAAGGGCATGTTTAGAAAATGGGGGTGTGAAAGCCAAAATTTATTAGAGGGGTAAGATAATGTGAAGGGGAGGAGGAGAAGGAAGCAGTAGCCCAGAAGTGATGACCAGATGAAACAAGTTTGTAAAGAAAGCACTATTTTTAAACCTGTTGGTGGAATTTCCTGACTGCCATGGGTTACGCTGTAGTGCAAAAGCATCTCCTGACTCTTGAGAGTACAGCTGACCTTGCTCTGTTCAGCTGATGCTCCTCTGAAGTTAAGGAACAGAACTAACAGCAGAATACTTGTTTTATTATTTATGACACGATTACATGATTTATGTTTTGACATGACAATGAATGGTTTCCTGGAAGGTTAAACTAGCCTTCAGGTCTGTGATGAGGCATTAGAGGAAGGACAAGTTTCACTTGGCTATGGGAGTAGTTGTAACAGTCTCAACAGAGTAAATGGTAAGGTAAGGGAAAGTGTAATCTTCTTTTTTGATCCTTTTAAAGGAAGGAATTCTGCAGTCATTACAGTGCAGATTTACAGGGTGCTGCCTTGAAGTGAAAGCTGTTCAAGTATCTCTGTAATGTGACTGAAGCTCAGAACTTAATGTTCTAAAACTTTGCCTTCATTCAGATCAGCTGTTGGATTTGGTTTGGAGCCTGGTTATCTTTCACTTGTTGCCCAATATGTGTTTTATTTATTCTTTGTTAGGTGCTGTTGACATCAGATAAAGCTGCAGCCAACTTCTCAGACCGTTCCTTGTTAAAGAACCTTGGTCACTGGCTGGGAATGATTACGATGGCTAAAAATAAACCCATCTTGCACACGGTGAGCTTTTGTCTTTACATATCGCCTTGGCATGAATTGGTATGCTGTTATGCAGTAGAATAGGCTATTTGGGAAATCTTACCACCTTTCTGGTGCCTCTTTTATCTGCCAAGTGCAAAGTATGACTCCAGAGTTGGCTATTTAAAACTTCTAAATATTTTTTTTATATCAGCAAAGTTAGTAGCTAAATGTATTCTGGCAAAAGCTTGTTAATCCATGTAAAAATGCAGATGTGTAAATCTTTGTTTAAAAAGATTAGCTTAGCAGCCTGTAAAATTCAAGGGCTGTCTTGGCTCAGCCTTGCCTGTATCTGAAAAGGAAGCAGTGTGTTAGTAGGATTGTGTTTGCTATTTTCTCCACCCTCATTCCCACTTCAATTGTTTTTCAGGATTTGGATGTGAAGTCACTACTACTGGAAGCATACGTTAAGGGACAGCAGGAATTGCTTTATGTAGTGCCATTTGTTGCCAAAGTCTTAGAATCCAGTGTCAGGAGTGTGGTAAGTGTCTTTGTACAGACAGCGTTATTCCCAAGTGGCAGAATATTGCAGGAAGCAATTAGCCTTTGTCACAAAATTAAAACTGGTTGAATTCTGTGGAGAGAAATAAAAGGGATGTAAAAGCTTAAAGCGAAGGAGATTTGTTTGGAGGGAAAGTACATGGCCATGCATTTTTGCAGCATAGATAGGTGGTGTCAGCTGAAATGTACTGTAGTATCCCTGAAGAGAACTCTGTTGAGAAATGGAAGGATGCCAAGAGGCTCTAGAATATATTTATTCTTAGATTTTTCTTTTCATTTCTCCCACCCACTTTGATACTGATCAGCTTGTCGGTCCTGCTTGACATAAAACCGGTCTCTCAAGAAGTACCAGGTCGTTGTTTCCAGTTTTTCACTTAGGTTCCTAATGTATTTCCAGTTATACTGAATTACTGGAATAATTATTACTAAAATACTAAATTCAGCTCTAATCACAGTTGTACAAAGGTTCCTATGGATGTATGCTCACATAGCTGCTTGTGTTTCAAACATTTGCATCATAAATTACCCAGATGATTCAAGAACTTTGTATTAAACGGCTCTCTTCTTTCTCTTGTAGGTCTTCAGACCTCCAAACCCATGGACAATGGCCATTATGAATGTTTTAGCTGAGCTTCATCAAGAACATGATCTAAAAGTAAATTTCTGGGATTTTTTTTGTACTTACTGAGTGTTTATTGACATACTAGTCAAGAAGGATGTTGTGAAGGACAGAGCAATTCTTCCCACTGCTTTAGCATGGGGAGATTGCTTGGACATTGCTTTATTTGGTAGAACTTAGATGAAACTCTTCTCCATGAGGTCAGCATCAAAGATAGCTGTCTAATCCTCAAACACTATTAGTCTCTGAAAGTGGTGGGATTAGAATGGGGAGCTTGAGAGTCAAGTGGCCCAGTAGGTGTTTTGGGTATTTTCCTTGTGACATGACCTAAAATAAAGTTGTTTTGCAGTTGAACCTGAAGTTTGAGATTGAGGTGCTCTGCAAGAATCTCGCACTAGACATCAATGAGCTGAAACCTGGAAGTCTCCTGAAAGATAAGGATCGCCTGAAAAATCTGGATGAGCAGCTGTCTGCTCCAAAGAAGGATGTGAAGCAGCCAGAAGAGCTACCACCCATCACAACAACTAGTAAGTACCTCTTATAGAATCCAGAACCACACTGTTCAAGTTAGACAGGTTTTGCTATCACCAAAAAAAAATATGAAATTACATACGGTCTTGTAAAATTCCTGAGTTCTTGGGGGCACTTGGATAGTTTTGTGAGAAATAGGTGTACAAAGTTTGGGGAAGGGAAGGGAATAGAAGCCGTCATGAGGACTAATTCTGTATTATGTGTGTGTAACCACTCCTTAGACTCCCTCTTATTAACAATACACCAGGTAGTAAAACTGTCTTAACAAACAGCTCTCTTAAAATGTACTGTAGCTACTTTGGAACTAATCATTAGGGAAGTGAAGAATAAAGTTGCTTGGTGAGTTTAGGAGGTTTCATGATTAAACTGAATTTCCTGATATTTAAATAAGATTATATACTTGTGTTATAAGCGGTTGCTTTTCACTAGTGGCTCAATACAAACCAATTTGTGTTCTGCAGCTGCTTCTACAACTCCAGCTACCAGCACCACTTGTACAGCCACGGTTCCTCCACAGCCCCAGTACAGTTATCATGACATCAACGTGTATTCTTTAGGAGGCTTGGCTCCACACATTACCTTAAATCCAACGGTAAGTTTTAGCTAGGTAAAAGAGTTCTTACTGCCAGGATTGATGCAGCTCTCAGGTGGTGGGAGCTATCAAGACTTAAGTATTAAAGAAGCCTCTGTGCTGCAGCAGCTCAGCTATTAAGTCAATCTTTGCATTGTTACTCAGCTGCAACTTGGTTAGAAAAATTAATTTGCCCTGCTTTTGGATTTATCCAGTACCGTAATAGCTGCAAGGGGAGCATGGGAGTACTGCACAAGCTCTGACAGTGCACTTATAAGTAGTTCAGAAAATGCAAGTGACCAGGGTAGGTGGGATTCCAGTGTACTTTATTCTCTCACCTTTCCCAATCCCCTGCAGATCCCGCTGTTCCAAGCCCACCCGCAGCTGAAGCAGTGTGTGCGGCAGGCGATCGAGCGCGCGGTGCAAGACCTCGTCCATCCCGTGGTGGACAGATCCATCAAGATTGCCATGACCACCTGTGAGCAGATAGTCAGGAAGGACTTTGCCCTGGATTCCGAGGAGTCACGGATGCGCGTGGCTGCTCACCACATGATGCGCAACCTGACTGCTGGCATGGCCATGATCACCTGCAGGGAGCCTTTGCTGATGAGCATAGCTACCAACTTGAAAAATAGCTTTGCTACTGCACTGAGGGTAAGGGCCCCATCATCAGAAGTTTATATCCAACTTATAGGAATGTAGGCATTCAGCGTTGGCAAATCAGTTCTCCACAATGTGGACTTGTTAATTAATTGCATGGCTTAACTATCATGGAGATGAATTCACTGGGTAAAAGTTTTGTGACTCTGATGGAATTACAGTGAAAAAAGTGTGTTGAGATTACAGGTCATGTCAAACACTCTTAAACTGGGATGGTGGATCTTACTAAATGACACACAAACTTCCTGACTTTATTTTGCCCCAGTGTTCTCTCCAGTTTAATCACATCATGGAAGCCTTGGAGGCATGAACTTACTGCAGGGTTTGAGGAAGAAAAGCTAAAGGACTGAATTGATTTTGGGTTGTGCCTTGGATTGTTTCAATATGTGTGCTTCAGGCAGATTTTATTGACTTGTGGTGTTAGCAGATAGGTAGTTTAGACTGTTCTGCACAGCTTGTGATTCGCTGCGTTTTCTAGAGGCATTTTTCAGGTCTCTTAATGACAAAAGTTTGAGCTGAACTGTGTGAAACAGCTTGAGAACTGCTGTCCTCAACAGCAGGTACCACCTAGAATTCTTGCCATCAGTGTCAGCAACAGGCGCAAGAGCATAAGGATCTTGGAAAGATCAAGACACAGCTATACTTTCAGCAATTAGAAATTAGTCAGGTTTTTTATTCCTGAAGACATATGACATTGGTACAAATCCAGTTTTAATCCAAGGAAGTTTTTAAAGTGATAATTGTAGAAAACATTTTGTTGTATAAAAAGTGCTGTATGAAACATCTAAAAACTCTTATCTGCCTTATTGTTGTGAAGTGGTTTAACAGAAGAAGTGTAATTTTTAAGAATGAATGAAAGAACTCTTAGCAAACAAGGAAGTCCAAGTAGATGGGGCAGGCTGCATTTATGGGTTTATTCCATTTTTAGTGGCCACTGCTGCTTTGCACCCTGGAAAATAAGTGCATCTGTTCAGGGTTCTCATAAAATAGACTCTGAGGAGGAAGGAAGGAAGAAAACCTGATTCCTTATCAGAAGAGGAACCCAGTGAAAAAGGCTTAGGACTGCTGTTTTGCACTGTTAGTGCTGCACCTTTATGTCTTCCAATTACAACCTAGGAATTAGGAAAACTTCTACTGTGATGCAAAGCCTTCCCTGCATTAGCATCACTCTGTGTGTGACTGTCTAAAGCAGGCCTTTATTTCTGTGCCCTGGAGATGGGTAGGTGGAGAAGATGGAGAACTCCTGCTGTTTTGTTCCCTGTTGAAAGTCTTTACTGTCGTCTTGCCTACATGTTTTATTCAAAGCTACGCAAAATTAAATTTAATGTTGTATATTCTATGGGAAGGGAGTGTGATCCTACGAGCATTCCTTTTTATTGCTCGTGTTCTGTATAGGCAGTGGTGCAGATTTTAAGGCTAGTAATATACAGGGAAAATTTACATCCTTCAGTAATTATTGTGATTTTCAATAGGCAGCCTCCCCTCAGCAGAGGGACATGATGGAGCAGGCAGCTGCCCAGTTAGCCCAGGATAACTGTGAACTTGCCTGCTGCTTTATCCAGAAGACAGCTGTGGAAAAGGCAGGCCCTGAGATGGACAAGAGGCTCGCTACTGTAAGTATGGGACTGTCGTCTTTTATAAGCACTCTTATGTGCTCATACACATCCAGATGGTGTCTGAAATACAAAGTGGTGTTTGTGCTTTTCCCAGGAATTTGAGCTCAGAAAGCACGCCAGGCAAGAGGGGCGTCGCTACTGCGATCCTGTTGTGTTAACGTACCAGGCTGAGCGGATGCCAGAACAGATCAGGTTAAAGGTGAGTTCTGTTCTGATGCTGCTCTTCTCTCCCTCCTGATAAGGAAAAGTGGATGGCACAGCATCAGCTGGATAATCATATTGTTAGTCTTGCCTAACAGTGCAGCTGCTGCTATCTTAATTAGTATGGGAACACAAATCCATTATTCCAAAATTACTGTTTATATAATTTTCTCAGTTCCTTGTGTCTCTTTCTGTGCAGCTCCTTCACTGAAAGATGGCTTGTCTGTTTTGTTGTCTTTAAATTTTCTTTTCTTTGTCTCCTTTATATTTTCTTTCTTTAGAGGGAATACCATGTGATTTCAGCAGAGCATTTCCCAGTATGCAGTTATTTCTGTTTCTGGGAAAATGAGTTTCATTTTTAGACCAAATCCCCCTTTTAGAAGGTGTGACAGGAGAGATAGGACCTCAGTGCAGAGCAGCTGCCTGTTACACAAGCTTCCCTCTTTTTTTACTGCCTCAGTGGTTATCAATATGTTAAATGCCCATTATTTTCTTTGCAAAGGTTGGAGGTGTGGACCCAAAACAGCTGGCTGTTTATGAAGAGTTTGCACGCAATGTCCCAGGCTTCTTGCCCACCAATGACTTAACTCAGCCTACAGGATTCTTGGCTCAGCCTATGAAGGTAGAGGTTTCTGAATTAATCAGCTTGAGAGTACTGCAGCCCTTCTGGAGGCTATTGCAGAACTTGTGTTTTTGGTAGAAGGACTCATAAGAGTCAAGTGTTTGTATAGCTTGGGGATAGTGATTGAAAAAATACATTAGTTCTAAAGGCAAAGTAATGGCAACATAAAACTTCCATCCAGTTTTAGGGGTTTGTAACACAAATTGGGAGTTGATCTGCAGCTTATTATTATTACTACGTGTAGTTTTAGTAGCAGTGAAACATTTTATTCAAATCTCAGGTTTCTTTTGCAAGAAGGTCACGGATGGCAAGTCTGAATTTTGAGATAATTAACACATTTTTGTATGCATACATAAGGCCTTAGTGACAGAACAAGGAGGAATGGCTTCAAAATGAAAGAGGGCAGGTTTAGATTAGATATAGGAGGAACCACCTGGGGAGTGTGGTGATGCACTGGAAAAGGTTATCTGGAGAAGCTGTAGATGGCACTTCCCTGAAGTGTCCAAAACCATGCTGTGTGGGGCTTTGAGTTACCTGCTCCTAGTGGACGATGTCCCTGCCCATGGCAGGGCAGTTGAAACAAGATAGTCTTTAAGGTTCTTCCAGCCCAAACCATTCTGTGATTCTGACTGATAGAGTTGTTTGCTGGTTATTGTCACAGCTTAATTTGCTTATATGTGTCTACTTAAAATGCCAGCACATCAATCTGCAGTACTGTAGAGGTCTGCATTCTGGATGCTGTGATTTCTGAAGGGGAAGAGCCCGTCAGTATTTGAGTGTCACAAATGCAATCATTGCAAAAATCACTGATTCTCACTTTTTCTTAAGCAGCAAGCTTGGGCTACAGATGACGTAGCACAGATTTATGACAAATGTATGACAGAACTGGAGCAGCACCTGCAGTCCATTCCACACACCCTGGCCATGAATCCTCAAGTCCAAGCATTGCGTAGCCTCTTGGAAGCGGTGGTAGTGGCTCGCAACTCCCGGGATGCTATTGCTGCACTTGGACTACTGCAGAAGGTGAGTGTTGTCAACTCGTCTCTGTAACAACTTGCTTAGAGTTTGTTACTCACCTGGCTCATGGATTGTCTTGCTGGTGACCTTGTTTCTTCGTACCTCCTGTGGAACTTACTTGATGAACAGTACTAAACTGCTGTCCTTGGAAATCCAATAAATAAGTTTGGGAGGGAGCTATTGTGTTCACTCAGAGTATTGTACATGTGATGTTGAGACTGCTGTGGAAGAAGCAGGTGTACAGAATCCTGGGACTTAGAATTTTGTTCAGATATGGCAAGTTGAGAGCTGTTGCAGTCCAGAGTAGTCTGATTTCAGGATGATTTGGAGGCTGGAAAAGTGTTTGAATTACCCTTATAGGTAGATGGGATCGAGCATAGTACTAGATTTCTAGTGGCGCACTTGGGAGGTTTATTTTGCAGTAACTGATAAATGACTATGCATGGTAGGTTGACCCTGGCCAGCTGCCAAGCATCCATCCAGCTGCTTCTGCTTTTCTGCAGGACAGGGAGAAAACTCAGGGAAGACTAGATGACGTTTGTTCAGTTTATGACAATTTAATAGGGAAGGTAAAGGTGGTTGTGCATAAATTAAAAATCTCTACTTCCCATCAGGAGGCAGATGTCCAGCTACTGGTCGGAAAGCAGGGCTTCTGCACATGTGACATTTGCCTGGAAAGGCAAACATCAGAACCATCAATGCCCTTTTTCATCCTCCTTTCCCTGAGCTTTTATTGCTGAGCATGATGTCATATGGTATAGAGCATCCCTTTATTCAGTTTGGGTCAGCTGTCCTGGCTGTGTTGCTTCCCAGCCTCTTGTCCATCCCTCCCCCGACTGGCGGGGAGGGCAGAGTGGGAAAGAAAAAGCCTTGATCCTGTGCTAGTGCTGCTCAGCAGCTGGCAAAACTGCAGTGTGTTGTCAGCACTGTTTGAGCATAGATCCAAAGCACAGCACCGTATGGGCTGCTAAGAAGCAAATTAACTCCATCCCAGTCAGAATTTGTAGGCTGCACCAGTGGGAAGTGTTGCAGTGACGTCTGTGAGCTGAGCTGGCATCGGTGCCTGTGTAGTAGTGCAGAGCAAGTGACAGACATAGAGAAAAATCCACTTGAGAATAGTGTGAAGATACTGAGCTGTCTGCATGAGGATCCAAGAACAGTGCCAAAAGAAACGTAATTGAAAGCTGGAGGGAGACTCCTTGTTCTTGTCTGCTAATGCTTATAACTATTAGAGGATGCAGTCCTGACTAGGACTTGACCAAATAAATTGCGTTGCTCCTATAAAATTCATCCTCCATTTGCCATAGACTAACACAGATACATCTCTGTGTGCTGCAGCTCTTTCTCTAAGGAAGCTGCTCGCTTTCCTCTGGCAAGTTCTGTAAATATTTTCTCAGGTAGTTTTCCATGAGCCATATGCAGAATTACTTAAGGAGGCATTGACTAAGGGAAGCTGCAGCACGAACTAACATGATCTGTCGTGGTATTTGGTGCACCTACAAAACTGGTGGGGCATAGAGAGACCTGTAGGTTTGTGGTAGCATGGATTTATACAGTGCATGTATAGATGCCGTGATAGCTGGTAAAATCTCACACAGTCTTAGGAAGAGGTCAGCACAATTACTAAACTGATTTTTTTCATGTCTTTTGAGTCTTCTGGTGATAACTCTTGCTGATGTAATGTGCAGAAGATTTGGAAGAGGACTTGTTTTTTCCTCTGCTAACAGGTTGCATCTATTCTAGGCTGTAGAGGGCTTGCTGGATGCTACCAGTGGGGCTGATGCTGACCTCCTGCTCCGCTATCGTGAGTGTCACCTGCTGGTGCTGAAGGCTCTGCAGGATGGCCGTGCCTATGGATCTCCGTGGTGTAACAAACAAATCACTAGGTCAGTTACAAGACAACAAGAACACTGATGTAGCTTTGACCATTTTTTGGGAGTTCCTGTGTTACGCTGAATTCCCCGCCTGTTCGTATTTTCTGTTACTGTGATTTGGACAGATAAAAAAAAAAACTTTTTTTTTTGGTCAAAATTAACTAGATCTCCTGATAATGCTGGTTCATCCCAGAACATGATAGGACTATTTAATGGAATTAAGCATTAAAGCATGAGGGTTTTTTCCCCTTCATTTGGCAGAGAATATCTGTATACTGTCACAGACAATGTGACATGGTGTTTGCCTGTAGCAGAAGCTTCAGCTAGGCAGATCTGACACTTCATCCTTGGAAGAGAGGCTTCTTCTGCTGAATAAACTGAAGCTCTTGAAGGGCTCTTGTGACCAGTTGTGCATGGCAACAGAATGCTTGAGACTGAGTGTTCTGAACTTAAACATTACCTTAGAGAATGCTCTAGAAGAAGATTCTTTTGAAGTGAATAATGTACTCAGTCAGTGTCATAGTTTCTGAAGTACTAGATTTGAGTGGCTTCACTTAAACTGTGTTGTTGAAGTACACTTTTTAAAAGAAGTCCAATTCTTCAGGTGCCTGATCGAATGCAGAGATGAGTACAAGTATAACGTGGAAGCTGTGGAGCTGCTAATCCGCAATCACCTTGTTAACATGCAGCAGTATGACCTTCACTTGGCTCAGGTAAAGGGAACCTGCTCTTTTGAAGGAGGAGGGATGCACTCAGTCCACTGTAAGATCTGTGGTTGAATTTTGTCTTTTTCATGTTGACAGTCCATGGAGAATGGCTTGAACTACATGGCTGTGGCATTTGCCATGCAGTTGGTAAAGATCTTGTTGGTGGATGAGAGAAGTGTTGCCCACGTAACAGAAGCAGATCTGTTTCACACCATTGAGACACTCATGAGAATTAATGCTCATTCCAGAGGAAACGCCCCAGAAGGGTGAGTATTGTACAATATATTACTTTTTTTGTGCTGATTTATGATTTACATATTATATAGGCAGTGTCTCATATCATTCAGTCATACAGCCTTAAAGGTTCCGTAGAGTTGCAGTCCTTTGTTAGTTTAAACTGTCACTCTAATGTAAATGTGCTCATCTTAGTCAAAATAGCCCAGCATGTGAAACTGAATGCTTAAGCAAGAAAATCTCTCTGTGCACTGTGCTCCAGATTTCTGGGGTACTGTGAGTAACTTGTTTGAATTCCTGTTTTATCTCAAATGTACACAGTATTATTGCCTGTTTAAATCTTACATATCTACATGTCAGTGTATTAATTTGTTAATCACAAGCGATCAAATTTGGCTATCAGTTTAGAGCTTACAAAGCAATCCTCTACCATGGCTTGTGTATCCACTAGCAAACTGCCCAAACGATTTGGGCAGCAAATGTTGCTACAGCACCTGGAAATACCGGTAGGACTTGCAGGCCTCCTGTTCATAAGGGGGAAGCAGTTGTTGCTGGGGTTAAGAAAGACATGGATTAGAGCTTGGAGACCTCTGAATTGCTGGGAGTGCTACCAGCAGCTGACTGATGGCAGTGGCTGCCATTACCAGCACACCTGCTAATAGGATGTTCTAGAAGTCCTTTCATCTGCAGTTGGCATGGATAGACTGTCTTCACTGTACGGCTTGACTTTCACTGGAGCCAAATCCAGTGCCCCAGTCAGGCCATTCAGTATTGACATCTCTCTATCTGGAAGCATTTTAGGGCTCCTGAAGTTTGCAGAAGAGAAGCTGCTTCTAGTCCCTCTGGTGCTTTGTTGCAGCACTCTGCTGTACAAATTGGAATGGAACTTCAAAGCTTATGTGATTTCAGTGTTCCTTCTTTCATCATAAATGTATCTGCTTTCATGACTTATTTCTGCTATTCCAGTGAGGACTGAAAGATAAAAAGTTTTAGTATAAGAAATAGTTTGCTTTCTTCCAACTCTCTTGGACTGAGCTTCCAGTTCCTGCAGGTTCTGGTGAAGGAGGAATTCTAACCCAGCTCTTGCTCTGGTCTGTTGTATTAGATTACCCCAGCTGATGGAAGTGGTGCGATCAAACTACGAAGCAATGATTGACCGTGCTCATGGAGGTCCTAATTTCATGATGCATTCAGGAATTTCCCAAGCTTCTGAGTATGATGACCCACCAGGCCTGAGGGAGAAGGCAGAATACCTGCTGAGGGAGTGGGTGAACCTCTACCATTCAGCTGCAGCAGGCCGTGACAGTACCAAAGCGTTCTCTGCGTTTGTTGGACAGGTAGAGCTTTTGGAAAGAAAGGTGCTTTTTATTCAACATAAGTAGGGTGTGATGCCCTCCATTTTAAAGCAGTGTTATAACCTGTGTTAGGCATCCTTTTGAAACTTCCATGTGTATGCAGTTTGCTGTCAAAATTCTATCTGCTTTTGATGAAGCCCTTGTCCCCCACCAAATCATATTCTTCAGATACTGTAGCAACAGGCTGTCACTTCAGACCATGAGTTCCAACTGAGATAAGTTTGGTGGAAAAAGACCTTGACCTGAGATAGTTCTTGGAAATAGTTCTGAAATGCTCTGTAATGAGCCTTGACTGGTGTTGCTCCTTATGGGTAACAGCAGAAGTTCTGACAGCCTGCAGGAGGATGTCACCAGTAGAGATTCAGGTAAATTGTTTCAGGCAGGTCATGTGGGCAAGGGAATCCTTTTTTGAAATTAAATCGTTAGTAAGGAAAATCTTGAAACTTCATTAGCTGAAGTGGTGCCTAAATTTAAAGAATATCTGACATGTCAGTCTGAAGCACCTTAACAGGTGTGGTGAACATCACGTACCATCTGCGCTCTAGGTGTGACTGAGGAGGAGATGCCCTCAGTAGCCCAACATGTGTGTGGTAACAAACTCCTGTATCTGCAGGCATCTCCCTGAAACTGTTCCTTGCATGCAGCTCCTTGACTGCAGCTGCAAGAAAGCCCCTGATGTGGTCTTGCATTCTGTTCTTTTTAAGTTTGTGACACTACCACAGATATGCTGCAGATTTTGCAGCCTCTAATGAAAAGAAGTACAGGCTTCAAAGTATGCATGAAGATTATGACTGATGCAGTGGTTTTTTTATTTTAGTGTCCTTGTGTCCTGGCTTATAGACAGCTTTCTGTTGGTCTGACTTGTGCTGCATAGAACTTTTTGAATGTTTTTAATAGATATTGTGCTAAACGTACATCTTAAAGAAATATTTTACCTATTTCTGTGACCTCATTTTTTTTAACTTTAAATTTTGCTTCCAAAGCACACTTCAGCACAGAGTGCTCACAATACTAAGCACACTTTTGTCCCACTTGATTTTTTATCCCACTTGTTTGATTACCTTTTGTACATATTTGATCAGTTTTGAAATAGCAGTTAAAATACATTGAAGTGCAGTGTTTATTTATAATTGTTTCCTTACAGGCTTGAGTAATGAGTTCTAAAGGAGTATTTTGTAATAACTACGTTAAATAAGGTTCTATTACTGAACTCAAATGACTGCCAAAGTGTTACTTCCTTCCCACAAGTCTGTAGGACATGAAGAAGCACAGACCTTTGAAGGCAGACACCTAAATTCTTTCGGCTTTTTAGAAAAAAGTTTCTCCAGAAATACTCGAAGTTCTCAACCTTGTCTCCAAGTTACCAGTTGTGCTGGTTTTATATCTTTATGTCCAGTAGGAGTGTAGAAATAAGATGCTTTATTCAAAACCCACAAGTTTTCTGCAGTGTAATTTGTCTCATTTTGAGGGTTCTAATACTGTGGGTAACAAACAAAATGAGGTCTCTGGGGGTTTTTATGTGTATATTATTAAAACAACTCCCCCATGCAAAACAAAAACGCCCACCCAGTCTTTCTCTGCATGAAATGTTCATGTAAGGAAAATTCACTTTCCAAATGCAGTTTGCTTCTAGAGAATGGGGCTGCAAAGTAGTGGTGATTCCTGAGCTAGGAGCTGGAGTCTGCCCTTCCCAAAGCTTGTCCTCCTCATGTTCTTCATGCAAGGCTCAATGCTGGTGGCAGCACTGTTACTGAAACAGGCTTCTCAGCTATGCTCATGGTTGGAAAGATTTGGATTCAAAAGATTGTATTTGAGAATAAATGTTTGCTAAAATTGTGTTGCCACTCTCAAATTGCCCTGCAAACATTAATCTCTCTGGAGAGTGTGGCAAAAACTAACTTTGGCAGGCGAGGTGGGTGCTTTGTAAAGAGTGTGTTGTTTGAAATAAACTGTAAAATGTACTGTCTGTGGTGACCATGCTGAGGTCTTTTCCTTTCCTGGTTAGATGCACCAGCAGGGGATCCTGAAGACAGATGACCTGATCACCCGTTTTTTCCGTCTTTGCACGGAAATGTGTGTTGAGATCAGCTACCGAGCCCTGGCCGAGCAGCAGCACAATCCTGCAGCAAACCCCACTATGATTCGAGCCAAGTGCTACCACAACCTGGATGCCTTTGTGAGACTCATTGCACTGCTGGTGAAGCACTCTGGGGAGGCAACCAACACAGTCACAAAGATCAACCTCCTGAATAAGGTTGGGAATCCTTCTTGTCCTCATTGCATTTAAAGTGTGTTGTCGGCTGTACCTTTGCAGATTAACCTGAGGTGCTGACTTTAATGTGGGCTGCTACTGAAGTCTCTTAGGAGAACTTAGATGGGTCACTGATCAACTTTTGAGTGAACCACCAAGATGCCCAGTGGCTTTCTTGTTCATAAAGATTTCATCTCAAACCAATCTGAAGTTCATCTTAGTGCCTTTAAATGAAAAAGTCAGCAGCTGTTGTTTCAAGGTTGCTGATTCCTGAGTGTTTACATTGATGTTGTGAGGGTCTTGGCTTTGCACTAACTACTTGGTTTATAGCTGGATGGTCTTAGGTAGTTAAGACTTTCTGATACTGCTCAGTCAGTCATTGTGACTGTCCAAGGCACAGAGAGAGCAAAGAATAGTGGTTGGAAATTGCTGAAACAAATTGTAGTATTCATTTATGCAGCACTTTCAATAACTAGGATTTTTGGTTCTTGTTAGAATCTACTGATTATTTTTTTTACTAGTGGTTTAAAGTATTATATTTAGTCTGACTTGCAAAGTAATACATCCTGCCTCCATGTGTCTTAATCTCTTTAGGTTCTTGGTATTGTGGTGGGAGTTCTTCTGCAAGACCATGATGTTCGGCAGAGTGAGTTTCAGCAACTTCCTTACCATCGCATTTTCATCATGTTGCTGTTGGAATTAAATGCTCCTGAGCATGTGCTGGAGACCATCAACTTCCAGACACTCACAGCTTTCTGGTATGTATTTGGGATTGGCCACAGTGCTCATCCTTTCTTGGTAGGGTCAAGATTTTCACTTAAAGGCTATCTGACTGTTCTTTGTGGTGGCTTAATCACCTTTGGAGTAACTGGTTCTACTGTGGACTGACCACTTGCTTGTTTTAGGGAAGATGACTGGTAAAACCCAAGATGCAAAAATGCCTTTGCTTTTAGGGCTGTGTTTTTCCTTCAATGTTATGAAAAGCAATCTTATTGCTGTGCACTTCTAACCTGCTCTAACTTTTCTTTCAGTAACACATTTCACATCCTGAGGCCTACAAAAGCTCCAGGTTTTGTTTATGCCTGGCTGGAACTGATCTCCCATCGGATATTTATTGCAAGAATGCTGGCACATACACCACAGCAGAAGGTGTGGCTGCAGTTTATCTTTTCTGAGTTAAAAAGCTCACCCAGATGTTTATCTGGTGTGGTGCTGTTTCACATCTCTTGAAGTGCACTAGTAGCATGGCTGTTCTGTTTTTGTTGTCTTCCATATTCACAGTAACCTAACTGCATGGAGGAGAGTGTGTGTCAATATCTATGGAACAAAGGGTGATTTGAATTTAATAAACATGCCTTTGTCAGTGTCTAGAAGAGCTGTAGCCTTCTTTCTAGGCTAAATATTTATTGTCAGCTCAGTATGGCATGTTGAGGGCTCTGGAAACACCCATGGCACAGTAATGCTCAGCTGAAGCCCTTGAAATGAGCTGTGCCACACTCAGTGGTTGAGCTGGCAGTTGCTAGCTCTTCCATCCAGGTTTATATAAGGATCAGTCTAATTATAGTTTTGAAATTAAGGTAACTGATCTTCATTGCATGTTTTCCACTTGCTATTCTTTTCTTTACAGGGTTGGCCTATGTATGCCCAGTTATTGATCGATCTGTTCAAGTACTTGGCTCCTTTCCTTAGAAATGTGGAACTCACCAAACCTATGCAAATTCTTTACAAGGTAAAAACATGTCAGCTAATAGACTCCAATCAAAGTTGTCTGAAAGTAGAGGTATTCTGGAAGCAAAATAGAATTAGCTGTTTTCTTCTAACTTACATCTGAGAGTTGAATATGAATTGTGGGGGAAGCAGGCTGCCCTCCCTGATTACTTTCATTTTGGTAATGTTAGGCACATGGCATATAATGATGGCTCTGCAAGCTTTTGGACCGTTTCAACAGTTATACAGCTCTTATATTTACTGTTTTATTTCACAGGGCACTCTGCGTGTGCTGCTGGTCTTGTTGCATGATTTCCCAGAATTTCTTTGTGACTACCACTATGGGTTCTGTGATGTGATCCCACCTAACTGTATTCAGCTAAGGAATCTGATCCTGAGTGCCTTCCCACGGAACATGAGGCTTCCAGACCCTTTCACCCCCAACCTAAAGGTAGAACTTATTTTAAAGGAGTTTGATAATTGGAAGCTTTAATGCTCAAAATACTCTCTAACCAGGTGAATATTATCTAATTAAATCTTTGGGTATCTGCTGGGCAACTGGAATGATTAGAAGGAAACTTTCTCATGCTGCCAAAGCAGTGTCCTATTGCTTTTCTCTGCCTGAGCTGTGCAGGGAGATGGGAGCAAAGCAGCAGTGCTCATTGTCACTGAAGACTATTCTTGACTTGTGTGGATGTTAGTGCCTTTTGAAACTACCAGGCTGTCTGGAGTGTATATAGGGAGACACCAAAGGCAGTGACTGAATTTCCCTATGGCTGCCTTCACATTTTGAATTTTTTTATCTTCTCAATTCTTCAAGACGTCATGTAATAAGTTTGCATGTTAGAGATCAAGTTTCTTCTGAAATCTGCAAAAAGCCAAGTGTTGCCATTTTATTGATGGAAGGAAAAGTGATCGACAGCAGTAGTTGATGTAATACTGCGTTTAGATCTGCTTTTCAGTTTGTTCCATTGCTGATGGTTTAGTTGACTGGGTTTTCTGTCAACAGGTGGACATGTTAAGTGAGATTAATATTGCTCCACGAATACTCACAAATTTTACTGGAGTGATGCCACCTCAGTTCAAGAAGGACTTGGATTCCTATCTCAAAACCCGTTCTCCAGTCACCTTTTTGTCTGACTTGCGAAGCAACCTACAAGTAAGTTTGAGGTTTGAGGTTTCTGTGGGTGCTCAATTTAAATAATGCGGCACAAATGATTTCACTGGTTCAGCCACTATCCTTTCTTTGCAGAAATTTTCTACTGTCACAGGCAGTAGAAAAGCCTGTGAAAATGCATACTCTGAATAAGTATTCTGCTACTCTCTGGTAGGATGTGATGAAGCCTTTTACAATCTGATTAAATTTTTACTCCAAATAGATGAATTGTTACAGAAATATATGGATCCTCACGCTAATGCTTTAAGGATAAAAAAGGTCAAATTAGCTAAAGCCCAGTTCAGAATTGTGGCTAAAACCTCATTTCAGACATCTCATGTCTTGGCTTGCAGCAGACTTGAGGTCTGAAGTTGGACTTCCTCAGAGAATTGCTTAGACAGAAACATTCCCATGATAGGAGTGTTTCAGCCAACCTTTGGCACTCCTGGTGGATTCACATTGCCTTATCCAGTGTTTTCCTTTAGGTAGAGAGTAAAAACAAATCCATTGTTTCAACACTTAGCTTTGTTTTTGAAGAGATATAGATATATATATATATATATATGCACGCACATACAGTGCACTATAATATGTGCTGTATTAAAAAAGGCTAAATGCCAGATTGAATTTGTGGATGTCCCAGTGTGTTGTATTCTGGATAATCAATAATATGCTCGGATGCTGTTGTTGTACATGCTGTACCTTTGAGTGCTGAAGGAATATCGACTGTTAATGCTTTTCATATCTTTGCTATTAGGTATCCAATGAACCTGGCAACCGCTACAACATCCAGCTGATTAATGCACTGGTGCTCTACGTAGGTACTCAAGCTATTGCACACATCCACAACAAAGGCAGCACACCCTCCATGAGCACCATTACCCACTCAGCTCACATGGACATCTTCCAGAATTTGGCAGTAGACCTGGATACTGAAGGTGAGCTGGAAACACTGCTAGTTCATGCAGTGTCACATTTACAGCAAGTGGGCCCTCACTTTAAAAAGGACATGGAGGTGCTGGAGTGTGTCCAGCAAAGGGCAACAACACTTGTGAAAGGTCTAGAAAACATGTCCTGTGAGGAAAGGCTGAGGGAGCTGGGTTTGTTTAGTCTTAAGAAGAGGAGGCTCAGGGGCACCCAAGTTCTGAAGGGTTGTTGTAGTGAAGTGGAGGTCTCTTCTACCACGCCAGCAGTGAGAGGACAGGAGGAAATGGCCTTGAGCTATTATAGGGAAAATTCAGATTAGATACCAGAAAAAGTTTTTTCACTGTTAGGGTGGTCTGATGCTTAAGTAGGCTGCCCAGGAGGTGGTAGAGTCACCATCTCTGGAGGTGTTGGAGAGGTGTCTGAATCTGGTGCTGGGTGATGTAGTTTAGTGGTTATAGTGTTGCAGGGGTAGTGCTGGGTTGATGGATGGACTTGATGGTCTTAAACCTTGATGATTCTGTGATTTCATGTAGCTGATAGTGAATTCACAGAAAATGAAAGCTACCTTAGAATATTAAACTCTGAATATAAGAGCAATGTTCCAACCAAAAGTTCAAAGTATTCAAGGAAATTAGAAGTGCCTTCAGTGAAGAAGAATTGAATTCTTACTTCTCCATCAGCCTGGGTTGATGCAGCTTTTCATACCTTCAGTTGGTTTTGTTTTGTGTACCTCCCTCAGGCTCCCAAACGTTAATCTCAAGCACTGCTGGTTGCTTCTGTTCCCCTTTGTGTGCAAGGGCAGCCGTGTGTACTCAGTGTTCTCTCCCGCAGGCCGGTACCTCTTCCTGAACGCCATCGCCAACCAGCTGCGCTACCCCAACAGTCACACCCACTACTTCAGCTGCACCATGCTCTACCTGTTTGCAGAGGCTAACACAGAAGCTATCCAGGAGCAGATCACCAGGTCAGAGGGACAGTGCTTAACTTGTCAACGTTCAGCTTTTTGCTTTTCTTCCTTTTGTGTTTTGGATCTTTGAGCTCTAAGTGTTCTTACTTTTGGATTTCAGGGTTCTCTTGGAACGACTGATTGTAAATAGGCCTCATCCCTGGGGTCTCCTGATTACTTTCATTGAGCTGATAAAAAATCCAGCATTTAAGTTCTGGAACCATGAGTTTGTTCACTGCGCTCCAGAAATTGAGAAGTGAGTATAACTTAACCACAGAATCATTGAAATTATATCTCTGAAGCAGTTGCACCTTGAGTTTTTGCTGTTACAGCATCCACTTGCTGCCATAAATGTACCTACCACTGTGCATTTGCTTCCACGTGCAGGTTGTTCCAGTCAGTTGCACAGTGCTGCATGGGGCAGAAGCAGGCCCAGCAAGTCATGGAAGGGACTGGTGCCAGTTAGATGAGCTGCATCCTGCATTGTAAGAGTGCCAGCCTGGAGGTCCCGTCCCATCAACTGACTGAAGACTCTGTAAGGCTCCTCCTGACCTTCCCAGCCCCCTTGATTGGGTAGACACAACAGACCCTGGGTGAAAGTCTTATGTGAGCATGTTCCAAAGTTTGAAACAAATTTTTTGACTTTTGGCCAAACTACAGAAGATGCTGTGAATATCATTTGAACTAGTGTAAATACAAGGAACAGAAACATTTGTCTGGACTTTTGGGTTTGTGCAAATTGTGTAAAAGGCAGGTGGGTAACTGGTGCCTGTCCATCTTGTAATAAAGGGGCAGCTGCTGATGCCAAGCACTTGTCTGGGGCAGACCTCCTTGTCCCGACATTCCCAGACTCCCAAAGAATATTGAAAAGCCAGTAACTTATTTTTCTTTATGTGAATGGGGGACCTTTAAATCACTAAGTTGTTTAAAAAAAAAAGTGGATGTGTTTGGAATATGGGAATTCTGTGGAGTACAGGAGGGGTGAGGGAGGGGTTAAGGTTCACTGTTGCTTTCCCCTCATCCTCATCAAATGCTGATAGAGACAGCAAGTGGAGTGGCAGTCAGAGAATGCCTCCTTTTTGTTGGAAAAGAAACAGGCCCTTTGAGTGAGGGTCAGCTGTTTTCAGTAAATAAACTAGAGACCAGGCCTATAGCTTTTTTTTTTTTTGACAGTTGTAAATTTTGGAAGATGAGGGGTTAAATCTAGACCTTTTCCCACCCTCCCCTGTGACCACACAATATAAGTTTGTAAAAAAAAACTAAAAAAAGAAAAAAAAGAAAAAAAATTAAAAATTAAACGAAACAAAAAACCCAAAGGACCAATACAGCCCATTTTGTAAGGATTTTCAATGTTTTGTAAAGTATTGGTCCACGTGATGTATTTTGTAGCCTTTCTAGTTCTTGGGCTTTAGTTCTCCCACTCTTGTATGTATGCATACTGTAGTTACACATTAAAGTCATGACATGCAGCACGTGCCACTGTGCTTATTCTCTCCAGTTCTATCCTGGCCAGTTGGTGTCTTTCAAAGCCTGTTCCACCCATCCAAAACCTGCAGTTTTCCAGTGTGTTTTGGGCATTGCCTGTTGAAAGCAGCATGAGGTCAGTGGGCAGATGTGATGAGTAGACAAGGTCTTGCTTTGAAGTGCAACAGCAAGGACAATTGTGTGGAAATAGAAATGGCTTCATTTCAAGTTCTTGAACAGACTTTTTCTCAGACAGAGACTGCAGTGGAGGTAGAGAGTGTAGACAGCCCATCAGTTTCATTTCTAGTGCCTTCCAGCTGCTGAGATCTCCCTGCAGCAGGAATCTGCCCAAGGTTGTGGCTAGCTGTCATAAAGGTAGGCAGCTTCAGTGCTGTTAATAGTGTAAGGTCTTTAACCTAGGAGATGCTAGAAATAAAGCTTCACTGCTTTATTAAGTTTGTTCAAGCTGAGTGCTTTAGTTGGCTGCTGTGGTGTGGGCAGAGAGGTCAGGACTTGCTGCTCTGGCTTAAGAGGTTCCATACCTGGCTTTGCATTTGATGCATGGAGGAAAAAACAGCTCTGAGGGATCACTGAGTCAGCTGTGCTAGTGGGTGGCAGCTCAGAGGGAATTCTCTAGCTTTCTGTTCCAGTCATTAGTCACCTCTGTGTCAAGGAGTAGACTGTGGCTAGGTCTTAAAATTCCATGGCATTTCTTTGCCAGGTCAGCAGTTCTGCTGAAACAGAGCCTTTTGGAGTCTTTTGGTTCTGCTGTTGCTACTTCAGCTAATCACCCTACTTCCTCCTACTGGGTTAACATATAAAAAATTACCAGCAACCAATTTATCTAGTCTACGTGCCATGTAATTTTTTTCTTCCATTTAGCTCTAGCAAACCGTATGCAGAGCTTATTGCCTTGTCCTGTTAGCTCAAAAGTTTCTGGTTCTGTACTAATGCTGGTGTACTTGGCTGGATCCTTTCAGGTTTTAAGGGCTTTTAGGCTGGTGTAGAGAGAGGCAGGAAGGTGGACAAGACTCAGTCAAGATCCCAATAAGATAAGCTGGGCTGGTAGGATGGAGGTCACTGCATTTTGTATCCTCCCTTTGTTGCCAAATTTTATTAACGTGGACAAAGAGTCAGGTGTAGAAAGGAGAGACATTGTTTATTCTGCACATAGTACAAGGCGGAAAGTTTTCCACAAATCAAGCACACCAAGGAGGAAAATAGCAAGAGGATTTATACACTAAACTTTACCTAAACTCCCCTCTCTTTAATACAAAGTTCCTGCCTGCCTAATGCAGAGTGATTTAGCTTGTGCAACCTCATGTAACTCTTGTTACTGCGCCTGCCTGAGCCTCTTCAGAAGTGTCCGGTAGTCACTGGTGGTCCCTTGGGGAGGTGCCCTCTGCTCAGTTTCATATTTGTTATACTGAGCGTATATGCAGACCAGCTAGATGGGCTTGTACTCTTGAAAATGTTCAACGTAAAATATGTACAGGTGAAGAGTTTAGTGTTCTCAGCAGGTCCACCTGCCAGATATTTACTCTGAACCTCTCTAAGGTAAGAGCTACCAGCTGGCTTTCTGCCCTCTTAATCTGGACAAGGAGCAGCTCCTGCCTTAACTTTCTGATGCTGAATGAGAGAGTCCTCTGCTGTTCTGGCACTGTATGTCTGCCTTCCTAAAACAGCCATTAGTATGGCTGGGGTTTCTTAAGGCCTGTGGAAAAAAGGTTGTATTTGTGCTCCAGAGCTCTCATGGTACAATAAGGCTGCTCAAAACCACCTTTTTGCTGTGAAGATACTTCTTTATGTAGAGGTAGCTAAAAATCCGTGTGCTGTATGAGGGACAAGTGGACATATAGTCAGTCTTGCCATCTGTCCTCTCTGCTACAGGAGAGATGTCCAGAGGCTGACCTTTCCCTCAGGATCAGCCCCAGCCAGGTCCTGTCCAGGGGCACTGAGGTTTCTATTGTAGCAGCTCCAGCAGCTGATGCAAGATCCTTTTCTGTCCATAGCGCACATGCAGCGCTTGCTGCTCCCTTCGACTCAGTTTCTCATAAGCCTCCTTGTTATTTAGCAAGTCCTGCTCTGCTTTCAGGTCTGCCCCATAGGACTCCAGGGTCAGCAGCACACTGTCATAAAGGAGCTTCTTGCAAGGGGCTTTAAGTCTGGAGAGAGCCTCATTTGAAAGGGTAGAGTTTTCCTCTTCCTCACTGTCATCTTCCCAACCATCTTGCTCCTTATACTCCTTGAATTCTTCTTCTGACATGCACAGCACCTGTAGTGACCCAGGCAAAGGGATAAGTCACTGGCAGTGTGAGTACACCAGGCTTTCTCCTCTGTGGAACAGAAGTGCCATGTGGAGCAGGTGAGTTACTCCTCAGCTGCACTAAAGGTTAAGAGACTAAAACTGGCTTAGATATCTAAGTGCAAGTAATTGTGGGTTAGAAGAACATTAAAACAGCAAACCCGGGTATTGGTAAGTCACCTACAAAGCTGTGACAGCTCTCTAGAACAGCAGTGGCCATGGAGCCATTCAAGACAAATATGTGAGTACACACGGATGGCTGCTTCAGGAGAGGAAGATGACTTAATAGCACCTGGGTGCTGGGCAGCCACACCCCCTACCACTGTTAGTGCCAAACTGCCTTCAGGTGCTTGTCCCCTTCACTGAGCCATTCTGCAGTGCTGATTTGCCCAGCTGCGCTTGTGCAGCTCTTTCCCCACCTGGCCATTCCTACCTTGAGGGTCACAGACAGCTCTTCTTCTGTCAGCACCTCATCCCAGCCAAGCACGAAGGCACCTTCTTCCCCCACCATCTCCAGCTGGCACAAGAAGTCCCACTGCTCTGAGACCAACTGCTGCTGCGCTTCACTTTTGGCACCTGTATTGAAGAGAGCAGAGCTGTGAACACAGCCCGGATGGCAGTGGAGGGGGGAGGTGAATGCAGAAGGAGAAACAGGAGGCAGAAAACCAAGGCAAGGCTGCACCACCTGAAATGCTGTGGAACAGGCTTATTTTTCACTCCATCCTGATCCCTGCCCCACTCTGTCCCAGCAGGGCTGGGTGGCACTCACGCTGCAGCGCTGCCCTGCGCAGTGTCACCATCTGGATGTCGGCCGTGTCGTGGGTGTTGCCAGGGTAGGGCTCTGCAAAGCCATACATGTGCAGCAGCTGCCAGTTGGCCATCTGCCCATACGTGTTGAAGATCTCCTGTCCTTTCCCCACGGGCTGCGTTGTAACCATCCTCAAACATTGCTGCAAGCAGGGAGAGGAGCACATCTGAGCTGTGCTGATCTGACTGCTCACTGGGGCTTTCAGAGAACTCAGATGCCCCTGAGCTCCTAACAAACACCAAACCTAACAGGGCTTTGTATTAATGAGATCCAGGCCAGATTTGCTGCCCTGGGCTGAGACTCCACCTTGCTGTGCCCCCATTCCCAAAGGTGTTAGAACAACAGAACCAGGCTGTGACAATGCCTGGTGCAGCAGCTTTGCACTCACAGGAGAGTATTCCAAGTTGGCATTGTGGTTGGCCACATGATTCAAAATATCTGCTACAGGCACCATCATGGGAGGATTGGGCCCCTTCTCATCTTCATCTTCTTCCTCCAAAGGTTCCTGAAAGCTAAGACAAGCCATTGCTACACATGGCTGCACAGAGCAAACTTCACCTTACATTCTTCTGCAACTGCAGCCTCTAACATGTAATAACTCTAATCCTACTTCCTTATCCTTGCTGGAGCAAAGCCCTCACTTCTCACCTGTAAGCCATGACAAATGCCACCAACTCCTTATACAACTCCAGAGTGTGCAGTTTGGGGTCAAAGATGTTGGGGTGGGTCTCCATGAAAGGCAGGATGATGGAGTTGTACTCCAGGTGAATGTTAGCTAGATCCTTGTCCACAGCTTCTGGGATGCCTGTGCCCTGCAGGAGCCTTGTTCGCTCTTCTTGAGGCCTGTTGCAAGAAAAACAGGTTCTTCTCCATCTGAGCTAGGACCAAGGGTCTATAAACTCCTTCCTCCTTAAAAATCCCAGCTTCCCTGTGCATTCCAGGTCCTTGTTCTCTAGCTCTGCCTGTAACATAACCCCAGGAGGGCCCCTCAGGCTCTGGCCGGTGCCAGCACAGGGCTAGGACAGAGGATTGGGGTCAGCCAGCAGGACCACGTCCCTCCCCAGGACTTCACTCAGCAGCCCCTGGCCTGTGCCTGCCTTCTGCTGTGAGACTGAGCCGCCCCAAGCCCTGCTTGCTTTCACCTTACCAGAACATGGGGTGATCCAGGCTCCGGAAGTCCTGCCAGAGGGAGAAATACGGCTGCCAGTGGGAGTTGCTGGCTGTGTACTCGTGTAGCAAGGCCAGCAGGAGAGGGACCCAGCCGGACTGGCTCTGCAGGGACTCCTGGGCTACACAACCAGACACAATGGAGAAAACCTAAGTTGTTCTGCATTTCAGAACCAAAACCTGATCTGACAAGCCCTGAGCTGGTCTTCAGCCTGGAGAGAGGGGTTGAGTTTTTATTCTGGTTAGTCTTGGGTTTGGCCTGAGCTGAACCAGGACCAGAAGATGCATCTCTGGAGTTGTGGATGAACTCTCCCAGGCCCCACAGCCTTGCTCTCCTCAGCCTGAGGCTCTGCATGCCAGGAACCAAGGACCTGTTCTTTTTCTTAGCAGTGCCTTGAGGAAAGCAGAATCTGACGGGTGCCTGTCACTTAGAAGTTGGAGATGCTGCACTAATGGTCTTTTCTCCCTGTCCAGCACAGCTCTGGGCTCCCTTAGGGAAGTGAGGGGATTCCCAACCCTCCCCTTTCCTACCCGGTACCCAACACCCCTACAGCATCCTGCGCCACTCAGGAACGTTCAGGAGGCTTTACCACAGACCCATTAATTCCTTTAAAAGCCACAGCACCCTCGAGTGCCACAAGAAGCTGTACGCACCTTCCTGCAGGAGTGCGTGGATGGAAGTGGTGTGCTGGGACAGCAGCGCCGTGCGAGGGATGGTGAACAGCAGCTCTCCCGCCTGCAGCTCCTCGGCGGCCAACATCCCGTACCCCGCCACCGCGCCCTCCCTGCTCAGGCGGACCTGCGGCCACAGGGAGCGCTCAGGTGCGGAGCGAAGAGACCAGAGCGGAGCTGGGGGTTGCCCGGGCGGGCCCGCGTTACCTCACCTTGGGGTTCAGCTCCACGCCGGCCCGCCTGCACCACGCCAGGAACCCGGAGAGGGGGTCGGCACTGCTCTTCCCCTGGGCGCCGCTGTCGACCGCCGCCTGTGTCTGGAAACACGGGGAAGGAGCCATGAGGCCGATCCCGGAGCCCCTCAGGGCCGGTGTGTCCCCAGCCCCAGGAGCCCGCGCCCACCCCCCACAAGGAGCGGGGAGGCCGCGAACTCATAAGAACTTAGGTTTTCTCCATTGTGTA
>JAHLSL010000036.1:4901119-4952139 GCA_025920805.1 Petroica traversi | reverse complement strand
CGGGCACGTGACGCGCCGCGGTCACGTGAGGCGGCGGGCGGTAGCGCTGCCTCTCTCGCTGCCGCCATGTCGTGTTTCCCGGAGCTCTATTTTAACGTGGATAACGGCTACCTGGAAGGGCTGGTGCGCGGCTTCAAGGCGGGGGTGCTCCGGCAAGGCGACTACGTGAACCTGGTGCAGTGCGAGAGCCTGGAGGGTGAGTGGCGGTGGAGGCCTGAGGCAATCGGGAGCAGCCCCCCCCCCTCCCCGCCATCCTGAGGGGAATGTCCGGGCTGTGGGCTGAGGGGAGAGGGTGGGGGGCTGTGGGGAGGTGAGGGGCTGCCTGGCAGTGGGGAAAAGAGCCGATAGCGGCGTTTATGAGGCGCTGTTCCCTCTTCACCCCGTGGCTAAGGACGCAGTCGATGTCCCGTCCTGTCCCCCCCACCCCGCCTCAGCTGACTCAGTTTCCCGGTCAGCCCGGCCGTGTGATTGCAGCAGCTGATACAGCGGTTTAAGGGAACTTGGGCTCACACTAATTTCTTGAGGTGGCCGGGTATCTGTGCCCGTGGCCTGCGAGTTTTGGGAGCCCGGTGGGTTTTGACAGGAGTTGCTGGTAAGACTTGGTTGTTCCTTCGCTCCATAAAGGGCAGGAAGCCTTTTTAAGGCCTGAAATAAGGTTATTTGTATAATCTATTCCTGATACCCATGATTAGTTGTTAAGGAGATCAGATCATGTAGGAAAGTACCTGCTGTTAGTGAAGGATCATTAGAGGAAAAATATCTAGTGCACCCCTGAGTAAATTCACCAGTGACTTACCTGTCACCTGTGATCTTGGGATCTCTTTTGAGGTTAATTCTGATTTCCAGCAATTATCTTTTTTTTTTTAGATCAGTATGTACAAACTTGGAGAACTGTGAGGGTGATTTTTTTATTTTACATTGAGGGTGGTGAAGCACTGGCACAGGTTGCCCAGAGAGGTGGTGGATGCCCCATTCTTGAAAACATTCAGGGCCAGGTTGAATGTAGCTCTGAGCAACCTGGTCTAGTTGAAGATATCCCTGTTCATTGCAGGCTGTTGGACTATATGGCCTTTGAAGGTCCCTTCCAGCCCAAACTATTCTCCAGTTCTGTGACCACCTGTGGGCAGTTCATCATCTTAATTAGTTGGTGCTAAACTATTGGTGTGATCAATGAGCTGCATAGCAGTTTTCACTCTTTGGTGTACAGAACCTGGGTCACAAATCACAAAGATTAAACCATGCCTGTCTTGAAATAAACTAGAAACACACATATCCAGAGATGTTGGTCATTTTGATCAGTGGAACTATAATGATTGGGTCATTCTTTCTTCAAAAAATATTAGTTAAGCATCAGTTTTATCTAGACAATCATTGCTGAGTGGTTACTTGACATTGGCTGTTTAGATGAATCCCTGGCCAGCTGAACCCCGGATGCAAGTTACATGGAGCTGCTCGCTCTGGGTACCAACAGAATGGGATCACAGTGCTGTGTTGTGTCCCAGTCTCTACCTTAAAAATTCCCAGTGTATTTTTACTTCGGACAGAAGCTCCTTTTCTGCTTTTCTCTTTTTTTTTTTTAGCTCCTTGCTTGCAGCAGTCTGCTGTCATTCCAGGGCCTGAATGAGAGCATTGGTAGTTACTTCTGCTCTCTTGATAGTCACAAGTCTCAGCATGCCCTGGACTGTGACTTTTTCACCTTTTCTGCAGATGACTTCCTCTTTGGGGTTTTTCTGTACTTGGAGCTTCTCTTTTCTCTCCATTTCTTGCTTTCTGAACCAGCTGCTTAAGCCTAGTTCTCCCTTGGAGTGCTGTTGGCTGCACTTGGAATGAGTCACGTTGGAGTTCCCGTATGTTTGTCATGGTATTGTTGCTGTTCTGTCCCTAGCAGCTCTCTGGTGGCAGCCACTGCTGTGCTCCTGGTTACGCTTCATTCAGGACCTGAAGGCTCTCCCAAATTCACTGCCAATCTTGTTCTTCCTTCACTTGGCTCACTGGGCCCCTGTTTAGCCTGCTTTTGGAGAGGGATTTTCCTTCAAAGGAGCGTTGTTCTTTATTACTTACATAGGTCTCTGGTTAAAGCGTTTCTTTCCGCTGTCCTTTTAGAGCTGATTTTCTCATTTCAGTACTTGTTTTCTGTGCTCCACAGGCTTTTAACGTGTTTCTTTCTCTCCCAGATGCTCGTCTGCATTAAATCCAGGCAGGGGCTGATGTACTAGCAGCCAAAATAAGTAGTGGGGCATAAATTACTGCTACGTTCTTCCCTACTCTCTGTTTTGTCTTTGCTGCCACCTCTCGCGTGTCTGGCTCAGCAGTTAATCCCAGTCCTGGAGCAAATGATTGCCTTGGCCATGGAGAAAGCCTGAAGGACCAGGGCTGTTCTGGGTCTAGCCCTGGGAATTGTGTATCTGGCTGCTTGGAGCACGTTGTGCTTCCAGGTCTGAAATGCTGCTCCTTGGGGTGTGCCTAGAGCAGTCTGGAAGCATAAAAGGATTGACTTCGCTGCTTCAGGACTTAGGCTGGCAGTTTAGTGCTGCTGGAAGGGAGGAAATCATGCTTTTCTGCGTGATCCTCTGTTGTCTCTGCTTGTCTGATCACAAGGTAACCTGATCCAAGCTCTCCCTTCTTGTTGAGCCAGAAACAGAGAGCCAAATGGGCTGTCTGTGGTCAGGCAGCCTCCTAAGCTGGCCTTAAGAAGTGCAGAAAAACATGTCCTGGATTGAGGGGGTGTGTGAGAGAACTGTTTTGGTTCAGCTTTCTCTTAAACCCTTCAACAGTAACCCGTTCAATCCCTTTCCCTTCTTTCAGCTGCAAAAGTCCTGGTGCTCTGGTTGTTTCTCAGCCGAGGCCCTGTGCAGTGCACCTGAGCTGGGCACGTTTGGAACCTGCCTGGCGGTCGCTGTTGTATCCAGTTCCTGCTTCTGACACAAGGTGTCAGTGAAGGACCTGGAGCTGCTTTCCTCTGCTCCAGTGGTGTGACCATGGATCTGTGTTTGAGTGGAATGTGTTTGGGGCAACCAAAACTTAGGAGTCACCCAGATTTCTACTGTCAAAAGATTGGTGAGTCTACAGCTCCTCAAGCTGTGGTGGCCTGTAAGAGGTCTTGTTTTCTGTCAGGAGAATGAAAGGCTATTGATGCAGTTGAACAGTGATGTCATTTTTAAGCAGCAGAGTTCAGTCTGGGACTGGAATGTAGGTTATCAACTGTTGAGCTGCAGAGCTCCCTTCTGCACATCATGTGGAGCCCAAGAAGAGCACAAAAGCATCCTAAACCAGGAATGTCTTTACCCTTAGATCAGTGTTCATGAGCCTCCTATTGCTACTGCTTCTTCTTGGTCCATAGCAGTGGTCTAGAAGGCTGCTTTCTTTCTGACCTGCCAGTGTTGTAGAGGTGATTGGTGGGTGAAATACAGCAGCAGGACATGTCACACCTTCTAGCTGGGTGATGAGGCTGAGTGGCAGCGAGTTGGCTCAAGCTTGTGAGCCTCTTCTGGGAGATGCCTTCCAGAGTCTGTGTATCTCCAGCACCACCACTCTATGGGTGCTTGTGCCTCCATCCATGCAGTTGGCGCAGCTGGAAACTTGGATGCCGTGGAAACAGTGGTGTGCACTTGCAGGAATGGTCTGTCCATGGAGTTTGTCTTCTGTACACCAGGCCTGAGTGCAGTGAGTGCTTTTGTTTTCGTTGTCCCAAGGATTTTTTTCTCCTGTGCAGGTTGCCATTGCTTTGAGGTGTTCAGCACATCTCCTTTCAGAAGAGCAGGACACGCTATGCTGCCCAACTTTTCCGTTTTATCACTGTGGTCCTGGAATTTAGGCCCCAGAAGGCTGCAGCTGGCGTTCTCTTTCAGCATAACCACATGGGCAGTGTGTCCTTTCTTGCACAGGGATGTTGCAGAGCTCCAGACTGACTTCAAGAGTGCTTATGGTGGAGCTCATAGTATTCTCCTGGGTGTAGAGGGAACAGTATAGATCCTTTTCTTTGCAGCTCTTTTACTGTACTACCAAGCAAGAAGGGGCCACTTGAGGATCCTGAGGTGTGGCCATGCTTAGGTCAATCCTGAGCTCTGAGAGTGGTTCAGTCTGAACTTGGGGGGTGTAGAAACCGAGCTTTAATGTGATGGGGACCTTTCACTGTCATTCACATAACGATGATTTGTCACTCTCCTGACATCCTGGAGCCCTTTGTGAAAAGCTGTGTGCTGGAACTGTGCAGCAGAACTGGTCCCTGGCCCCAAGAGCTTTCTTCTGGCAGAGGAGGCAGAGTGTAGAGGCACGGTGAGACCAGAGGAGAGTAGAGATCATTCCTGTCCTCTGAATGCTGCCTGCTTGTGCAGCAACAGAAGAGTGTCCAAAACACTGTTTTGCACTGTCCTGCTGATCTCGGTGCTTTGTCCTGCATCCTGTATGGGTGTAACCACTGGCTGTGGCTGTTTCATCAACTGTCCTGTTAAAACAAGCTCCAGGAAAACATTTCTTGGAAGAAAGATGGCACTTCCATAGCCTGCTAGATGATGGTGGCAAACAAACACTGTGGTCACTGGCTTCCTGCAGAGTTCAGCAGAGGCTCTTTGCTGTTTGTTCTGGCCTCCTTTACTAGGCAGAAACCTGCTTCATAGCTTCTCCTAGCTAAACTTCAAGCAGCAGCTGAGCTCAGCTTCTCAGTACTGGTGCAGCTTCAGCCCTTGTTTGGGTCCTGCCCCTTGTTAGATGATGATGGTGTCTGGGTTTCCTGGCAGGTATTGCTGCTCGGCAGCCTGTCAGTGTTTTCATCTTGTTTTTCTTCAGCTGTTGCTCCTGCAGCATGGGACTGTTTTCTGCCCTGTTTGTTTTAGTTTCTGAAGGATTTGTTGCCCCTCCCTTAAGCTATGCACTAGGTGCTGGACTGATGTCCTGCACTGGATTTCTGAGGTGATTTAGAGCAGTCTGCTTTTGGAGGGGGAAAAGAGCTTATTGGGGATACAGGCAGATGAGTAGGGATTACCTTGCCTTTTGGACAGATGAGAAAAGGGCTGCCTGGTAGAGGGGCTCCTCATGGAGCATGACCTGTTCTGTGCTGGGTTTGAAGCCCTGAGTGGAGTGGGATGGGATGGGCTAGAAACACCAGCTGCTCTTTGATGCTGAGGGCATCTCAGACTGGGGAAGGTCAGAGGTGAGATGCTGATGGAGGAAAGAGCCAAAGATGTTGCTTCTCTGTGTCTGCGGCCCAGATGAGTTTACTGCCTGACAACAGAGAAGAGGTAGCACGTCACTGCTGCTGGTGTGCAACCACAGGAAAGGTCTTAAATTCTACAGGGAACAAAGGATCTCTAAGTTCTTTTTGTGCGAGATTTCAAAGAATCAGCTTCAGGAGTGTCTGAGGTGCCTATAAACAGACCAAACAAACAGCAACAAGGCAAGTGGTAATGACTGCAGTCTCCTGAAGGGAGACGTGGGCGATGTAGCTCAACTGCAGACTGCTGTGTAATCCCTCGACTGCTGTGCTGCCTCCAGGCTTGGAGATGGCAAATGATATTTTATTTTTTTATATAGGTGGTGGTGGCCCCAGGTGCTTTGGAGGAAGATGTTGAGGTTACAGCAGAACTTTTGTGAAAACATCAGCTCAGAAGTTGCAGAAGCTGATTCTGTGTCTGTGCTTGAGAAGATAGGTCAGTCCATGCCTGGAAGTGCTTGGGCCCTTAACTTCATTCAGAGCTCTGCAATGCAGTTACAGCAGGAAAGAAGGAAGGGTTGGAAGTCTGAGCTGATGGGGCTGTGGATCACTGTCTGAGCAGGGCTTACAGGAAAGGCTTTGGCTGACAGATGTCTGACAGACTAATGGCTTGGTTCTTTGTTATGTCAAAGCAAACTTTAGAAGAGGGTAGTTGCATTAATATAAAGTCTCTTTTGAAGATGTCGTCTGAAATGTCAAGATGTTGGCACAAGAGTGTGTTGAATTAAGGTCTGGTTGTGTTTGTGGCTCATGTACAAGCAGCTGCACGAAAACCAGAGGTTTGCTCTGAGAGTTGATAGGAGGTGGCTGTATATACATGTCCTGGTAATCACAAGCACTGCCCTATCCTGTAGGCTGTCATTCTGACAAACAGTTGTGTCCTTGAACGAGGCAGCTTTCTGGGAGTAGTGACCTGGCCATAATTTCCTAGGTTTTGCGGGGGAGGAGAGAGAACAAAAGTGTTGTGGTCATTCAAGTACTCCCTTGTCAAATGCTGGCTCAGTCTGTTACATAAACTGTGTGAACCGCTTGGAAAAATGCCAAAACAAGCAAATGTATCTCCTAAAATCAATCATTGGGTTGAGGCTGTGTGCTGTTGGTCAGTATCTGGAGGAGTTCATCAGGAGGGGCTGGTCTTCCTCCTTTTCAGCAACAGCTGGGGAGGAGGCACTGCAAAAGCCTTGCAGCCAGTGTCTTATCAACATGTGGCGTATGGGTTCTCTGGCAGCTGCCCCTGCCAGGGTGTTGCTCTTGCTGCCAGAGGCCAACAACAGCTCAGTTTAAGCTTGTGTTAGGAACCTGAGCTTCTGGAGAGCTTGGGGCTTGCTCAGCAGTGGGTCCATTTATTAGTCACCGTGCTACTGAGACAGCTCTTCTGGCAGCAGATTCGTGAAACCACGGGATTAGTTTGCTCTCATCTGAGAAGTTTGACATGTGAATAGTCCTATTAAAAGCTCCCAAACCCTCTTGGCTGGGGCTTGGTGAGTGGCCCAGCAGCTGGAGAGGACAGGCTAGTGTAAAGCTCTGGTATACCGTGGGATGCACTGAGTCAGGGTTCATAAATCCGGTCCAATTTTTGGAAAATATGTTCTGTTTTGTCTGCTTGGATGCTAAGAGATTCAGAAAAGTTTAATTCTGCAGTTTGTGGCTGGCCTTCCTTGTAAAAATGAATTCCAAGTGTTATATAAACATGGCCCTTATTCCAGTTGCAACATAATGTGCTGGCTCTTGTGCTGTGGAGTTGGGGAGACAACCCCTTCACAGAGCAGGGCAAAATGTTCCGGCCAAGCAGCTCATGGGAGCTTGCTCAGAGTTTTTGGAGAGCCTGCAAGGCACAATGTGCAGCCTGTGTGCCTCTGGTCTAGATGCAGTGCAGCTCTGGCTTCCTGGAAGTACAGCAAACTTCTCTTTGTGTCACTGAGTGTAGCATCAAGTGACATGATAGCAAAGCAGATACTTGCAACCTCAAAAGCAGAGTTTCAGGTTGTGATGACACCAAAACAAACCAATGGTGTTGAACTTGAGGAAACAAGCTTTGGCAGCTTCCCTACTGAAGGCAGATCTGGTAGGATATGCAATAGCTGCTTCCTCTCCAAGCTCCTGTATAGCTGCAAAACAACATCACATGCCTTTTTGGGCAGCCTTAGCTTCCATTAGAGCTCTGAACAACTTCAGGAAACTGCAAGTAGGAGGTACATGAATGCAGCTAGTGCAGCTCCCTGTGCCTTCCCTTTGCAATATAAGCTTATGGGTATAATACTCTTACCAGGACCTCTTTTCTCATATTCATTGAACATATTAATTGATCAATTAATCAACAAAATTGATAAATTTTGTTCCATGTTTTCTCCAGTTTCTGCTAAAAGCAAACTGGTAAAGTCTTGATCTGTCAGGAACTTAATTTCCACTCAGACTCCAAAGCTCATCATTCAAGAGCTTTGAGAAGTGGGACAAAAACTCATTAAGACGTAGTTCAGGTAGATTTCCCCTCTATCTTAGCTTTCAGAAATCAATCAATGGCAGAACAGATGGGTCAGAACGATTTGCACACGGGATGCTGCCTGTGAGCTGGGCTTTTTGAAGACTTTAGGAACTGATTACTATCAACAATAATCCAGTGTAGGCTGCATGGAGGTGAGGGACATTCCAAATTCTGGCATGGTCTAGTGTTTGACTCTGTGGCAAAGATCATGTTGCAGACTCAATTGAGTTACCTAAGCAATGTCTTCTCCCTTGCAAGTGTGAGCATAAGTTGACCATGATTTGGTAGAAAAACCATGGCTGTTCAGCTGCAGATTACCCTGGGGAGCAGAGATCTAGGTTACTTCTCTGCTTTGTTTCAGCCTTGATGTGTGTAGTTGGATGGGAGCTCTCTTTGCTGCATCCAGGATTCCTAGAATTATTGAATGGTTTGGGTTGGAAGGGACCTTAAAGACCATCTTGTTCCAAACCCCCTTTCATGGACAGGGACACCTTCCACTAGACTGTCCAAACCCTATCCGACCTGGCCTTGAAAAATTCTGGGGATGGGGCATCCCCAGCTTCTCTGGGCAGCCTGTGCTAGTGCCTCACCACCTTCTCAGGGAAGAATGTCTTCCTAATATCCAATCTAAACTTAGTCTCTTGCAGTTTGAAGCTGTTACCCCTTTTACTGTCATTCTGTGTTCTTGTTAAAAGTGCCTCTCCAGCTCTCCTTTAGCCCCTTCATGTACTGAAGGGCTACAGTAAGGTCTCTCTAGAGCCTTGCCTTCTCTAGGCTGAGCAATTCCAATCATCTCAGCCTTTCCTCATAGAGAGATGCTCTATCCCTCTAATTATCTTTGTTGGCTCTTCTGAACCTTTTCCCTACAGTTCAATTTCCTCCCTATTCTGAGGATCTGAGAGGTAGAGGCAGTGCTGCAGGTGGGGTCTTACCAGAGCAGATTAGATGGGCAGAATCCCTCCTGTCTACAAGTGCCCCTAAAATTGTCATGTAAACCACTGAGAAACATGACAAACTGAGTGGTATTTAAATCTCTGGCCTTTATTTTCCTTCCCTATGAACTCCATCTGCTTCCTGCAACACTGAGCAGTGGGAGCATCTTCATAACTACAGAGTGCTGGGTCAAAACCATTTTTGCTGGACCTCCTTGGAAATATCCAGAAGAGTCAGTTGGCTTGGAAGCTGTTTGACCCCTGATCCCTCAGGCTGAGAACAGTATCATGCTGCACAAGCTCAGGTTGGAGCCTGAGATGGAGCTCTCCAGCTTGTGCCCGTGGCTGGGTGTAATGTCAAAAGATCAAACCCCTCAAAGCAGGCTGAGCACTTGCTCTGACCTCGGTGCTGTGGATGCTTTTGCCATAACGCTGAGGACTCATATGGCTCAGTGGAAGGGAAAGGTGCTGCTCAGTGCTGCTGCTTCAGAAAAAACGGGGAGAAATGTCGTTTTTTGTTTTCTCTGGATGGTATGTTCACATCTGGTTTGACTCAACTCTTCCAGCTCCTTACCCCTTAAAGGTCTTGAATCCCTGCGAGGATGCTTGCCTAACTGGCCCTCTGAGGTGAAGCTGAAGGGAGATGAACATTGTGTACGAATGTGACTAGTAGAGCTTTGAGGAGTAGGATTGTATGACGTTCCTCAGTTCTGGATTCAATTTTTCCACAGAGACACTTAAATGCTTTTGGCTCAAACAGGGCTTTTATCTTGACAGAACTCAGCATGTTGTGGTTGCTTGTTGGCCAGGACTGCAGCTTGGTTGGGCACCTGACCTGCAGCAGGGGTAACAGAGGAAACAAAGGTTTCCTCTGCTTGAAACTGGAGAAGGGAAGACTTTTAAACATGTTCTTCCATCCAGGGCAGGGACTGCCTACACTATGAGATGGATTTAAATGGACTTTCATCTTCACTAGCCCCTCTCTACCTATTAATGCCTGAATTCTATTTAGCAGCATGATCAGCTGGGCTCCTTTGATAATGTAAGACCAAGATGGTTTATAATTTCTAAGTTGCTCTTTCTGTCTTTTTGGCTTTAAAGGCTTTACAAATGCCTGCACATCATTAGTATCTGGGGAGATATGCTGTGTGTTGTTAGATTCTTGGTTGTGATTTCTTCAGAGGAGCCTGTAACCAGAGCCCTTTTGGCTAAATAGAGTGTTTAATTTATTTGGTTTTTTTCTCCCCATAGATTTCTAGCAAATACCTCCTAGAAAACCAGTAATCTTCCACCTTGACCTAGCAGAGTGAACAGCTGGCAGCAGTGTGCGTGCTCAGTTACACAGATTTGTCTTTGAGATGAGGCAAGGCTGATATGGTGAAACACTGATTTATTTTTATTTTTTTTTTTTCCTGCATTGGGTTGTCCATGATAAAACTGAGCACAAAGATAAGTGTATGACTTAACAGATGGGTTTTGTCTAGGTGATCTTTCAGAGAAGAGAGTGCCTAGAGAAGTGCTGAGCAACAGCTTTCTTGGCTATGCTGGAAAAAAACCCCCAAATCCAGCCCAAAACCTTCTAGAGTGGAATTATTCTTTCTTTTTCAGACTTGAAACTGCACCTGCAGAGCACAGACTATGGGAACTTCCTGGCCAATGAAGCCTCCCCGCTCACTGTGTCCGTCATCGATGACAAGCTGAAGGAGAAGATGGTGGTGGAGTTCCGTCACATGAGGAACCACGCCTATGAGCCCCTGGCGAGTTTTCTGGACTTCATCACGTGAGTACCAGCTGGTCATGAACAGCATTTGAAATGCTGGTCTTCTTCTAGACTTGAGACCTCTCAGGCCAGCTTTCTACTCTCAGCCCTGTGCCTGCTGTGTTTTATGCAGCTTCTTGAATGAGATGGATGTGGTTGTATCTGGAGGTCTCAAAGCAGCAGCATTGTATCACTGTGTTGTTAAAGGCTTCTGCACCCAGGGAGCATGTGCTCCATTGGTACAGCTGCTTGGCTGCCTTCCATCACAGTATTGATTCAGTCTCTTAGAGGTGCCATTTATCTTTGTCCCTTCAGTTAAATGTTCCTGTTTTTTTAACACTGTGGTTCTGCTGCAAAACGTAGGTATGCCATGCATGTGCTTTACAGCAGTTGTCTGCTAATTCTGAGCCACTGGGGTTGATCAGCCTTCAGCAGGGCTGATGTGTTTCTCCTGTCCCACTCCAGGAGCTGTAGGCCTTCCTCTGGCCCCACCACAAACTGGTTCAAGTAGTTGAGCTGGCCAAAAATTGAACAACTTTTCCCTTTTAGGGTTAACCTTTGACTGGTTTGTTTTTCTTGGACAGCTCAGTGGGATCCAGCAGATGCCAGCACTAGGGGAAGGCAGGGCCTGGAATGCACAGCAGGGAAACAGGGTTACAGCAGCCTCAGCACGTCTCTGTCAGTTCATGGAAACATGTGGGACTTCCACAGCAGGTTCAGCTGATGTGAAAAACTTGAAATAACCTAGCAGTCTTGAGGTATCTTCTCCCAGAGCTTTTGCATAACCCTCTGCTTCCCAGTGTGTGGCTCTTGTTTTGTTTGGTAATAAAATGGAATTGCAAGTGGCAGAGGGATACCAGTTGTCCTATCTTGCATCTGAAACACGGAAGTAAAGTTGACTTATTTGCTTTCCTTAGTCTGTATTCCTGTAAGCTCTAGTTTGGCTTGAAAACCGCACAGCCAAGGTCTCCTCTTAACTGCCAAGGAGATGTCCCATGGACAAAAGTGAGTTTCTTGTTCAGGAGAATGTGACTTCAACTTGCATTTCTGAGAAGGAGATCATGCTCTGTTCTTGAGTGGGATAGTTAATTTATCACCTCTGGTACAGTGAGCCTGGGCTCATAGCAAGTACTCTGGCAAGTGATGTTTAATCTTGCATTTTTGGCAGTTGTGTGTCTTTTATCCTGCTTACCAGCTACAAGTTTTTGAATAATGCAGGCTGTTGTAGAAAGACCTTTGTAGTTGATGGAAAAATTTAAAATTTTCATCTATCTATGGCATCTCCTGCATTTGCAAATATTGAGTAAACACCTGTCTCTCTGCCACATGCCTTTGTGTTCATTCCTTTCTGTGTCTGGGTGTTACTGCTCTCTCACTTTCTAACCCAGCGGCTCTTATCTGTTATTTTTTGGGTCACTGTGTTAAAGCTGTCTCCTAAGCCTTTCCTGTTTTCTAAAAAATAGTTTTTACTTTGAGCTTCTCAGTAAAATTTCTGGAGTTTTCATGTTTGGACCTAAATATGGAGCAAGACATTACTAAGCTTCCATTTTGCAGCAGCGTTTGCAGTGGATGAAGCAATTTCTAGTTCATCATCTTAGTTGTATGGAGCAATCTCTTCTATTCTCTCAAACTTAACTCTTAAAACATCTCCTAGCACATTTTGAATTTTCTGTAGAGACATCAGTGCTGTTTGAGCTTGGCAATATTGGATGGGTGGTCCTCCACTGTTGCTTTCCCTTTGCCGTGTTACAGGTTTATGAAAATGTCTCCATGGAATTATCACAGTAATCACTAATGCTTCAGTCATATCTGTTTAAAGGCAATAGTTTGGGCAGCACAGCAGTATTTTGCTGACTTTAAAACTTTACTGTTGCCTAACAGTCTAACTTTAAAAAAACAATGTGTGGAAAACATGAGCTGAAAGATCTCAGACCATGCCTGCCTTGGTTGCACACTGCCTGACTTGGTAGGGAGGCTGTGGATGGTCATGGAAATCCAATTACCTCTTACTTCAGTCTCATTGACCTTTATCCAGTGTTTACATCCAGCTCGATTTTTGCAGAAGACCTTAAACATATTGTGCAAACGGAAAGGCTGGTTCTTACCAGCTGTTGGAATCACTTTTTAAAACTGGTGTTCTGCCCTCAACTTGATTTAACTTTGATCTTATTCTGCTTCTGTCATTCTGACTTTGAGTTCTCTACAACAAAACATGATTCTGTGCAGATACCTCTATCTCTTGCTACTGCATAATCTCTTCTTGAATATGTTGATTCTGTTCAGCACAAAATGTTCCTTCCTCAAGTTGTCTTCACTCTTATCTCTTCTTACCCTTTTTACCCACAAGATTTCCTTTAACGCCAGAGTCTGCAGTGCTGCCTAGAGGAAGGCAAAAGGTGAAGCAGGAAAAAGCTGTTTTTCCATATGTAATGTCTGCACTCTCTTATAGAGTCTTTTGTGCAAGGAGTCTGTGTGTTTATTTGGATTTTGTCATGGTTCTGGCCATGGATGGCCACTGATGGAGGGGTCTCCTCTGGCTCTGCACTCATCACACCAGCTGAGTATTGTTGAAGTAGAGAAGGTGTTACCAGCTTTAACTGATCCACGGTGAGAGTCACTATCAGGGTCTTAGAGTCTCTAATAACTTGCAATAGCATTACAGACATGTTAAAACAGAAGATACAGTGAACCACAAGGAGTTTGGTGAGGGTGCTGCTTTTGCCCAGTGGGTCTTAGTATCTTCTCTTGATAAACCTAGTAATTGGTGCCAGGCCTAATAGAAAAGAGGGTAGACTAGATGTGACTTCTTGGGCTACCTTTCTTACTGTGGTCCCTGAAACTGTCCCTTGAATTGTGGTAGGTCTTGGTTTGGGGCAGGGGACAGAAATTTCAGAGATTTTGTCTGTTGACAGTGTAAAACTTCCCATGTGTGTCCCAAATGGTTGAAGTGGAGAACAGCTGTCTTTGGAGCTGGTAGCACATTCTTGTGCCAGTGGTTTTCATCTAGCTCAGGCTTAAATGGATGCAGCACTGTAAAAATGTTCTGCCAAAGGGTGTTGGCAGTGCTGGGGATTTTGTGCCTGTGCACCCAGAGGTACTGTGTCATCCTGCCTGCCTGCCTGGGGAACACTGGGACAAGCCTGTGCCTCTTGATTTTTCATTCTGGGTGCACATGCAGGTAAGGGGGGGATTTATCTTTATCTTTTGAGCATGACTATTTCCCACTCCATTCTTTCAGGGTATTTAATGAAACTTGAGCAGGAAATGATAAAAACTGCTCCTGGTAGACGGCTCAAGGCAATTGAGGCACCAGGTGGTCAGAAGAAGAAATTGTACTAACTGGATGTATCTGTGTGCTAATAGTATACAGGCTGAAGTGAAATAAAAAATAGTAGAAGGATGTGGAAAATTTGAGCAGGGCTGGCTTCTGCAGGAGGAAAGCTTGAGTTCACCGAGACCTCTTTTGAGTTGTAAACAGAGGTTTTTTAACATTGAGTGGGATTGTAGGAGGTGTGTCTGGCTCAAATTGGAAGGAAATGTTTTGTAGCATGTCCAGTTCAGCTTTGAAATTCACTGCTGCTGGATGTCTTTTTATGTACTTACCTTTTCGGCCTTTTTAGGACTCCTGGATAACCTCACATAAGATGGGCACTTTGGGGCCTGTTAACACTCATTGGTACTGGCCAGGGTGTGCGTGGCTGATGCCAGGAGGTGGATCAAGCATTTAAAAAACAATCAGGCTTTCTCCTTCCTGCATGTCCTGCTGGACCTTTGGGATGATTTGGAGTGGATCACCAGGTGACTGTTGTGCTTGTTTTTTGAGGATGCTCAGATCTGACCCAGGACACTTTACTGAGATCTGGAGAAATGTCTGATTGCGGGAGCAGCTGTAGTAGCCCTGTTCCTCTGGCTCCAGCACCTGCCAGAAGCCGTGCTGTTTGTCCCAGGGGGAGTGATACCGTGTCATTTCACTCAGCACTTAGAAGCAGCCCTGCAATAAGTGAGGCCATGGAAAGGAGAAGCCGCATTCGGGGCAGAGGGTGCGTGTTCCGTGCCCGGCTCAGGAGGCGAGGCCGCGCTGCCGTTGCTTGCCGGAAGGTGGCGCTCCAGCCCCGTGCTGCCTGTCCCCAGGTGCGCAGCGAGCGTGGCCGAGGATGATCACCTGGGGAGGTGGCTGGAGTTAACCTCTATCCTGAGCATAGGAGAAAGGACAGTGTTTAAAAGCACATGAACAAAACTGACCCCGGAACATGGCTAGGCAGCAACCCCAAAGTAAGGTCTTTGTTGCCCAAGTCACTTGCTGACGCTGATTTTTTATTTTTTTTTTGTTCTGTTGTGCTCCTCTCCTGGCACCACACTGACTCTTTCCTGGCTCTGGTTCTCTCCAGGAACTCTTCTGTGGCAAGTGTTGTGTTCTCAGTACCAAAATAAGGGAAATCAGCCAACTTCCTCAATTTGTTTTTTCAAGTGGTGGCTGTAGCTGGCAGCCTCTGCCACTGCAAGCAGAAAGCTCGACTTGCTGAGCCTGCTGCAGTCTCCATAACACACCTGCTAGCTCTGCATCTTGCCACGCAGCTCCTTGCTGGAAGTCTGCTGCTGCTTTCCCATATCTTTCAGCCAACCATAGTAGGTTCTGAGTGATAGGCACAAATTGTCTGTTAACATCTCTGCTCCAACACAAACAATGGACTCTTTGGCTGAGGGAATGCAGTGATGTTCTGCAGGGCAGCAACAAACAGGTATTAAGTGTTCTTGAAACAGCAAAAGCCACTTCCTGAATTCAACAAGCACATATTGACTTGTGGGATGGAAGTGGGTTTTAGGTTCTTCTCAGTGATGTGCTGCTTTGCCTTTCTGTGCAGGCTTTGTTCTTTGTGTTAGCCTGACACGGTGCCATGGCCTGTCTCTCCTTCCAGTTCCTGTATATGGTGTAGATAGGAGCAACATTATGATAAAGAATCCTGACTCTATCCTGCTGTAGCCTGATCAGATGGTCAGCTTTAGTATTTTTCCAGTGGCAGGGAAAAGGTTTAGAGGGGTTTTTGGGTTGGTTTGTTTGAGTTTTGTTGTGTGGTGCTTTTTTGTTTGGGGTTTGTTTTGGGGATTTTTTCTTTCCTCCTTGCTTCAGCACAGTCTCTTCCCTGCTCTGGAAGGTCTGGCTTTGCAGCAGACCAGTGTTAAAGCCCTGGCAGCTGTTGGGCCCCTTGAGCCCTCACAGCAAACTGATGGGCAGAGAAGGGTTTGGTCCTGTCTTCAGGGGAGCAGCTGCTGGTAACTGTGGACACTGAGTGTGCTGTGGGAGTGATGGCTGGGGGTAAGCTGGGTCTAAACACATTTTCCAAATCTCTGATCAAGCCTCTCATCAGAGGACAGACTAGGTCATCTTTTATCTTTATCTTACCACCTTGCAAGGGCTGGGAACCAGGTTCTTTTTTTGCCCCGAGGATGCAGCTGGGAACTTGGCTTTCAGTATGTTTTTGTGGTCACAAGATGTGTTTTTGATGAGGCTGTGTGTACCTTTTCCCCTTGCGTGTGCCTTTTCTTAACTGACACTTCCCTCTGTTACCTTCTCCCTGACCCAGTCCTGCTCTGTCTCTCCCCTGCACTGGATAGATCTAGTTTCTACTGCACAACCTGGAGTTCAGTTTTAATTTTGCAGCAGTGTTTTTTTTGGAGCCAAATTGTTTCAATTGCTACTTAGGCTGAAGAGCAGTAATCCTCTTCTCTGGAGTAGGAAGTTGCCTGTCTTCGTTCTAAATGTACTAGAGTATGCATCCTGGCATAACTGTGGAGGTTACAAAATATGACTGCATCCTTTTGAAGTCCTTTCCTGCAGAAGGAAAAACCCCTTCAAATGCTTTACATTAGGTGTAATTCATTGGGGCGAGTGCAACAATCTGAAGGATCTTTCCTAATGCTGCTGTGGTTAAAATTACACTATACTGTTTCAGTCAGGTTCCTTGGTGGCAGTGGGGTTAGGAAGCAAAAATTATCTTTTTGCTGGGGATCTGCAATAAAAGGTTTAAGAGCCTTTTCTGGCAGAGATTGTTTTGGCAAAACAGTACAGGTTTCTGACAAACAGCTTCCCTGTTTGCAGGGAGTGCAAAGTTGAACTGATAAGCCAAGTTCTTGGAGGGATTACGCAATATTCAAAATAAGAGGGCATGTAGCTAATGGTCTGGAAATGATCAGAGACTTGTGTCCACTGGATGGTGGCATCAGAGCTGCATCTGCTCACCTGCATTCCCAAAGGATGCTGATCTCATGCTGGTTTCCCAGAACCAATGTCTGTGAGATGGACTGGGTTTCATGGTGGTCACTGTGGGAGTCATGATGTGCCTGCGGGTGCCCTCATTAGAACGGGAATCTTTGAGAGATGTATTTCACTCTGTATTACATTAAGAGGATGCTTTTTTTCCCCCAGCCCTCTGGTGCCTGAAAAACATTTTATTTGGCCAGTGGATTTGAATGGGAACAACCTAACTGTTCTCCTATGGAGCAGCACTGTTCTTCACCACCTCTTGGAATTGGCAAACTCAATGCCTGGCAAACAGTGAGCTGTGGTAGTGATCAGATAAACTAACAAAATGTCACTGGTGGCAGTAAAGATGCAGCAAAAAGTGAGTGATTAGCTCCAGATTTCAACCCGGGTATCACTAAGATAAAGAAGTCTTCGGTGAAACTCTGGAGCTCTGAGAAGGGGCTCTGGCATGCAGGCTCTGGGTGATTATGTGACAATTCATTGTCCCTGGATAACATACCTGTCCAAGCTCCTGCAGTGTCATCCACAGGCAATGTGTGGACTTCCCTATCTTCTTGGGCTTTGTTTAAAGCTGAATTTCTCTGGTGATTCTGCAGTTTGCAGGAACAGTCCTTGTACTTCCCCCATGCTCCTTCTTGCAGTCTTTTCCTCAACAGGCTGAACATAATGTCTGTTAGAGGCATAAAAGGGCAGGGAGTGTGTATTAGGTTATTGATGCTTCTCAAATCAATTTATGTGTGACTGCAACTTTTCCATAAGAACACCCGTGTGCAGGGTCTTCAGCTGGGTGTGCACTCACTAAGCAATTCTGTTCACATGTAACTTGCTTCACTCCTTGATTGAAACCATTCCCAAGGTTTTTAGTGCTCGACCTTAGCAGCATTTGTTTTCCTTTTACCTTTTCCATTGATTTGCCTCACCCGATGCTCTAGACTGGCAAGTTCAGCCCAGAGAAGGCCTGGAGGCCAAGGGCACTACTTTTGAAAGTTTCCTGGGGGCATCTTGGGTCCTAGTCCCCTCTCCCAGGTTCATTCTGTAAGCTAGTTTGAAGCCTAGCAAATACCTGTGTAGAGCTTTGCCTGAGTACCACAATATTTAGAAGCTGAGCTAAATCTTGTGTCTACCTCAATGTGGTTTACTGCCTGTCAAGTGGGATGATGGATTTTCTTGTCTTCTGCTGGCAGCAGGTCTGTATGCACAGAGGTGTTCTGCACATTGTCTGGGTCCAGACCACACATTAACTGAGAAGTAGTAAAGGCTTTTAGGCCTCTGAACTCATTCAGGTTCCTTAACTACTTGAGAGAGTTTGGGGAATAATGTGAAGAGTGCAGCTTTTCTTCTTACTGTTATCTGTGAAATGTTTGGGGGTAGTTATTTACATGTAGAATAAGAAAAACTTTATACAAGTTTGACTTCTCCAGCTGGTCCCAGTGAAAGCTGCATGATTACATGTTTTTGGTCAATATTTAAAATTTAATTAGTGCTCAAGTCTGCTCAACTTTGCATATCAGCCTCTTCTTTCTCAAGCTTTGAGGCATCAAGTTTAGGTAACCAGAGATTCTTCCACCAGGCTGCAAGGTGTTCTAAAAATTCCCTAGTGTTTTGAGGAGTTTTTACAGATCAGGAACACTGAGTCAAATTCATACAGCCTTAAAATTAAAAGTACTTATTGTAGTTTTTTTCTCGTTAGTTTTTTGTGCAGCTAACTCTGTATCACTGCTTGTAAGTTAACAGATGATACCAGTGGAAAACTGAGGTCAGTATCCCAAGAGACCCAGACTAGAGGATGGTAAAAATCATGTGGAGATACAGCTAAATATAGATTAATGCTGAGAACATTCCTGGATACTTGGTTTTGAAAGGCTGCCACAGCCTCTGTAGTACTGAGAAGTTATAACTCTTTGCTCTCAAATGGTCTTGTTGATCTAAGTTTAGCGGAGCACCCACTTACTGGCTGAGTGCCCTTGGTTTGTGGTGGCAACCATGAAATTCGCAGCTTTCTGTTTGGCAGGTTCACAAACGTAGCACTTAGGTATGGTTTGTATTGGTGTGCCTCTAGGAAGGACAATGTGCAAAGATGGGAAGAGACCAGTGAGGACACTTTGAGCAGAGACCGTCACACACTGCCTGCTCTTGTTCCCTGGACTGTCTGAGCTTCAGCTGCAGATGAGAGGTAGAACTGCTGCTGATCTGACATGTTCTAATACGAGCTGAAAAACTGATTAAAGGATTTGACTCTGTTCATATCTATTGTCTGTTACTCAAACAAGTCTCAGTGAGGCACTGAGATCTTCCTGATGTGCAACATTCCTCTCCTTTCCAGATCAGGACATCTGTGCAGTTATTTACTAATGATCTTAAGCCAACCCCGCAGATACAAAAATCTCAGCTGTTGGCACTATTCTTAGTGTCAGCCACTGCTCTTTTGGTCTTTGAAGTCTGTGTGTCGCTTTCCCCCATGGCTGCTTAACATTTGGAGCTTGAGAGAGGTGTGACAAGTGGCTCTGTGTACCAGCACAGTATCCGGTGGGATATAGATGGGTCTGTGTACTTATGCACATACCCAGAGAAGCAGCTGAAAGTACCACCAGCTTGAAACTTTTTCCCTAGGTTACTTCTCCCAACAACTCCTGAGTATGTGAACTGAATGAGCTGCAAGAGGGAAGAACTAGATGCTAAAGTGACTATTCAAAACAACTTCATTATCTTTTAACGGTGTCTCTAGAATTCATGCCGAGTTCAGAGCACTGCTCTGATCCCACTGGAAATTTCCCTTTTTCATCCCAAAATAAATACATGCTTCTACAGTAATCTGAGTAACTGCCCAATGTAGTCACATAGGGACTTTGGCCTTGCTCACAGTAGTCTGAGTTAACGTCTAATGCTGGTTTTGGAAAGCATTAAAGCTGCCTTTAATGCAAGGCAGTATCTTAACCCATCCTGACAAAACCCCTGCTATGCACCTCTGCATTGGCCCATGGCTGTCTGTTGGCTGTGACATGGAGGGCTGTCCTCATGATCCCTTGCAGAGCAGCTGTTAAGCTACAGTTTTGGCTCTACTTTTGGAGGATCCCTGAGAATCTCAGGTCATGCAATGTTCCATCATTAGTCATGAATTGTGACCATTTGCAGTATTGTTAACGGTTTTTTTAGTATCCTGGAACAGAAAGCAATAAAAGACCAATCTATCTGCTGTGGGACAATGACTCTTTATGATTAGATTAGATTAGTAAGTGGGGGAGGGAGAAGTTGTAACTGTTTTGGGGTCACTGCCTTGCAGGGCTGTGCCTAAGTGCCTTGAGGCCAAGTTGTAAACACCCCATGTTACGAGTGTTCATGCATTTCTTGTGCTCCCCTGCTAAAACAGCCTTTCCAAATATTCAGTGGGCTACTACAGTCTTGCTTGTGTTTCTCATTTATAAGTGTCTGTACTTAAATAATACCAGAAGGAGGAAACATACATTGTCAAAGTACCTGTGTATGGCTTTTGCACGTGTGCTCTACTCCTGCTTGATTCTGCTCCATAGCTAGCCATGGGTGACTATGTCAGGATTAGCTTCTGGGGGCTTGCTCTCCCCTCTTCTGTGTGGGGAGTGTCTGCTCTGTGTGCCTGGGACCATACCTCCCAAAATCAGCAGTGAGAATGAACTGTGGCCTACTGCTGCTGGAAGGAAAGTTTCCCCCACCAGCCCCCTTCTTTTAGCTTCTCTAGGCATATCCTAGCCTGACTTTGTTCTTGTTATCTGAGTGTCACCCAGTTTCTGTTGTTCTGCAGTGGGAGTCGCTGGAGGAGCAAAGATAGTAGCTTCAGTTGTCTTGGACTTAAGGAAGCTGTAAATCATCATCTCTTTCCTTCTATGGATGATGCTGAGGATGTTTCTGTGTTTGCCGACTATTTTATGTCCTTTAATAAAAAATTATACTCTTCTGTGAGATGTTAACTGACACTTCTCAGTATTGACAAAATTGTATTTCTGTGAATGTGAATTTCTGCAATGTACCACACCTCCATTCAGTGAGTGACAGAGTTATGCCTGGTGTAACTGTGCATGTCAAACTCTGTCTGGTTTTGTGCCCATATCCCTGGGTGAGCAGAAAGCAGCTCAAAGCAAGAGAGTTTTGCTATGAAGAGACCATCCAAGTGGGCTGAAGTAAGACTTCATGGTGTTGCAAGTGACAGACTACTTTTATTTTCTCAGGTGTTGCAGAATCTGGTCCTCATATTAGCTGCACTAGTGAAGGCTAAAATGCTCTTGGAGGGGTCTGGGGAGGTGTTAACTATGAAAGCTGAAGCATTTGAAGCTAATCAGAACCTTATAGGAGATGAGGAAGATAATAACAAAAAGTGATCTGTTACACAAGTAGTTGGAGTTCTTAGAAACACTGTTGCCACTGTACTTAATCTAATTCTTAGGGCCTGGGAGAAAAGGCCAGCATAGCCAGCACCTCTGCTGTGGTCTTGGGACAGCTGTACTGGGGGAGGCAGATGGGTTCCTGTTGAAACCTGGCACAGCAAAGTGACTGTTGCCCCTTCTACAGATGAGAAGAGGCTTTTCCAGCTGCCCTGGCACTAGAAGACTTACCTTGTAGCCATGAGTGACTAAGCTGTGACTGGTTTTACTGGGATGAAGTAGGGACTGAATGTGATTAAGGGTGGTCTGGACTTACTTGAATTAAATGGAATTATCATGAAGGATTGGAAAGTGGCTCTGGTGTCTGCCTGGCCTTGGCAGGCACAAGAAGGCCTTTGTCCTGCTGTATCTCCCTTCTAATTGTGAAAATTTGAAATGCTGTCACGATGGAAACCTGAATGAGAATTCCTCCCTCTATCTCACATGTTAACACTTCCTGCAGGGATGAATCCTTTGACAGCAAGATTTAAGGAGAAGTAATCTTTAAAACAGTTGGTGCCTTCTTAGAGGCCTTGGCATTTGGGCTATAGACCATGCATTTCCCAGACCTTCCTGAAGGATGAGGAGACAGTCAAGGGGTATGAATTAAATAGGCGGGCCATGTTTTGCTCTCTGGCACTGGAAGCCAGCTGGGTTGTCTTTCCTGGGACCATCAGTCTGAAAGCAGGAGCTTCCATGTGTGAAGAAGGTCATATTTTGGCAGCTCTCTGGAACCTGGCTATGGCTTTTGTGCTGAGCTGGACTGGGCAGGCATGAATGACCTTGGTGTTCTGAAGACCTGAGAGCAGTAGGGCTCCAGACATTTTTCCTCAGTTCCTTTTTTGTACACTTGACTTTGGCCAGGCTCCTTCAAATGTCTTGTGGAGAGTGGTATCTGTAGTAATGTGGGGATAAGAAGGAGGTGTGCTGGCATGCATTATTGTATTTCCTTACCTATTCCTTAACTGTAGGCTGAGATAAAGAAACATATTTGGTCTCACTGTATATTGTTGCCTAGCTTTGTTGAGAGAAGTGCTGCTTATGGCCTTTCCATAAAGCTACTGTGTTGCACTATGGAAAATTGAAGTTGAGGGCAGATGGTGAAGCTGGGAAATGATCTTCTGTATGCTTCTTCTGGTGCACCTCATGAAGAAGCACCTGTGTTAGGGTACAGATGCTTTTATTTACCAGGAACCAGCTGCTTACTGCAAGGGACTTACCTCAGTTCTCATAAACAGGCCCTTCTTGCTGTCCTGGAGATTGCAATCATCTCCATGGTGAGAGCTGCACAAACAGGAGGGAAGATAATGACCTTGCAGATTAAAGGGCAAAAGGAGGTTTCCTAGTACATGAAGCTTGTGCTGATTGCCATGGTTCTAGATTGAGCCAGGAAAGGTAGGCTGCAAACACAGAAGGGTGCTCTGCAAAAATTGTAGGGCCAGGAGGTGCATTACTCAGCCTTGCAGTGTGGAGAGAAAAAAGCAGCGCCTGTTTGAGGAACTAAGGTGTGGATTTGATTTGTTCATGGACATGCCCTTTGAGCATACTTGAGAGGCAGTAAGCCAATCTAATAAAAACTAGCAAAATCTGCCTTTAACTGGCTCTGCTTACCTGCCTTTGATGTGGTTAAAGGAAAGCAGGTCTGCACTGTGCTCTTTGTTGGCTTGGGAATACAAAGACCAGCAGCATCCCAATGTGTGTCTGGCAAACATCACCAGAGCCTTGCCCTACCTGTCTTCACCCCAGTCCCAGGATGCTGGCCTTAAGTTCCCTTTCTTCAAGTACCTGTGGGAAGCCTGATTCTCAGCAGAGCTTCAGCTCCAGATGTGCACAGCTCCTTCTGCCATTCAGGTTCAGGCCTGATCTCGTTTTGTTTTGGAGCAACTCCTGCCAAGGAGCTTCTTCAGGTCTTTTCCATCTTCTAACATTTTAGAGTTTGTTCTAGCAATGAGATCAAGAGAGTGTAAAATGCCACATATCCTGCTCTTCACTGTCTGTGCCTCTTCCCCATGCTGCTGAGGGATATGTGCAAAGGCAACTTCTGCTGACTAAAGAAACCCTTCATCTCATTTGATGTTTTTCAGGTTCTCAGCTTGTTTGGCGTGTGGCTTAGCTGGTGGTGAAGGGGCTTAGAGCTGGTGCATCACTGCTGTCCTTGCTGGGGTTGCTTGGTATTTATGTGATGCCTTGACCCCTTGCTTAGAGCTTCTGGAGAAGGCTACCAGCCTTTTATTTCTTCCCAGTCTTCAGGCCAGATGTGTCTCTCTTCTCTGGCTGGACTGGGAGTACTGGGAGGTGTTCTTTCTCCTCTGCCCAGCACTAGTGGAGGCTTCACCTGGCATGCTGTGCCCAGTTCTGAGCTCCTAAATGCAGGAGAAACATGGACATCCTGGAGAGAAGAGCCACAAAGGGCTTGTGTTGGTGGAACTTATGCCAGGTGCTGCGATTGCAGATTGAATGTCCCATTGCTGCAGTGCCAAAGACTGAATCTGCTAGTCCTGTACAACATAAGTGGAGAACTTGGTTTGGGACGTCATAACCTGGGCTAATGCAGAGAAGTTTGTAGCTTTTGGTGTAGAGGTGTGAAAAACCTTGTGTGTAGTTTTGTGAGGGTGTGAGGGAAGGTTGTGCCAAAGCTGCCAGTCCTGTTGTTTTTGGAATGGAGTGAAGCGGCAGAAATGTGACCCTTCCTCCTTTCACTTGGCTTTGGAGCAGTGTTGCTGGCACTGAGACTGGAGCCAGGCTCCTCTTGGAGGTGTGTGGGGTTAGGATGAGAGACAGTAGACAAATGACCATGGGGAACGTTAGGAAAAATGTGGTCAGATGCTGAAGCAGAGGCCCAGGGAGGTTATGAGATACACATCCATGCAAATAATTCAAGGTTCATATGAACATTCAAAAGTCTTTTTGCCTGAGCAGCTAGAGCTGGCCATGCTCAGAGCAGGGTATGGGGCCAGAGACCTTCAGAAGTCAGTTCCAGTCTAATGCTCTGCAGTGGTTTGTGGTCCCCAGGTAGTGCAGTTCAGCTGTGGCATAAATCACTGTCTGGGATTTTGCTTGACTGCCTCTTTCTAGACTGGCATGATGCTAAGGAGGTGCCTGAGTACTTCTTTGTGTGAAGTGTGCTTTTTTCTGGAGATGTTCATGAGGAGATGATGTTTGCCTGTTGCTGGGTTTCATATTGCATATATTGTTTCAGTCTTTCTCTTTCGTTCCTCCAGGTACAGCTACATGATTGACAATGTCATTCTGCTGATCACTGGGACTCTGCACCAGCGTTCCATCTCCGAACTGGTGCCCAAGTGCCATCCTCTGGGAAGTTTCGAGCAGATGGAAGCTGTGAACATTGCTCAGACACCTGCAGAGCTCTACAATGCAATCCTGGTGGACACTCCCCTGGGTGAGTGGAGCTGTTCAAAATACCTCTCAGCTGTGTGTGGTGGAACAGATGGCCCTTTCTCCCCAAGTCTAACTAGCTCCAGCTAAGCCTAAGTTGTGCTCCAGGAAGACAAAGCAGTGGGTAATGCACAGCTGTGGCTGTACTGCCTGTGGTGGCTGGGCTTGAGTTCAGCTTTATGCTTGTCCTGTGCCATCTTTTCCTCTGGAGGACCAGCTAGCTCTCTGTACCCTTCAGTGTCCAGGCCAGTACTGTGGCAGGGCAGATTGCTGGAAAGTTTAGTTTTTGTGAGCCAGGCCTTGAGCCTCCTTAGCTAAGGATAAGTGGATCTTCTGCTGGAACAAATCACTTGATATCCAGCACTTTTAGTTGGACCATCGGGTAATTCCTTGTATGCAATTTTATAGATTATTACAAAGATCTGCACATGCCCAGTCTTGTTCTGAGACTACTAAAATTAGCACTAGTTTAATGAAGGCCCTTTATATAAACAAAAACCAAACCCAAACAACCACAGCAAAACAAAGAAATCTCCAAAAGGCTTTTAAAACTGGTTATATAGCAGCATCCTGGACTGAAGTATATTGTCTCAGGGCTACAGGCTTGTTCAGGAGGCACATGATGCTAAACCAAGTGTCTTATGAACAGCTAGTCAGACAAATCTTTTCTTTAAAGTTAAAAGGTGTAGGAAGTGGTTCTGAAGAAAATATGGAAGTCTTTGCAGTAGTAGGGGAGGTAGTCACAGGTGACTTGCTAGTTTAGCATCTGTGGGCAAAAACGTAATGAGATATGCCTGAGTCAGTGATTAGTCATACTTTTTGGGTTGCTAGAAAGAACAAAACACTCTAAGTCATCATACTGTCTTTGATAGAAGTTGGGTTTGGAACTGAAAGTGCTTTTGCAAATGGTCTGTGTAATAATGGGGCAAATGAAGTAGTTGTCATGGAAAAATGACTTGTGCCCAGCAAAGAAGAGAGAACGTGCCTCAAGAGATCTGGGCTGCAAGGCAGGGCAACAACGCAGCAGAAGAACTGAGGCTCTGCATGCAGCTGAGTTGAGCCCACTTGTAGGGATGATGTGTGGGAAGAAAATCCTCCTCACAAGTGGGAACCTTCCCGTTTTGGCAAGAAGATAGAAGAGAGTATTTCAGAGATATTATCTCTCAGAGACCTTAAAGCTTCCAGCAGAATATGGATTGAAAATGCCCCATGTCAGTATTGAGTGGTTCTGGAGAAAATGGCTGGCAGTTGAGAGTCTTTGCCTCTTGCACTCATGTACTTGTACATGAGTTGGTTTTGCCTGCTTTTGCCCTGGCTGAGCTGGCTTCTCCAGACCTTTGCCCTGGCCATGCCCTTGGGGCTGTGTACCAACCAGTGTGGCATTTCTTCAGCAGGGGAACATGGGGAGTAGCTGTGTTGCCTAAACAAGCAGGCATGCAGGCTTCAGTTGTTTAACTTGCACTCTTTCCAGTGACCACACGCAAGGAAACAGCAGCTCTATCTCCTAAAAGGACTTGAGTAGCTACGTGGCTTGGTGGGAATGCCTAACCCCAAACGGCTTTCATAGGTTAACAGGGCAAAATGAGACTTGCTGTAAGCCTAATTTGGGATATTGGAGGGCCAAGAACTGAAATAGCTGTGTACTCATTCCTCAGCTACTCTGAAGTAGCCACTGCTTAGCTATCCAGGTTGGCCAGCACGTCCTGCAGTAAAAACCAGTCCTGGCACACTCTGTTTGCATTTTTGCCAGCCATCAGGAGCAGTGTTCTCCCGGCCACGTGGCATTGTGCTGCAAAGAAACTTCTGGGGAGGTTAGCCTCTGTTCAGAACCCTCCAGACCCAGTGTGGCTGCTGTCCCTCTAGGCTGCTTATGCTGTAAAAGTGGTGGAGGCCAGAGGTGTGAGCCTGCATCACAGCTGGTTTGTGCACAGAGCAGAGCACTGGTCAGTTCTCAGCAGGAGTGTGGTGTCTGTTACCCACAGCTGCACTGTATAAGCTGAGACAGATCAGATTTCTCTTTGTAGCAAATTCAGCAAAGTTGGTTACTGAGAGTTGAAGCAGTCAGGAAGTCCTGTCAATGAGTTTTATTGTACCACTCGTTCGTTAGCAGGAGCACAACAGCAGCATTACATTACACTGTAGATGTACAAGAGTCATCTTTATCTGCAGCTTGCAGCACCTGTTTGGTCTGAAATCTGTGTTCTTTAGGTGATAACAACTTTCCAACTTCCTCCCATAGGTACTCTGTCAAAGTATGTAGGGCTGAGCATCCTACCAAGCCCTACTAATTTATTCTGTCTCCTGTTGCTGATTTCAGCTAGAGAACTAAAAGCCCATGGAAGAAGAGGAAAATGAGACTTATAGACTTGACCAGGAAAAACAACTCCTGACTCCACCATGACCAGTGTCATGGGCTGTAGGAGCTGTGGCATCACCATGCCTTCTTAATCCCCACTAAGATACTGTAGAAGGAGGGAGAAGCATCATCTCCTTGTGTCTCAGTAGCTGCTGTCTCACAGGTGCTTAAGCACTCCTGTGATGTTGTAGCAAGCAGTTCAAAGCTACCTTGTCACTTCCAAGTGCCTGCATCTGGGAACAGTGTGGGGATTGCTTATTTTTAAATACAGGCTTCTCTGTTGCTTATATTGGGGCTAGAGCTGAGAATACCTGCTGTGAATAGACTGTTAGCAAAACCACAGGACTAAGAAAGATTTTCATATGAGAACCCCAAAAATTATTATGGCCTAAGGAACCATGGAGGTTTTGAGTCATGACAATTTGGCTGCTGAAGGGCCAGGCCTACGAGGGACAAGCTTAACACAGGGTGTGCTTCTGCCTGGTATTGTTGAGGAGTCTGGAAAGTGCTGAGCATGGGTCTAGTTAGGGCAATGCTAACACTGTCTCTGGCTCTGTTGCAGCTGCTTTCTTCCAAGACTGCATATCTGAACAGGACCTGGATGAAATGAATATTGAAATAATTCGAAACACCCTGTATAAGGTAAATGAATCACAGAATCACAGAATGGGTTAGGTTGGAAAGGACCACAGTGGGTCATCTGGTTCAACCTCCCTGCTCAGGCAGGGTTATTACAGAGTGCATGGCACAGGATTGTGTCCAGATGGTTCTGGAATATATCCAGTGAGGGAAGCTCCACACCTTCTCTGGGCTAACAGTGCCAGTGCATGGTCACCCACACAGTAAAAAAGTTCTTCCTCATATTCAGGTGGAACTTTCTGTATATCAATTTCTGCCTGTGCCTCTTGTCCTAGTGCTAGAGTCTCTGAGAAGGGAAGGAGATGTTAACTTCCCAATTTTTCCTGGCATGGTGATTAAAGATGGCCAAAACCTAGTTGCATCCATTGGAAAGTAAAGACAGCAAACCTGGAGGGGCCTGGCATTTGATCACACAGCTCTGCTGTGTCAGGCCACCAGAACTAGGCAGAGAGGAGAATTTTCTTGGAGCTGTCAAGAGTCTGTGCAAGAGATTTTGGAGAGGTTGTGTCTTTGAATTTTCTCATGCCCCAGGCATGCAGAAGAAGTCTGCTCCCTCACTGCAGAGGTTCAGAGGTGTAGTTAACTGCATTCAAAGTGACAACATCTTAAACTTGGGTGAAGGACTCCCTCCATGTCTTGAGCCCTTTCCGAACACCTTCCAACAGTCTGCTCAAGCCTTCTGTGGTTGTGGTTGGGGTTAGATGTTCTTGGAGAGCAGTATAAAAGGTACAAGCTGGGGAGAGTATTGGCAGAGGGATGTGGAGGGGCTAAGGATCTCCTTGTCCTGAGCAGTTATCTCCTCTGCAGGCCCTGTGTGGTTTTAGCTGGCAGTGTCAAAGTGTGTGTTTATGTGCAGGCTGTGGCTATCGCTCCATCTCGACTCTCTGGATCAAGGGTGGGATGTAGATTGTATCTGTCAATCTTGTTTTGGCTGGTCACGGCCAGCCTGCAGTCGGTGTGACCTCTTCTTCCCAAGGAAGCTGGGGCCTGTTTGGAGAGGCAGAGAGCAGGTCAGGCGTGAAGGGAAGAAGGCAGAGGGAGGGAGAAGGAGCAGTGTGTCAGCAGTCATGCCCAGCTGCCTGTGGCCTCTGGCGTGTACTGGTCTTTGCTGTAATGGGGAGGGACACCTGTGTGCATAAACATCACAGCCTTGCAGGGCACAGGCCTTGGTCTTGACGTGAAGCAGGAGGGGGAAGGCAGGGAACAAAGTGGGCACAGGGAAAACTGGTTGGGAGGGAGGTGGGATGTATCCCCTTGGATCCCAGCTGCCATGTCCTTTCCCATATCCTTTTTGGGGCTTAATATTGCTTTGTAGTCTGTTATTCCTACCCACTAATGGAAATGTAGGTGCCTGTAATGCTTCAGTGTGTGCTGGCACTGGTTCTTGCTAAAGAGCAGCCCCTGGGGAATACAGGCCCCTGGGGAATACAGGTAACAAATCACAGGGATGAAGGGGTGGAAAAGGTGATTGCTACTTACAAACTCTGCTTGAAGCCACCTCTCTCCCCAGGGACTGGAAAATGTATAATACAATGCAAATGAGGAAATAAAATCAGGTCTGAAATCTGCAGAGAGCTGCTCTGAAAAACACAACAGGCCTGGGACAGTTGACTGCATCTGTGTGTGGTTGGCATGGGAAGGGGAAGTGCTATCTCCCAGACATACTGGAGGTTTTTTTAAGGAATCTGTGAGTGTGTTGACAGAAAGTTTGAGCAGGATTCATAGGAGGAAGGCTATTACAATGGCTTCTTGTTAGCAATGAAGGTCCTCAAATGGAAATATGATTAAAATAGGGAGCAGAGGTTTAAAATGGTCAGTGCTTAGTGTAGAGTGCAGTCAGCAGCCAAGTCTTGCAATGGAAGTGTGCTGACCTTGTTATCTTCAGAGCTTACTCCCTTTTTTCCACCTCTTGTTGAAGTGAAGCCAGCTGTCTGTTGGCCTTTGCTGGTGACTTTCTTGTAGGAACCAGCTGAAGGAGGTTTGTGACTGGACAACATAAAGCAGGTGAATCAGTTTGGATAAATGTGGAGTGGTGTATGGGAGAGGCAAGGAGGGAACCCTAAACTCTGCTTGTACAGTGAGGGTCTCCTTGTTCCTTCCTACCAAATGGAATCTTGGGTAGTGATTGACCTAAGCAAGTGTCTCTCTACAAGGTGACATGTTCCTAACAGTAGAAAAGAACTGTATGAGTATCACTGTGCTACTGCATCCATCTGTAAAGTGTGTTTGATCTGGACACCATCTCGTTCCATTCATCTCAGAATATGAACAGCAATACAGGAGAAGATGCTAAGGCAGACACATTTAGAGGCTTGGGTATGTTGACTTCCATATGGAAAACTACAAAAAAAGTTAGGATTCTTCACCTGGCAGAGGAGGGAATCCAAGCTATGGTGGTATTCACAGATCACGTTGGAAGTCAGTGTGGGTGAGCTGGCCACAGGCCTGTCTCCATGCTGGATTTGAGGACAGATTAGGCTAGCAGAGGCAGGGAGGGTGGGTTCATGAAAGGGAAGACCCACTAAGGATCATTAAAGGCAAAGACACCCCTGTTCCTGGGGGTAAGGGCTTCATGACACTGGAGTGTTTGTGTCAGTTGCTGTCACTGGAAGGGCACCCAGTACTGCTGTTTACAGACCGTGTTTCCATGTTGTCTGTGGTACTGAATCCCCATTTGCTGCTGGATATTTGAGTTCACCTATATTTACTTCTAAAACCTTAGGTTTGTGCATGAGCTCTGATAAGGGCAGAGATAGTGACCAAATCTTTTCTCCACATTCCCTTTCCTGTCAGCCTCAAACAGCATCATTTATCCATGTCCTTGTTCCTGTGGTAACTCTGCAGACTGACGCTCTGTGTTCTCCTCCACCTGAGCAGTGGCAAGTGCTAGAGAGGCTTTCTGTGATGTGTGATGCTCATCCAGCACTGTCCTCTTGCACTGTGTGGTAACAAATATTTACAGAACACAGTAATCCAGGTGCTTTCCTAGTGCAGAGGCTGAGGGTGTCCAACTTGCACTTTCTTGGTCCATCTTCTTGTTGTGACAAAGCAAAGATTTGTGGTGTCTCAGCATCCTTTTATTCCATCCCTTTGAAGTGATGCTGGTTGCAGCTCTCTGCCCAGGGAGGTGTCTTATCACATAATCACTTCTTCTGAGAACATTTTTGCTGAACGATACTTTTAGCCATCCGCAGCCTTCTTAGGCTCCCCCTGGGAGAGACAGTCATCTTCCAGATGGATTACAGAACATCTCCACAAAGCATTATATTTCCTGGAGGCAGTGTAGCTGTGCCTGGCCTTATGTTTTCTGCAGTGCTCCAGTTGGGATAGAGACCAAGTGGCCGCAGTGTGAATAGAGAATTAGAGAGAATGGCTGGTTTCTTTCACAGATGTCTTGTCTCATCTCTTAACTCTGCTTACGCAGCGCTACTTTCTGAGTGTAGGTCTTGCAGCTATGGTTGTGTGGCTTGGCATGTTTGTGGAGGCCAGAGCAGGGTCAGGAAACCACGTGAGACTTCAGTAAATGAGTTAGGAGACTCAAAGGAGAAAAATAGGCTTTAACCTTACTGCCTGGGGATCTTGCCCACAGTAAGCTCATGCAGCCACTTGAACAAACCCAACCACAACCCTTCATGCCTCTCACTCCTGGGGAAGCACTGTCCTTGTGTGGGCAAGTTCCCATAGGGCCAGAGTGCCTGTGCTGTGTTACAGAGCATCTGAGAGCATCCCTGCTTTGCTGTCTGTCCTCTGTTGAAGGATTCTTTGGGGGAGTAGATGAAGCTGTGTAGAAGAATGCTCATCTGTCCTCTCTCTTCCAGGCTTACCTGGAGTCCTTCTACAAGTTCTGCAAGACGCTGGGAGGTACCACGGCAGATGCCATGTGCCCAATCCTGGAGGTAGGTCTGGAAACTCCCACAGCTGGATGGTGTTACAGTGATGGTCTTCACTACCTGTTCAGGCCCAGCTTGTCTGCCAGTGTTAAGCATTCTCCAGTTAGTGTTCAGCATCCCCATACCCACTTGACCTGCTTGTTGGGAGAAGTGGGGAACACTGCCTGCATATGACTTTGGTTCCCCAAGTGTACATTTGTTGATACATTTGTTGCCTCTCTGGCAACATCTTCAACCTCTCATGTGGATAAAAAGTAGGAGTGCTAACAGAGCTGTTCAGGTCACAGCCTGTCTCCATGCCAAGGCTTGCTGTGAGATGTGCAGGACTCAGGAGCAGTAGATGAGAGACACTCCTCAGGATTTGGCTTCTGCCTGGGATGGGGATTTCCTCACCTGAATGTTCTCCAGGTATCAGCTACTGGGCATACTGGGAGCTTACACTTGTAGCCTGCCTGACTGAGCACTGGAGAGCTGTACACATCCTGGCAGCCTCCTCATGCTGCCCTCTGATGTGGCTTTGTGCAGAGCAGCATTGATATCTGCTAGCCTCTGGTAAAGATGCCTCATCCCAGCATGAGCCACTCTTTCCCCGCAGTTTGAAGCTGACCGGAGGGCCTTCATTATCACCATCAACTCATTTGGTACTGAGCTGTCCAAGGAGGACCGAGCCAAGCTGTTCCCACACTGCGGCAAGCTCTACCCTGAGGGCCTGGCTCAGCTGGCCAGGGCAGATGACTACGAGCAAGTCAAAAACGTTGCTGACTACTACCCTGTGAGTGCTCTGGGGTGGCAGCTGTGGGGATTGATACAAGGACCTGCTCTGGATCAGAGGTTGTGGGGGAACTTGTGACTTGACAGCCTGGGGAGAGAGGTGCCAGTCTTCTGTGTTGCTGTTGGTCCTGTGCTCTGCTTGGCCAGGATTTGGCTTGCCTTAGATGTCATTGACTTGTTAGTCATGGCTGTCATTTCAGTGGTGATTGGGTGACAGTGATCCCTGTCCCAGGGTGTGGGGACTGCTCTTACCACTAAACCCTTGACGTGCTGATCTGGCAGTAAATGGTGGGCTCTCCTTGTCTGATTTGGGAATGGAAATGTGTCTTCAGTGAGAAGTGGTGTTGCCTCACTTCCAGCCCTGAGCTCTTGTTTAGTTGAAGGTGAGACACTGACCTGAGAGGACACATTTGGATTTGTCTGTGTTCAGGCCACTTTGTGCATGGCTGGGGACCTGTTTGGAGTCAGAGAGCTCAGTAGCCCCTTACTGAGCAGCTTGTTTGTGTGGGCACAGAGGTCTGGCCCAAACACTCCAGTTTGTACATGGAGGGGTCTGTACCTGATGCCTCTTTTCTTGTGGCTGAAAACAATGCTACACCTTTGAGAACTGCACATTTTAGAGAAGGGTCAGGGCTCTTGGCTTCTCTGTCCTCTGACTTGACAGGGTGGCTGCAGTATCTGTGACACAGGGTACCCTCAAGTGCTGCTGAACTTGGGTTCAGGGTATATCCTCATGTAATGCCTTCCTGCAGGAGTACAAGCTGCTATTTGAAGGGGCTGGCAGCAACCCTGGAGACAAAACTCTTGAAGACCGGTTCTTTGAGCATGAGGTGAGTGAGCCCTGAGATGCTTCTTGACATGTGCCATTTGCAAAGCTCCAAGTGTCAGGAAGCCGGTCTGCTGCCCTGTCAGCAGTGCTGTGGATGAAGAGGGTTTGGGGGAAGGAGAAGCATGCTTGCCCTCTGCTCCTGCATGAGAATGTGAGCTTGGCATGTTGTCTCACCCAGACAGATTAGAGCAGTGTGGGGAGGCATGTTTGGGGCTGCTGGTGGGTATTTGGTCCATCAGTAGCAAAACCAGAGTGTAATTATGTGGAAAATTAGGACTTTCGTGGTACCTTGGTTATAAATATTTCCCCCTGTCAGAGCCTGTCCTGAGCTATGTGCTGTATGTTAGAGCTGGTCTGAGGACCTAGAGAGATGCAGAACAGGATACCTGTGCTGAGCCTTCCAGTCTGCTGGGAAGTCATGGGCCCTTCCAAGCAGTTCCGCACTTGCCTTGACCAACTCCTTCTATCTGAGGTGAACAAATGACATGTCCTCCTCTGGGCTTTCCCCAGGTAAAGCTGAACAAGCTGGCCTTCCTCAACCAATTCCACTTTGGAGTCTTCTATGCCTTCGTGAAGCTGAAGGAGCAGGAGTGCCGCAATATTGTGTGGATCGCAGAGTGCATCGCCCAGCGGCACAGGACCAAGATTGACAACTACATTCCCATCTTCTAACTCTGCTCCTGTCTGACCCTCCCGCCCCTGGAGTCCGGAGGGACCCCTGAGTTGTCCCTTGCCCAGACTCCAGGGATGTCCCATCTGTGGAACTGGATCAAATGAGGAAACTGTACAGTTGCTAGTTAAATTATTCACAAGCTGAAGTTTGAGTTGTGTATACTGTGAGTCCAGAGGGACCAGTGGTCCAGGCTTAGCCCTGTGCAGCAGAAGGGTCACCTGTTGTGTGTGCAGTAGTCCCAGTATTCCTGTACTAACTGCTGTTTGTGCTTATGCTCATAGAGCAAGCTTGAGCTGTGGGGGGTTGCCTCTGAGGGGGCCCCACTGCTGCAGAGGAATGGGTCAGGTCTGCCATGGCTGGGAGGCCCTCTGTCAGTGCTCTGCACGCTTCCTACTCAGTGTTGTTCCTGTGAGCTGTAGTTAGAATGTGGTTTGTAGCGTAGCCCATGCTGCTGTGCAATCCCTGCATCCCCTTATAGTGAACCCTGATCTGGGAGAGACCAAGCAGCCCTGGTCAGGACTGGAATGGAGCCTGTTGGAATGTGAGGGCAGAGCCAGAGTCCTTGTGGAGTACAGTCCTCCCACTCTGGCAGCATTTGCACTCAAGCAGCCTCGCTGTGTCTGCAGAAGCAGCTCTCATCAGTCTCCCTGCTGCCCTGGACATGGCTCCATAAGACTGTCTGAGCTCCTTCCTCAGAGCTGTGGAGACCCATAGCTTGCAATTTACTGTCGCAACCATGAAAGAGCTGGACCTCCTCTGGATTCTGTGGATGGTGGGGGTGGACACTGCATCCCTCCAGGGTAGACATCCAGGCTTCTCCCCTGCAGGGGGTGGATTGGCACTGCCATGGAGCTGTATGGCACAGCTGGTCAGGGGACAGAGCAGCCTTAGTCGCCCTGGTGGGGGTGGAGATGTCCCAGGCCCTGCCTGTCTGTGGTCTGGGAGGAGAGCCAAGCCCTGGGCATGGTGTGGCAGCCCTGCTCTTTGCTGCTCTGTCCTGGGTGACTTCTACTTGCACTTGAGTTCTGGGAGATGTGCAATGGCAGCAGACAAGCCTTGCTGGTGGGAAACATGCTAGATGCTGCTGGGAGGAAGGATCAAGGGAGAGTGGCTCTGTCCCAGCTTGTGCTGTGGTCACCTCTGTTTTGTTTTCCTGTGATCCCCTCCTCTCTACACCAATAAATATCTGCCTACTGCACTGTGCTCTCCTGCTTACTTGAGCACCTGCTCCCACAGCCCTAGGTGGAGCCTCCATCAGCCACAGAGAATCTGACAGTTGTGGTAGTGGAGTCTGGGGTGGTTCCTTTGTGAGTTGGGACACTTGTTTCTACTGCAGGCATGGTGGTGGTACCCTTGAGGGCTATGGTACTCGCTCCAGCCCAAGCCATGACAATGCCTGGTCTATGGGTGCAGCTGGCTGCTGAGCTAAGGGGTGCAGCCCTATGGAAGTGTTCCATCAGGTTAGGGAGCTGCATGGCTTGTCCCTAGTGCATGGGGCTGTCCACATGGGACACAGTCACCCGCTCTCATCCTTGTCCCAGCAGGGCCAAAGAGTTGAAGCAAAGTGAAAGAAAACCTTCGGCATAGAGTTGGGAGGAGCAGGGAGCAGGCACAAAACCCTTCTGGCAGGCTGACCTCTTTTCTGGGAGTCCCTGTGGCACCTACTGTTGCAAGTGAGGCTCCTGCCACAGTGCTCAGCGCGGTGCCAGCCGTGACCCAGCTCAGCTCTGCCCACAGGCTGGGCATCCCTGAGCAGCATTGCAGTGCTGCACTGCGGAAGGAGACAGCCAGAACCTGCTGGAATATCAAGAATGGATTTATTTAAAAAGTGACAATCACGTAGTTCATCTCATGAAGAGCTCTGCAGCACTGGCAGCCTGGTCTCGGCCCCTGCGCTCGTCGGGAGCATGTGGAGTGTGCAATGAGTGGCAGGGAGGCAGCGGCCACAGGGTCCCAGCCCTGACCCAGCCAAGAGGGGATGGAGACAAACAGCTCTGAGAGCAGTAAGGGAGGTGGTGGGGAGCTGAGGAGGTACATCCCAGCCTGTGGTGCAGAGTTGCTGAGTCAGGCAGGGATGGGCCTCTTGGACGGTGCGTGGTTAGAAAAAATATAAAACCAAGGTCTCTAGAAAATGTTGATTCTTGCACAATAGAAAATAGATCTACCTGATTTTGGAGAGAAATTTGGTTTTTAACGTCTAGTGCTGATTGTTCCCCCACAGTGCAGGAGGGCAGTGCCTTTGGCTGTGCACGCGCTCAGGGGCTGGTGTGCCTGGCAATCCCGGGAGAAGGCAGTGAGCAGGCCGAGGTCAGGCCTTCTTCACATCGTTGTGATGCTCTCGCCGCAGCGCTCGGGGCAGCTTGGGGTTGATGAAGAATCCTTTCAAGAACAAGTCTCGAACAAAATAGGGCAGGTAGCGGTGTATGAAATACATGATCCCAAGGCCCTGCCCTGGGTAGTAGCGCACGGCTGGGTTGGCAGCCAGAAGCCCGTCTGTGATGCTGTTCACCACCGCACTGAGGTCCTCCACCGCCACCTTCATGAACTGGATGAACTGCTGGTTGATCTCCTCCACGTAGTCCTCGCCATAAGCCTGCAGCAGCTCCTGGGGCAGACTGGCCAACAGCTGCTGCTTCTGCAGGTTCCAGAAGGCAGGGTCACACGTCGTCCCTGCAAGGAAACAGTCTCTGTGAGCTGCATGGGCCTCCCACTCCAGCCCCCCTACCATGAGTGGCAGCAGCCTCAGTCACCTTCCAGCCTCACAGGAAAGTCCTGCTGAGACCCTGGCAAAGATGGCCGTGAGGGAAGCATGGCAATGTAGCATGGTACGTAGCACCATAGTGGCTCTTCGTAGCCTGGGTCTGGACTAGGGGTCTTGGACCCTGCCTGCAGTGGGGACGCCTGTACCATAAATGTGTCAGAGCTGCTTCAACCAGCCTTAGTGGTATGAGATCTGCTGACAGGACTTGATCCTCACTCATTTCCCATCCACCAGAGCCCAGTGGCTACAGGATAGGCACTGTCCCCATGTGGCTGGAGATGCTCAGAAGTTGCATGCTTGCACCACCAGCTGCTCATTCCATTGCTCCATCTTCTGCTTCCCTGGGGTGCCCGTCCTTTGCCCACAGGCAGGGTGCAGGCAGTGACCTTACCTGTTTTGTAGTAGCCGGGTAGGATGAGGCTGACTTTGATGCCCCAGGGCTGGAGCTCACTGCGGAATGTGTCCATGACCAGGCTGAGGGCTGCCTTCGAGGCCCCGTAGGCTGCCAGACAGGGGAAGGGCATGTCACCTGGCATGAGGGAAAGAATGGGTGAGCAGTGCTCGAGCAGGGACAGTGGGGGGGGGGGGAAGCGGCAGGGCTTGTGTAGGGCTGTGTTCACATTCCCGGCCCTTGCTCGAGGAAATGGCTTATCGTTTTGCTGAGAAAACAACTGAAATTAGCTTCAAATTAATGTTTTAATGGGGCGAAAAAATGTGGTGAGGGAAGAGGAGATTGGTTTTGCCTCCTTCTCCAGCTGAAGCTTGGGATTGTCATCCCCAGTGGAGGATTAATGTGTTTTAATGCGCAAAAAAAAAGGGCAGGGGAGAGGAAGTTGATTTTCCCACCCTGGCCAGGAGTGTCATCCCCAATGGCAGCTGGGATTGGGTTGCCCATGCTGTCTGTAATCAGATTGACTGTTCCCAGTCCCCAAGTCTCCCCATGTCTTGGTGGCTGCTGTGGGGTTCAGCAATGCTGCCAGCTCATCCTAGAGTTCCTGGTGCCAGTTGGCTGAGAAAAATGGGGTGCCTGGGGGGTGGGAACTGCACCACACCATGGGGATGCTCAAGCCATGCCTGGGCTGCGTGGGCCAGAGGTATCACACTGGAGGGAGGCTGCTCACCTGCAGGGCTGCTCACGGTGACAATGCGGCCGCCGGCAGAGCGGAGCAGGGGCAGCAGTCCCTTGGTGAGCTCCAGGGAGCCAAAGAAGTTCACCTCCATGCAGGTGCGGAACTTGCCCAGCGGCGAGAGCTCGGCGTCAGCGATGGTGTCATTGAAGCCAGCATTGTTCACCAGGCCCCAGAGTCCTGTGGGGATGGGGTGTTTGAAGAGGTGACCAGAATGGGGAACCCCCACCCAGCTGCTCCCTAGGCTGATGGGGGTCCTGCAAGGGAATTGTGGGGTGCCAGGGACAAGAAGAGAGCTTGGCAAAGGCTGTTGGTGTAGGTGCCTGCAGAGGTGCAGCTCCCTGTGGGGGCATATGGAGGCTTGGTACACCATCCTGGCTGCTGGCTGAGGTCCCAGGGAGGTTCTGTGGGGTTGCCAAAGGCTCCTCTTACCTGTGCTGTTGGTATGGGCCTGGATGTGCTGCAGGACACGCTGGATGTCGTCTGTCTTGGTCAGGTCCATCTGCAGCAGCGTCAGCCTTGGCGAGCAGCTCCGGCGCAGCTCCTGGGCACCAGGACTCTGCAGGTCCAGCACGCTGGCAAACACCCGAAAGCCCATGATGTCCAAGTGCCGGGCTGTTGCCTGCCCAAAGCCCGAGTCACATCCTGCAAGAGACGGGAAGAGCCTTGCAGTGGCCAGTAACAGCCACTGTCTGTCCCCAGCCCTCAAGGTTCCCCTTGCTCTGTCTCTCCGTCACCAGAGACCAACCCCAGGAACAAAACACCAGCAAAAGTTGCCCTTGCCTGAGGACCATCTCGGTTCTGCACCCCGCTGTAGCTCCTGACTCACCAGGACGTGACCTTGCCCTGGGGCATTCGCAGGTCACAGAGCTGCTGTTTTCTCTTTCTTGAGGGAGGGAGAAAACACTCCCTTTATCTACAATCCCATCGCCCCGAGCGCCTCCCTGATTTAAGGGACGGGTAAACTCGCAGGCACCAGCAACCCGGAACAACCCAGGGCCCTGCAGCAATGTGGGGCCATCAACCCTCAAAATAGCCTCTAAAAGCTCCATGAAGCACCATTCAGAGCTGGCATAAGGCTCCGTGGGAGACTTTTGGCAAATGCTTTTTGCCTTCCAGAAAGTGGCCAAGAGGCAGAGGACTCCCTCATCTGGCTTGGGCATGAGGGGATTAAAAAGGGTTAGGGGAAGAAAAAGGATTTTGGTCTGCTTCTGCTACTCTGCATTCTTCAAGGGACCATCCAAAAGGGATAAGCCACTCGGGAGAGCACTGATGCTTCGTGCCCGGTCCCAGCGTCATCTCCTCCATCTCAGCTCAAACAGGGGCACCACAGGTGACACTGTCATCTGCAAAGGCACCATCGGGGTGGCTGGGGGACAGCCCAGACAGGAGCTGGCTGTCGCGGAGCAGTGACAAGGCCAGTGGCCAGGGTGGAGCGGCCGGGATGCAAACAAACAGCAGCAGTAAGGTACAGGCTGTTCCCGGGGCCGATGGCAGCGCTGATAGCTCGGGGAGTCCGTGCCACAACCGCTGCCCAGTCACATTAACCATTAACAGGGGAGCACTGCGGGGGCAGCCCCATGGCCCTGCACCCTCCTGCCCGGCACCTTTAGGTGCTCCTGAGGACATCTCTAGAAACAGACGCTGGAGCCACCCCGGGCAGTGGTGGCCACAGGGGACCTGGAGACTGTCACCCCATGAGATCCCAGCATGCCTCCCCCAGTCTTGGCTGGGGGCAGGGCACAAGGACTGGCTGCCTCACTCTTCCAGACCCCCAGGCTGGGATCAGGCACATACAGGTCTTGGGGTGCTAGATAAGCCGTCAGCTCAGCCTCTCTGTCCCAGTCCCCAGCTCAGTTTTACTCTATTGCTGTGTCAGAAACCTATAATTAAACCCCTGGCCAGAGGCCAGAGTGATAACACAGCCCGGAGGTGCTCAGCTGGCAGAAGGGGCTGCAGGGACCTCCCTTTCCCACACAACACCCAACACTCAGCATGGATGTGTGCCAGGCTGGCTCAGCATCACCCCAGCTTTATCCCTGGCATTGCCCCAGCATCACCCCCAGCACACTGGTCCACAGGACATGCTGAAGGTGCTGCCAGCACAGAACATCCACCTCTCCCCTCTCCAGAAACAGTGCATGCTGCCAGCAGACAAACAGATAAGGTGCATTTCACCTTTCCGAGCAGTGCAGGAGAAAACTGCAATAAAGATAAGGTTTAAAAATAAAAGTGCTCGTGGCCACAGCCTCACCATGACACAGCTGACAGGAGGGTTACCTGCGCTGCTCCCATGCAGCCAGAAAGAAAAGCTTCCAGTCCAAACATGAAGCTTCCTATCACCGTGCAACTCTTAAAACTCTGGGAAACATCCCAAGAAACTGGGAGAGACAGGTTTGCCGACTTCTTACAGGCAAGTCTGGCAAAGAGGGAGCAAACACAGCCACATGCTGTCCAAGTCAGGCAGGGTTTGTTTTGCCTTAGAGGAGCGGGGCAGTCAGAGGGTTTGTTTCGGAAGTTCTAATTTATTCACACACATACCAAAAAAAAAACTCCTGGGAGGCTGGCGGGAGGCCCAGGGCCAAGAGGGTGAGGATGCTCTGGTGTTATTTAAGGTCTCCACTGCTGCTCAGCTTCCCATCCGCTATGCTCAGCCATGGCCAAGAGTGCAGGGAGGGACAATGAACCCCCTGGGGCCCTACACGTGGCCCCAAAGCATGGCAGCTTGCCCAGGGCCATGTTCACTCCACATGGCCACCAGCACATGAGCTGCTGGCCATGCCGGAGCTGGCGCAGGAGCCACTGCCGCTGGCCCGGCCCCGGCGGGAGCACTGGAGCCGTCCAGTCTGTGTGGCCCCAGCAAGGCTGGCGCTGGGCTCACCACCCTCCCAGGATGCTGCATCACGAGGAGATGCCGGCGCCAGTTCCCCCCGCCCCAGCTCCCAGCTTGCCAGCTGGTTTCACAGTCGTGCTGGAGGGAGGGACGTGGTCAGATCAAGCACAGGAGCCCAGCATTGGGAGCGCAGCAGAGGAGAGCAGGTACCTGGAAGCCCCCACATCGCATCCCCACGGGCCCTGGGCCAGCAGACAGAGGCTTTTGCTGCAGCAGGAGCAGAGCAAAGCCTGAGTCCAGGTTGCAAAATCCAGCAGCCCTCTACAGGCTCCGCAAGCCGGGACAAACTTCTGCACCAGGGGCCGGACAAACTTTTGCCAGAGCAGTGGGTCAGCAGCAATTCCTGAGGACTTTGCAGAAGCTCCAGACACTTCAGCAGCTTTCCCAGGAGTGAGAGACTCAAGCCACCACTACAATTTTGGCATGACAAGCCCCAACTTTACTTACCTAGAGCAAGCAAAAAGCTTTAGCCTCCAGCATTGTCATAAGGGGTGCCCTCCCACCCACTCGGGGAGGGCAAAGAGGACTGACCCCACAGCATGTTGCATCCATTGTCCAGAGTTGCTCCTCACCGGTGACAGCAGAGCCACCGCCGGGGCTGAGCTGCGCCAGCTGGGCAGCTCCCAGCCAGCCTGCACCGCTCGTGCTTCCTCGCTGCCAGGAGCCGGCTGAAGCTGCAGTCCCGGTTTGGTGTGGACGCATTTCTTTCAGGTGAGTCAGGCATGGCATGCTCTGACATTTTGCTGTCTCAGGTATTCACCCTGCTCCTGCACCAGCACCGAGGCCACCACACACAGGCATGCTCAAAATTAGTGCTACAGTTTGCTGATTGGAGCAGAGAGGGTCAATAACATGACTACGGCCCGGGAGCTGCTGAACCACAACCACGCACCTGCCCCTGCCCCCACTGCTGGCACGGTACGTGATGGAGGGCTGGTGGCACAGGTCTGTGGTGCTCGCCCCAACACAACCTAGGAGTGGCTTCCCTTCCCAAGCTGCAAGCTGAGTGTCCTCATCGATGAGCTGTGCAGCCCCATTCCAGAACTATGGAACGGCAAGCTGGGCATCTTAAGCCCTGAGCTACAAACCAAGCATCTTCATTCCCAAGTCATGAGCAGGAGGATGCCATGAGGATGAGTACATCCTCATCCTCAGGCCATGAGCTGTGAATCCTCATCCCTGAACTATAAACTATAAACTATAAACAGGAGCACCCCCACCCCTGAACCACAAGTTGTGCATCCTCATGACTTCTGCATCCTCATCCCTGAACCACGCACAATAGGTGAGGACCAGCACAAAACCTAAGCAGTGAGAAGCACAGCTTGGCTGAAGAATTCCCCATGTGGCTGCAAACCTGCCCAGAACCTGGTGGGTACAGCGGCAGCTCGCTGGAGCTGGTCCCTCCACAGCCACCTCAGCTGAGGATCCTTGTGTGGAAGCTGAAGAGGGGTTGTGCCAGGGCTGAGCACTCCTGTGAAGGAGCACCCCTGTGATGGACCCTAGCAGCATGGGCAGTCAGCAGCTCTAGGGGCTGCTCCCCAGGCACCTGGCAGCGGGGCAGGTGGAGGCATCCACCTTCCACCAACTGGGAGCTTGCCAGCTGAGTTGGGCACATCACCCCCTCCTCAGCTTTGCAGACCATTCCCTGGGTGCCCCCTGCTGCTTCCCAAATCCCAGGACATCAATCCTACCTCCCTAAAGAGGTTTAGGACAGTGTGTCCCACAACCTTGTCTGAGATGCCTCGCCAAGATGGAGCTGTCACCAGGCTCAAGGACACCATCCACTGGGGGGGAGTGGTGCCAAGGCCGAATGGATTAACTTGTTTCCATAGGCTCAAGCTCAAGCCCTGCCTGGGATGCCAAGCTAAACATGGCCTTCTGACTCTGACAGGATTCACTGCCACCTTGGATCCAGCTTCTCTGGGCATGGGATGGGATTTAGCCAGGCAGCACTGAGGGAGGTTCAGCTGGCTGCCTGAGCAGGCATTGATCCCAACTTAGCTGTTCATCTCAGCTCCATTCTGGGAGTGTGGGCACCTCATTGATGCGGAAGCACAGGACAAGGTGGCATCAATTGAGGATGGTGCCATCAGAGGGGATGGCAGTCCCACAAAGGAATTTAGGGAGGGGATCCTTGCACAGTGCAGGTCCAGACAGGATAAAATGCCCAGCAAAATCCTGCGTGGGCATGGCAAGGCCCCATGGCCAACACCTTCCGGATGCTGCACACATTTGGAGCAAGGAGTGATAAAGGAGTGATGTCAGCCCTGGGCAAGAGGGAACAAATTCTTGGCAGGGCACAGGAGAGGGAAGGGAAGGCAGAAGCACCTGTCCCCACAACAGCTGGGCTGCCACCTCCCCAGCCAGGCATCAGCCACCGTCTGCCCACACCCAAGATACCGCTGGGGGAGTGGGGCCAGGAAGGGGTACCCATGGTCCGCAGCCCATCATAGCCAGTGTCATCACTGTCCACAGGAAACACCACCCCAGCCAGTGGCTTGCATGGCATGCCATGTCCCCATTCCCCGTGGAGCAACCTCATACCGAGGCACAGACAGATGGGGCTGGAGTGATGCTGCCCTGGCGATGCTGCTGCTGGTCCTCAGCACGGGGGTCCAGGAAGCCACAAGCCTAATTAAATTAATTTAAATCCAGAAGATGTCTTTAGGGATGACCCAAATCCTATCCCCAAATCCTTAGTGAGTGGATAATGCAAGAACGCCCCACCCAAGTACTCTGGGTGGGCATGCCTGCAAAGCCTCAGCCTCCTCCCTGAGAGGACCTGAGCCAAGGTGGGCACACGCTGCCCCTGGTCCCCTAGGACCTTCCCCCCCCCCGCATGACACGGTCGGCACAGGCAGCTAGAGGGAGATTGCTGATGGCTCCCGTAGCCCATGACAGCCACATCCCTCCAACAGGCTTTGCGGGTCAGACAAACTGTCAGCCCCACAAAGAGACCCTTGACAGAAGGCAGAGCTCGGAATGCCAATGGCAGGGGGTGCATGGGTGACCCACCCCTCCCTGTGCAGGGGACAATAGCCAGATGGTATGAATTACAATGGATTAGCCAGTCATCACCTCCACCCGGGAAGTTATCTCCCACTTAACAAAGAGGAGGGGGGAAATCTGATTTTCTGCCTAGACAACCAAGGAAATCTGGCAGAGATGATGAGGAGCCCCAAGGCCAGTGTGAATGCACCCACAGCTTCTGGATTAAAGCTCATGTCTCAGGAGCTTTACTGGTGCATCAGTTTTGGGGACTCGACGGCACAAAAGCAGCTGGGCTATAAAAAGTGTCAGAGGCCACAGCCATCCCATCCAGATGCCTTATCCCCCACCAAAGCTGTGAGCAGCAGATGCCGCTTGCCACCGGTGGGGCTAAAGAATGCAAGAGCTGGTTAGTGCCCTGGGGCAGCAGGACAGGAATGAGCCCAGCTGCCTCCCCCTATGCAAGGCCAGTACCTGGTGGGATGCTCAAAGGCATTGGGATCCAGGAATTAACCCAGCCCTGGCATGGCAGTGATGCTGCTGCCAGTGAGCAGCGACCCTGGGCTCACAAGCTGACGGGGGGGGGGGGAGGAAGTGCCACCTCCAGCATTGCTGCAACACTTCGCAGAAAGAGAGCACAGAAATTTCCTAGAAGCAGCTGCTCACCGCACCCTGGTGCTGGATAGCATCTTCCGGCAGCCACTGTCTCCACTGAGGGGAGATCCTCTCCCCAAAAGGAGCAGTGAGACTCTCACAGTCAAGAATTTGATCTTCCAGCAGTGAGGGATGAGTGAGAGAAGACAGCAGCACAGACAGCACCCGGCACAGGCTGTACATCAGAGCTAATCTGGGATGGATGGATGTCCCTCTGAGAAGAGAAAGTTGTGAGGAGTTGTGGTGATGGCTGGGTTAATAATCTACTTCAAAGGGAACATGGTGAACTGGGAACATGGAGCTGACAAGCCTCAAAAGCCATCCATCAGGAAGAGCTGTTGCTTGGAAGGATACCTATGGCCCAGGGACAGCTTAACCAGATCTGTGCCCAATCCAAGCTGGCACTGGTAACACATCCAGCTGAGCTCTTGGAGGGGGAGAGGCTGGGAAGCCAGAAAGCTCCACCAGCTGTGTGTGGAATGTGACACTGAAGATGCTCCTGGGGAATAAGGTGGTGGCAATACAAGCCATGGCTGGAGCACCTGTAGTTGTGCACCTCTGGTCTGCAAAAGGGCTCTCCAGGGACTCTCAGCAGGCTGGAGAACCACCAGCCAAGTCCCATATCCATCACTCCTGTGTGCTAACAAGCAAGGAGAGGCATCAGGTTGTGCCTAAGGTCTGCTACAGGCAGGGCTAATCCAACACAGGCAGCTGAAGGGAAGACCAGCTATTCTACATGGACCACCATGAGCCATCACCACCCAGCATCATCTCAGGGAAGGTGTTTCTAGCCAGGATAGCAAAGCACCACAGCCATGGCATGACCAGGAGAGCCTCTAACCATGAGGTGGGACAGGTCAACCATGGGAGAGCCCTGAAGTGCCACCCAGACAGCACTGTGGGCAAGTCACAGAGGATGCCAGCAGGGACAAAACCATGCTGGGACAGTGCTGGCCAAAGCAGCATCTCAGAGTTTGCAGCACCCCAATAAGGGTATGGCAGTTTTAATGGTGCACTAGCAGTTCAGGGGTATTTTGGTGATGAGATCCTACTTTGCTTGTAAGGTGCCATCTCATCACTCTTCTTGTCACAAGAGTAAACTCCCACTACATCCCACAATCCCAAGCAAGCACAAGAAGTGATACAAGCCCTGCCCATTCCCACATCATTATGGTCCCTACAGCTGCACCAACTACTTTCTTTTGCAGCTTCCAGATCCATGTGAAGCTGGGGACTTTTTTTTTTTTTTAAGAAACAGAGCAAAACACTCGAGCAAACACCAACTGAGCTTCTGCCAAGACAGCTTTTGAAATACCCTGAATGGTTTAAGCCCCCAGGATCAGAGCTGTGCCTCATGACAACCCCAAGCCACCTGCCCTTTCCATACACAGTACAAGTTGTCCCCTCCTCACTCTTTACCTGCAGCTTTCACTAGCTCTTCAAAGTAAGAGTTTGAGTACCATAAGACTACTTTGGTGCATTTTCTCCAAAATACATGAAGGTGGCCCTTCAGGCTGATGTGCTTGGACATAGTTGTGCTGATCTGGGCAATGCCAGGGCAGCACTGACACGTGCCCTTCAGCATATGCAGAGCCCAGCACAATACCTGAGAGAGGGGCACAGAATTCATCCTGGGATGGCCGCACACCCCATGTTGGAGCTTATCCCCACCTGGTAATGACTGTACAGGGGAATAAACATTGGTCACAGTGGCTACTATAACAGGGGAGGCCATGGTAACCCAGAAAAGCTGTGGCTGCCCCATCCCTGGAAGCGTTCAAGGCCAGGTTGGATGTGGCTTGGAGCAACCTGGTCTAGTAGAAAGTGTCCCTGCCCATGGCAGAGGGGTTGGAACAAGATGATCTTTAAAGTCTTCTCCAACCCAAAGCAGTCAGAGCTTCTATGAGAGGCCAGACATTCAAAGCTGCTACAGAAGACATCAGGGCAGGTACCTGGGCTTTCCAGCCCATCCCTTCTCTCTGTTCACAGCCTGCCTGGGAGTCACTCGCCATCTGCCTCCATGGGGTCAACCACCCAGCAAGAGGAAGCGCTGCCGCAAAGCCTGCAAAGCCAAAAACTGCTTTTCAAGATTACAGCCCTCGAGCCAGCAAATCCCAGGAAAGCACCATGTGTGACAGGGAAGCCAGCTCCCGAGGGGGAAGCTGATAAAGCTCAGGGGCTGGCAGCTCTCCAGGGGAGAAGGAAGCAATAGTGATACGTTGCACATGCAAGCTGAGACAGAACAGGAGATGGTGGATGTACCACAGCCACTGAAGGGAGCAGGAAAGGAGGCAACAGGCACATGCTAGGGAGGTTAAAAACAAAAGGTCATAAACTATACCTGTAGCAATATACTGACAGCATGAGGGCAGTTTTTCCACCTTATCATAGAAAATCTGGGCATTTTCCATCTTATCACAGAACAGTTTAGGCTGGAAAGAACCTTAAAGGTCATCCAGTTCCAACACCCCTGCCATGAGCAGGGACAAATTCCACTAGCTCAGATTGCTCCAAGCCCCATCCTACCTGGCTTGGGGGCTCCACAACAGTTACTCTGATCTCAGGAGGGACATCAGGAGGTAAAGAGGTACAAAAACCCTGCAGCCTTTCCTCCTGGGGAAAAAAAAAACCCCTCCTTTTAGACTAGCACTGAAAGAAGAATATGGAGAGAAGGCAAAGATTTGGTAGAAACCCCTTGAAGAGCCCCTCCAACAAAACCCTGGCTGGGCAAGTCCACCAACCCTGTGCTGTGCTCCCAGTAGTAAAAGCAGCAACTGGCTCTTCTGTAACCAGATCCTGGCTTGAGGGGAGCTAGACTCAACAGTGGGTAACCCAATCCCAGACCTCATTAAAAATGTGCTGCTCATTGGACTAGAGGGCAGCAACTGCCTACACTTCTCTCCTTCCGAAAGCATCCGTTCCCATCTGACAATCTCATTTCAGCAGGGAAGTCTTTGCTTTGTTGCTCTCATGTCCCCGCATAACCCCGAGGCTAATCAAGCCAGCTTGGGTTTCTCTACCAACTCCAGTCTCCCACAGTATGAAACCTCAATGCGTTTTTCCTCCTAATTAGCTGTGCTCATCATTTTTGGTTAATGGTGCTAAAAACTCCCACCTCAACAGGTCTGTGTCATTAGTAGGCTTCAGAAGTGCTTATTTTATAGATAAGTGAGAAAAAGCCGAGCTTATCTATCCACATGCCTGCAGTGAGCAGGGGTAGGTATCTATTTCTGAAGAAACCTCACGTGGGAAAGAAGAATCCTAAATCCATGGAGGGCTGCTGACAAAGCAGGGGGGAGAGCGTCAGCCCTGGAGATAGATGCAGAAAAAGCAGCTTTCCTGCTCTGTTCCCAAAACTCAGCAGCAAACCGTATAACTAGAGAGTTAAATGTTGCATTTTTTTTTTTCTTCAAGTATACCAGGAATTGCTTGTACACCAGGGCTGGAGTTCGGGTGTTTGATTTTGGTCCTGTTCCACCCCTCAGCTTGGAGGCAGCAGCTGCCTCTGCTGTTAATTTTTAATAGATTCTGGAAAAATCAGAGCAATTTCAGGGAATAAACTGATTTTCAGCTTTCACTTATAGAATCACAGAATGGTTTGGTTTGGCAGGGACCTGAAAGATCACCTAGTTCAAACCCCCTGCACTTAGGCTGGGGAAAGATCCCTCTGAATCACTGGCTCCAGAAGCAGAGTGGAAGTCACCTATGGAGAGCTGCAGCACCTTTGCACTAAGTATTTCTCATGGCAAGGCTGCTGGCAGGCTGAACACCAAACACAGGCTGTGAGAGTGCTGGTGCTACAGTCATGGTGCAGAGGTGCCCATCCCAGAGCCAGCCCCAAAGCCTTGACCCCTGACATTTCTCAGTCACCTTGTTTAGCTGGAAAATATATAAAATACTACATCAAAGTCCAGACGGGAGCAATGCTGCTTTTTTTACCACAGAAAGTGATTTACCTTCGTGGCAGAAAGCGAGAGTCCCAACATCTGGATTGAATTACTCTGTCCTGCTGCAGCCAGCAGATGCTTCAACATCTGTGGAGTCCATGGGAAACACTGAAGCACTGCAAGTTGCAAAGCCTCTGTTAACCTTGAGCGTGAGCTGAAGCTCTGACCCATTTCAGATTGTTAATGGGCCATTCAATTGTAACAAGAGCAATTCACCAAGAAAACCACACTTCCCCTGCAGCCAGGAAGGAGAAGAGAGGAGGTCAGGGCAGGTTTGGGTCTGGGCAGCCTGACCTGCCAAACAATTTTGCTCACAGAGATGATTTATTGGAAGACAGACCCATCTGCAGGTGCTCCTAGCTTCCTTTGTAGGCTGCACCAAGGAAGAGCAAGGATACAAGAGACCTAAACTACCTCTCTCAGGCAGCCATCCTGATGTTTGCGGTTATTGGAGAGTTAATTCAGGTACCACATTATAGACAGAACAATTCACTATTTTCAACTTTTCATCCAAGCTGAGTCGTATGAACCAACACCTTGTAGCACAACTCTTTCCTCCCTCTGCTCTGGCAAAGCTGTGCAGGCAGGCAGACTCTATGGGCTGGTTTGCATTCGGTGCTTTCCAAGGATCTGCAGTAAATCGGGCAGCTGGCTACTGTCCAAAGAACCACCCCACACAGTCACACATGGCAGAGCTACACAGCAGCAGGAGGCTCACACTTCTCCAGCTGCACAGGGAGCCCCGGGATGCTCCTGGCCATCCCTTCACCACTTCCATGCACACAGTTGTGTTGGATGGTTTGAGTGGACTCACTGAATTCCACAGGCATCTGCTGAGGCCATGGGGACCAAAGGATGATCTATCTAGGTTCATGTCTAAACTGACTCAGTCAAAGCCCAACCTTGCACAAAGCACTGTCAGCCTGAATCTGGAGAGGCCAAGAAAGGGCAGCTCATCACCTCCGTCCAGGACTGCTCTCGCAGGCCCTCACCCCGCCCAGGCTCCAGAGGCTGGACTGCTGTTTGTATCAATTCCCGATGAGAAGGAGTGTGGAATATAGCACCCCTCCTCTTTGCTCACACAGCTCTGAGGAGTCCAATGGCCCTAAGAACACCCAGCAGTGCTGTTTCACATTTGGGAAGGGGGATGAACACACAAACCAGCCGTTTGATGTTCGGAGCAAGCAGCTCCCAGTGAGCCGCTGGCTCCACATGTGCCAGCCAGCAGCAGCAGGACCCTGGAGTGCCCTGTCACACACTGCTGAGGGATGCAGGGTACTGCCTGCCTTTGCAGCTTCCCGTACCAATCACAGGTGTGTTGGGATCCCTGTGATTTTCCAAGTCTGGCCAAAGCCTGTACCAGGTGTGGGCTCATCTTTACGGCAAGGGCAAGCTCAGGTCAGCAAACCAAGGGAGGCATGGAGCTGCTGTCTCCCTCCCAGCCCAGGCCAAGCAGCTGATCTCCGCTCCCCTCCTCATCCCCACCATCCTCCTAGGGCTGACCTCTCCCAGCCCCTGGCTGCACAGGAGGGCATTCTCCTCCTCCCTGAAAACAGCTGTTAATCCCCTAGGAAGACAGGATTAACGATTACCTCACCCTCTGCCCCCAGCCAGGCTGCATCCCCTGGAGCCATGCTCCTGGAGAAGCTGGACCACTGGGATGCAGAACAAAAGCCCCAAGGTCACAGCCCCAGACAAACACAGCACTGCAGGGACTGGTGACCACTTACTTTGCTAGTCCAGGGGATGCATGGTGGGAAAGCACGGCATTCCTTGCTCCCCTCTAGCAGTAGACAGCTGCCCATCCCTGCTCCAGCCAAACCCCAGTCCCATGTGCAACAGTTGAAATGCAAACCTGCAACAGATGGGAAACGCCACAACTTTTGAGTCCCTGCTGCTACCACAGGATCAGCAGCTTTGCTCTGCAGCAGTGCTACAGCTGCTCTGCTATTTTCCCACTGAGCTGCATAGTTAAGTTTTCCTTCAATCCATAACTAAGTTTTATTTAGCCAGTGATGTCCAGACCAGCACATGAAGCTGGAGCATCACATGCAGAGATCATTTTAGGGCTGTTCCCAGGGAGAGTGGGCAGCTGGAAGAGCTGAAAGTCATCACCTGGGAGATAGAACAGCACTGCAGCCACCTTACCTTGCCCCAGATAAGCATCACTGAACCTGCTGCAGGATTAAGACAGCGGCCAAGATGTGTATACAAGGAAATGATGCCCAAAGATTTTCAGTCTGAGACCTGCACTGCTCCATAGGGAGGGGTCTTTGTGCCATTTCTCAGTTATCTGCAAGCTCCAGCACAACACACAGCATGGCAGAAGCTCTGTCTCTGACCTCACACACATTCAATGAGGCCCAGCATTGCCAGCCATCTATGCCCACGCTGGTTGCTCTGCCAGGCTTTGCTTCCCATTGGCAAGAGTTGGAAGGCCAGGCTGCCTTTCTCCCAGAGCTGATCCTTCCCACTGCTCCCACAGGAGACACCAGCAGCTACTCAATACCTAGTTGCCTGGAATTAATCCGTAAAAGAATCAGGCTAATTGCTATGCAAATACTCAAGTGAGGGATGCCCTCCCAGCAGAGCAGCCCTCACATCTGCTCCTTGGCAGGCACTTGCTGGAGCAGCAGTACGGAAACGCCGATCCCGCACCGCAGGCTGCGCCTCAAACCTGTAAAACCACAAAGTATTTACAGCCAAGAGCAAACACATCAGAGCTGCAGAGGTGCCACCTCAATGCACTGGGGCAAGAACACCTTGTTCCAGTCACTGACTCACTAATTATACAGGCAATGCCAGAGAGCCAGGGCTGCCAGAGCCGGTGTGCCACAGGGCACCTGAGAGCGCATGGCTGTCAGACGTCCTCCCCAGGCAGCCCTACCCTGCTGCAGCTCTGACCTTCACTCAGCTGAATCATTCATTCATCCACTGCCTTGCTCCTCTGATCTTCCTCCTTCAGAGAGGATTTCCCTGCACTTCCCACTGGTGCCACAGAACACTCCAAGATGGAGGGGGACCCAGATCTTGCCTTGATTTTCTAGGAAACAAGCAA
>JAHLSL010000036.1:4872347-4896119 GCA_025920805.1 Petroica traversi | reverse complement strand
GTACTACGCGGCACGGCTCGGGACATCGTGCTGCCCGGGTAGGCACGGCTCGGCTCGGCCCGGCACGGTTTGGCTTGGCTCAGTCCTGCTCAGGATTCTGTGCTGCCTCGGTAGGTGCGTTCAGTGTTTCTTAGTCTGGCATTGCTCAGCTCAGCTCAGGACATGATGCCACCCAAGTAGATACAGCTCAGCTCAGCACAGCTTGGGACATTTTGCCAGCTCAGTAGATGTGGCTCATCTCGGGTCAGCACAGCTTAGCTCAGCTCAGCCCTGCTCAGGACATTGTGCCACCTAAATAGATACAATTCAGCTTGGTCCAGCTTGGCGCAGCTCAGCTCAGGACACCATGCAACCTCAATATGCGCAGCTCAGCTCAGCATGGCTCAGCATGGCTCAGCATGGCTCAGGACATGATGCCACCCAGACAGGCACAGCTCAGCCTAGCAGAGACCAGGAAACGATGGTGTGCCTGATAGTCACAGTTCGATTTGGCTTGGCTTGGCTTGGCTTGGCTTGGATCAGCTCACCTGAGCTCAGGACATTGTGCCACCTCAGTAGGCACAGTTCAGCTCAGCTTAGCATGGCTCAGCATGGCTCAGCACGGGTCAGTCTTGCTTAGGATGTGATGCCACCCAGTCAAGGCACAACTCAGTTTGGCACAGCTTGGCTTGGCCCAGCTCAGCTCAGCTCGCCTGAGCCCTGCTCACTATATTGTGGCACCTCAGTAGGTGTGATTTAGCTCGGCACAGCTCAGTTCAGCTCAGCTCGGAACACTGTGCCACCTAGATAAATGCAATTAATCTCAGCTCATCTCAGTTCAGCACAGCTCAGGACAGCTCAGAACACCCAGACAGACCCAGCTCAGTTTGGCTTGGCCTAACATAGCTCGGGACATCATACCATGTACAGGATGGCTCAGCTCATCCTGGCACAACTCAGGACAAGATACCACCTAGGCAGGCACAGCTCAGCTTGACACAGCTTGGCTTGGCTTGGCTCAGCACATCTTGAGACATCATGCTACCTAAATCGGCATAGCTTAACTCAGCAGAGTTTGGCATGGCTCAGCATGACTCAGCTCAGCATGGCTTAGGGCATCATGTCACCTAGGTAGGCAGAGCTCAGCTTGACTCAGCTCAGCTTGGCTCAGCTCAGCTCAGTCCAGCATGGTTCAACTTGGTTCAATATGCTTGAGACTTTGCAGCACCTACGGCACAGCTCAGCTCAGATTGGCATGGCTTGGCTCAGTGCTAGTCCAGGCAGAGTTTCCTGGCAGGAAGTGGCATTGTTCATGGTGCCAGCAGGAGGGAGGCTGCCCAAGCCAGAGCCAGTGCCACCAGCACCTCTGCCCCAGTGTGACAGGGGGAGCACAGGGCACGGCCATCGCCAGGGACTCCCTGCACAGGGTGTGCTCTGCTGGAGGAGCACTATGGGCTCTGCGCTGCCAGGTCCTGGTGCCTTGTCCAGCCACGCTCGGTGCCTCAGCGCCCAGAGCAGGCAGGTGAGGTGTGAATCTCTCCCAGCTGCTCCCTGTGACTTGGGGCCAATGACTCCAGGGGGATCCCAAACCATTTCTCAGCACCCAGAGCAGGCAGCAGGCTGGTGTTTTTCAGGTCTGCAGCAGGGCGAGCCATGCTGGGAGGTCAGGCCCTGGCTTGGCCCACCGAAGCCTGGGGAAGCCCTGCCATGCAGTGCTGGGTACCAGGTCCATGCCACCTCCAGCGGCTGCTGGCAGCAGCTCCTGCACCACCTGGCTGGGGGGCAAAGTCCTCTCCTTCCCAGGTTAATTACACAGGGTAATTGCTGCCGCTGGGCTCGCTTTATTAAGCACCTGCTTTAATATTTCACCAAGTCTCCGTACTCGGTGATCCTTCGTGCGTCCCTGCCGTGGGGCTGACTCTCAGCACTCTCTGCCTGGGCTCTCGCGTGCCATCATCAACACTGCTCTCCCTTCCTGGCAGAGCCAGGCCCTGCCAGCTGTGCTGCCCTCAGCACTGCCCACCCCACCAGGCTCCCGAGCCTTGTTGTGGTGGTGGCAGCACATGCCAGGGATGCCTGTGCCATCCTTATTGGAAACAGCCTCCCTGGTATGGGCAGAAAAACATATTTCATCAGTGTGGATGGCAACGGCTGCAGAAGTACAGCGTCAAACAGGCTGGGGTGGTTTGGCTGGGGTGTGGTGGTGTCACCCAGCTGAGTTCGAAGTGCTCAAGGGAATGTTGGGAAGCCGGCAAGGTAGAGGAGGAGGAGGGATGTTCCCAACAGCGTGGCCGCAGGCTCTCCCACAGGAATCTGCTTGTTTGCGGCCCTGGGCTACTGAACCTGGTGAAAACAATAGAGGTGGCCATGAGACAGAGCCACAGGGAACTTGGGTTCTGAAGAGGTCCCAGTTAAACATCATCACACTTCGCCGGGGCTTGAAAAATCCTGTTGGAGAAAGGTTAATGAGAGACCATCCCTCACTGTGCTGGCCGAACTGGACGTGCTGGGGCATGCAAGGGAGCAGGGACAGCCAGAATGTAGAGTCTGTACCCATGATGGTGTTTCACAGAGGGTAGATGTGGCCATTTCCAAGATGCAACATGAATTTCCACAAATTTCCCTTTCCCTTGAGAGCTGGGTTGGATGTCTGTCCATCCATCCATCCATCCATCCATCCATCCATCCATCCATCCATCCCTTCCAGATATCCTTGCACATGGTCTCAGGATGCCCTTCTTGTGGGACACCTCAAGATGGGTTTGTAGATAGCCATGGTGTTCTTTTTCACAGCAGTCAGGGATTTCTGTGGGTTTTCTCACCACAGGTCCAGTGCGGTGGGGCTGTACCAGCAGCAACATTTGCTGTCTCTGGCTGCTCCCCAGCTTTCCCCCAAAAGGCTGGTGTGCAGACAGGGTGACTGTGGGTATTCCCTTGAAGACAGTGCCTGGCCTTGTTCAGTGTCCATTGCCCAACCCCGAGGTGCCTCCCAGCCGCGCCACGCAGTTGGGAAATGCCGGTGATAGCCCCATTACCTTTTAACCTACTTGAGCTCTTCCGTACCTGTTCTGCTAATTACAGCTCCCCTTTCACAGGGGAAGCGGGGCTGGTTCAACCACAGCCACCTCCCACACCCTTCCTGGGGCTGCTCAAGCAGGTCTCTGGGAGGGGGGCACACACACACCGCATCTTCCTAGTGCTCCCCTTGCCCTAGGCTGTTCCTCTAGCTCCTGGAGCCTCCCATGACTAACAGGTTTTGAGATAATTGTTCCACTCCCTAATCTGATCTGCAGAAGATTCATGACATTGTTTTCAAAGTGCCATAAGCCATTTCCAGGGGATCTAAGCCCATGAGGGTTGTGATTCATCCACATGCTGCTGCCACAGGTACTTAATCTTCTTCAAAACAGCAAGTCCTTCTTCCAGGGCTATTATCTCCTCAGGAAACACCACCCAGGCGAGCACCTAACAGGGCACTTTTGCCTGTTGAGTGCTGATGGATATTTGTGCCAGCTCTTGCTTCCTCCCACATGCCGTGAGTACAGTCTTTCCCTGGGTGCAGTGGTCTCAGGAGAGGGGATCATGGGACTGAAGCCTCCTTCAATGACACTGGAGGGCTGGGTACCCATCATGGACTGTCAAACACAAAGGGGATGCTGGACTAAAGCACTTGTCTCACACAATGTCCTCAAAGAGCCCTTCAATGGACAGGGGTTCATCCTTCAAAATGAAGATGTGAGACACTGGAGCTCATTGGCATCTGGGGCTGGAGACAGTTCAGGGGTGACAAAGGCTGTTGCACCACCTGGAATTAACTCTCATTTTGACCCAAAGCATCTTGCAGAGAACAGTGACTGATTACTCCTGGCACAAAATATTTGTGTCCTACTACTGAACTTGTGCAGTTCTCTTGGTTCTGGTTGAACTTTGCTACTGTAGCAGGAGCTCTGTTATTGTGGCTTTCTTCACTGGGGAGCACAGATCCACAGGTGACTGTGATTCAGCTAAGCCAGGCTCAGCTCCAGGAAGCCTTTCCTGCACTCAACAACATTCCTTTGATCCTATCCCAAACCTAAGGCATGGGAAACTGAGCCTAAAAAAGCACAGCCTGTGGGCACTTCCCATGGCACAGTCAACCTCTGCCACAGCCTCAATGGAGCCACCTTGGCTCCTAGTTCTGGGATGTTTTTCCTCTTCTTCCCCAGCATTTTCCATTCTTTGTTTCCAGCTTAATTGAGGAATGACTTTTTTTGGTCTTTCCTTATATTTTAAAGCTGCAAATCACAGGTGACCATTGGTGTCCATTGTCTGCTGCATCTGATGCTGTGTTTGTCAATTCAGCCTGAGCCCCAGGCTTTGATCTCCATCTGTAGGGGGTTTTCCACACACCTCAGCTGGATGGTGGGCACAGCCCAAACCTTTCCCCAGAGGCTGGGCAGGACCTCCTTGCTCCTGGGGTGCTGTGGCTGGAGCAGCTCCTTTTTGGAGTACCAGGGCTGCTCCCCAAAATAGCCTTGCTGGCAGCGTGGAGCATCCAGCCAAGTGCTGACCCTGGGTCTGGCTCTTTCCAACCCCCTTTGTCTTCGGAACATTCCTGTCTCTGACTTGTTTTTTCAGGTTATGCACAATCCCCAGGTATTTACAAAACAGAGCTCCATTTCCAGTTACGTTCATGGCTTTGGGAGGTTTCACCTTCTGCCCTGGCGAGGACCTTGTGTCAATGTGCCTGCACAGCCCTTGCCAGCCAGGCTTTCTGCATCAGGGTTCCCCAAAACAGAGCTGATTTTGGGGAACAGGACCTTGCTCAGTGTGGCTATGAAAAGGTGATACTCTGAAGTGATTCCATTTCCACTGGTATTTAATGTTCTCCTGGGGCAGGTGTGGTACCCATGCCAGGCTTGCTTTGCCAGCCCAGCATCGAACTCACATCACCCATCTCTTCCATGCCCATCACAGAGTCTGTATCTCAGCACTGGGGTGATGGGGACAGGGGAAATGAGTGTCCCCCTTGGCCACAGGAGAGATGCCAGGGGAAGCCGACTCAGCCACGCTCCAGGTGACATCCTGCTCCCTCTGCTCCTAAGGAAGGGGGCAGTAGGTCACAACAGCTGTGACCTGGTTCCCATCCCACACCTCCATCCTGCTGGGGAAGGTGGTTGCAGAATGGAGCATGTTGTCAGCCTAAAGTTGCTTAAGAGGGTTGAGGCCAGGAAGTAGAGTAGGTGTCCTTCAGCTGAGGCAGGAGGACAAATTCGGGAGGGGGGGGTAGATAATAATGCTTCTGTAAGGTGGCCAGGGTGCACTAGTATTTGCAAGAAGTGCTTGAGGTGGCTCTCACCTGGGAAGAGAAAAGAGGTTGTGCTGTCACTGATGGGAATTGTGCTTCCCACACAAGGTGGTGGGGCTTCATGGCAATCCCCCACCCTGAGCTTGGGGGTGGCAGTGGGGACATGCCCATGTAGCACAAAGCCAGAACTGACCTCAGGGTGTGGCAGCAAACAGGACCCTGTGCTGCGACAGTCCCGTGGAAAAGAGAACGGAGAAGTCAGGGAACATCTATCACAGGAAGGGTGGAAACTACAGAAGAGGGTAAATGCAACAAAAGTGGAGCCAGCCTCATTCCTGCAGTCCCCTGCTCTTCACCACTGCCTGGAAGGGGGCCATGACAGGATGGAGGCCAGGGACAAGTCCTGCAGACACAACTGATCATAGGGGACAGGAGCCTGTCCCTGCCGCCCAGACAATCAGCCAGGACCAAGGACGCAGCCATCATTCAACACGAGACATGAAAGGCAGGCTGTGTCTCTGAGTAGGGGGAGCAGGGTGCCAGGCAGGGGAGAACAAACTGAAGGCCATCGGCGAGTCCCTGAAGAGCGGCGGAACGCGGGGCGTCAGTTCGGGACATGAAGCGTCTTTAGGGTGGCCTCGCCGTGCGTGTGGCCACCATGCCCCCTCGTGGCAGCAAGACACAGCTCGTGTTCCCGGGCTGGCGTGGGCAGGAGCCACGCAGGGATGGAGGTGTTGGGTGCCATTGGGTGCCCTGGCAGGGTCACTTCATCCCACCTCGAGAAGTCAGCTGGGGGTGCAGCACCCCAACCCCATCTCTGTTGATGCTTCCTGAGGCCACAGGTGCCCCAGGTCCCCACCAAACCTCGTCTGACTGCCACAAACCTGCCTCAGCCTGCAAAGGTGTCTCCAGCATGCTGCCACCCCCTCTCCTTCCCAGGGGTCACCCCTGCTGGTTGTATTTTTGGCATAAACCACTTGTGCTGTGGCCAAGCCAAGCACTTCAGGCGCCGCTCAAGGGCAGCGTGTGTCCAGGGCCAGGCTCAGAATCCTGGAAATAACACCAAGGCTGAAAAAAAAAGGTGAAAAAACCCAAACACGTTCCCCTGCACCCTGCCTCAGTTGCTCCCAGCAAGCCCTCAGGAGCAACAATCCTGGGGCTGTCACGTGTAGTGTAATTTTAGGTACCTGGAGTAGGTGTAGGGGATCAAGCAGATGCTTTCTCCTTCCTCCTGTGGCTCATTGTTGCCTATCATTATCTCTATGTCCTGTCTTTGCAGCCCTAAGTCAAGCACCCAGAGGACAGGAAAGCCAGACCATAACTTTGGGCACTTCTGGGACACCTGCAGCTCTCAGTGTGGCACCTTGCTGCTCTCAGGGATGCTTGGGAAGATCTCAGACACACTGCAAGCCAGGACAGGCTGGCATGTCCAGCCTCGTGGGAGAGGAACAACCCTGGGTCGAGATAGCCAGGAGGAAAAAGCTGCCCTGCCTGGTGGAGTTTTTCTTCATTCCTTGAAAGCCACAGAGACCTGCTGTGCGGGATTCAGGGCTGGAGGCAGCGCCAGGGCAGCGCCGAGGTGGAGCTGTGATGATGGATGATATGACACCATTCCCAAATGCCTCTACCACAGGTGAGTGCCCAAAGCACCACAGCTGGCAGAGGGGGATGCTCAGGAACGGTCCCCACTGTGAGGAGCATGGCAGTCAGCACCCCGTGTGAGCTTCAATCTGTGTCTGGCATGGCACGAGCCACAGTGGGACAGGAGGTGGCAGGAACATCTTGCAGGCCCCCATGGGGACAGGTGGATGCTGTCCTTGATGCATTTAGAGGAACAGGCAGCTTGTCTTTGCCAAGCACAGGTATTTCTGAGGCTTGCAGCTGTGCCCTGGACCTGCTCCTAGAGAGGAACAACCACCTTGCCTCTGACCCAGGTCTGGGTCTGGCTAAACCCCCCAGGAGAGGTTTGTAAAGAGAGGTGAGGTGTGACATGATTTTAGTGTGTTGTGGCCTTGTGCTCGAGCTGTTGCTCCTGCCCTTGGGCATGCAGCCTTGAGCGTGGCAGCAGTCCTTGCTCCTTCTGGAAAAGTCCCCCAGCTGTCCCAGTACAGAGGGGATCATGCTGTTCCCAGAGAAACAATGGTGCCTGCAAGCCACGGGGCTGTCTCAGTGCTTGCCCCAGGCAGTGGGGCTTGGGATGCAGGAGGAGGGATACTGGCTTGGCCAGGAAGGGAGTATCACATCATTCTGGCCTCTCACATACAGGAACAAAAGATGGTGACAGCATATAAGATCATTTTATTGCCACAGAGGCCGTGGACCAGACCCAGCTCCCAGAGGGGTCTGGGTCCAGCCCCTTGGCCCCTCTAATACTGTCGAGAAGATGAATCTCAAGCCTCCATGCAGGAGTGCTGAGCATCCTCCACCCCGGCCGCCACAGAGCAGCTCTGGGGCATCACTCCCATCCTGCTGCCTGCACCCCTGGGAGCTGGAGGCCAGCAGGGAAAAGTGAGGTGAGGCCAAAGGTGCAGAGCGTGCCGATCCTGGAACCACAGGGGCTGCCACCACGTCCTGCTCTGGGGCTGCTGGAGTGGGGAGCAGCAAGAGCCCCCTTGGCCCCCTCAAACCTCCATGCCAGGTGCCTGCCCCAGGCCCAGCGCCTTCACCAGGTCATCGCTGAGCCCGCTCTTCAGCGTCCGCCGCACTGCGGGAGGAGGAGAGTGTGGCACTGGCAGCACTGGGTGTCAGAGTGCCCATGAACTGGGGACCTGCCCAGGCAGGGCACGGGTAATGGGGTGCAGTGGCATGGATTGGTCTCAGGGTACATCCTGTGAGATGGGCTCAACATGGCAGGTCATGAGTGGCCCATGGGGGGAAGGAGCCAGACAGGGCATGGGAATAAGGACACAAAGGACAGGGATTAGGGACAGAGCACAGAGACATGGAGATGGGACAAGGCATACAGAGTACAGAGACATGGAGACAGAACAGAGATGAGAAGGAGTATGGGGACTGGGCAGAGCCTAGGATGAGATACAAAGATGGGATAGGGCATGGCAACAGATAAAGAGATGGGAAAGGGTAAGGAGACCAGGACACAGACCTGGGAAAATGCATCTGGGCAGAGACACAGAGACGGGACAGGGACATGGAGATGGGAGAAAGTACAGGGACAGAGCAGAGGAACAGATGGAAGAGGGCACAAGGACACAGGGATGGGACTTACAGGACTTCCTATTGCCACGGGACCTCCGGCGCTCCTTGTTGGGGCAGGGTCGGGGGTTGGCATTGTGAGTCACAGATTTCACCAGCTGGTCCATGATTTCATCTGAAGCATCATCGGGGGAGCTGGGAATGTCCTCCCGGGCTGGAGAGCCCTGGGTCGGGGTGCCATGCCCTGTTCCTGCATGGGGACAATGAGGATGCTGGCACCAGCCGTTTCCAGCCAGCTGGGCATGCCTTGAGTTCCTTTGCCATCCTGCTCCTACCCTGGCTGGCTCGGCTGCGGCGGGCAGGGATATCCGTGGGGGAGGACAGCACAATCTTCATGCTCTCATGACCCGCTTCCATCTGCTCCTTGGGGCTGCTGGACACCACGGCAGGCGGCAAAACTGCCTCGGCAATGCCGGAGAATTTCTCAGTCTGCAGTGGGAGAAGAGGTTGATGTTGGGGACACGGGGCACATCACCTCCTGGTGGCACCCAGCTGAGTGTCCCCATACCTCGGTGATGAGCCGGCCCCGGGTTTTGCTGCGCTCGCGGTGGGCGGCGCGTTTCTTCTGCTGCTGCAGGACGCGCTCCCGGCAGGTGCGGTACTCCAGGGCGAACTCCCGCAGCAGTTTGCAGATGGACGTCACCTTCACGTCCCGCACCGTGCTCACCGGGTACCCCAGGTACAGCAGGAAGGAGTGAAACCTATGGGAACATGGGTCACAGAGGGCCACAACAGGACTGCAAGGTTCCTGATGTGTCCCCGAGCCACCAACCTGTTAAGGACACGCCTGTGTACCACCTTCAGGACAATGATGCGCTGGGTGCTGTCCTTGAGGAATTCTGTCAGCTTGGTCTTCAGCACCGGCTTGGTCTCATGCTTGGCAATCACCTTCAGGTTGTGCCAGGAGGCCCTGCACCTCCGCTCCAGCTGCACCAGGCTGTTGGCCAGCTCTTCAAAGTCAATCTGGAAGAGTGAGATGTCAGTCCTTGGCCATGCTGGTGTAGCTGGGCAGCCACAGGACCCACACCCTGCCCTTGCCCAGCTGTCACCTGCCTTGCCTCACCTTGGCAGAGTGGGTGATGGAGGCAATTTCTGAGTAGAGGTCAGTGGTTTCTGGGAACTTCTCTACCACCATCTGGCAGAGATGGTACAGCAGGGACTGCCGGTGCACTGTGTCCTTCACTTCTGAGACCTTCTCCAGGTAGCCAAGCTCAAAGCCTCTGCTCTGAAACCCAACGGACTCAGCAGGGACTCTCCTCCCTACTCCAGCAGACCTCCAGTCTGCAGACCCATGGGGTCCCCATCTGCACCTCCCAGCTCCCCACAGACCCTTCTGGGTGCCCACCATGGCTCCTCACCCTGCTCCTCACCTGGGAACCATTCAAGAAGTTGCCCATGGCCAGAAGCGTGGCCAAGATGCACTTGAATGTGTGATTTCTGGCCAGCTGCTCCATGCCTACCTTCAGATCAAAGAGTGGCTCTGCAATCTCCTAGGTGAGGGGAGAAGCAGGTGAGATCCTTTGGTCACTCTCTCCCTTGAGAGCTTCAGCATTCAGCCATAAGGACAACCAACTCCTGATCAATCCAAGCCCATGCTTGCCTTGGGGACCTGCAGTCCATCCCCAGCCAGGATGGCACCTCCCATGTTTGGATATGACTGGTCCTCACCAGAAACATGCTTGGCTCAGTGCTCAGCACCGCTGGGGTGTCAGTAGTGGGAGGGCAGAGGGGAGATGGGGTACGTGTCTCCATACCTGCTCCAGGCTCTCATAGTCCAACTTGAAGGCCCAGAGCTGGAGCCTGGCTGTGAGGTCACTGATGGAAGACAGGGAGAGCAGGAACTGCTCTGCAGAGCCCAAAGGCACGTCAGGATTGGCCAACTGGGCCTCCTGGATCTTCTGTTTTTCCTCCTCAGTTGGGACCATGGTTAGGATTTTCTAGAGCAGGGAAAGAGGGATATGTCAGACTCCATATGGGGATGTGTCCCCTCAGGCATCATGGCATGGAGGTCTCCCAGCCTGGGGAAATGACCCGCTGAGGACTTCAGAGGAGCTGAGCTTGCTTCTCTTGTGCTCACCTCAATCCCTTCCTTACTGACTGCAAACTCATCGAAGTTGAGCACGGCTGTCTTGATTATATGGATGGGCGGCAGCACAGTGAGGCCAATGTTGATGGCATTGCTCCTCTTGGGGTCCAACACCACCACCACCTTCTTCCCATCGATGGCTTTCTGCAAAGAGGACAGAATGGATGGGGGACAGCCAGGCAAAGGGGTCGTCCTCATGAACTTATGAACACAGGGAACCAAACACAGACCACGAAGTGAGCCAAACCAAATCTGTGCACTGCCTATAATCATCCCCACAGTGCCTCCGGACTGCTGGTGCCCATCCTTGACACAGGGTGGGGGTGACAGCGCATGTCGAGGGTCCCCACAGGAACCCACAGCCTTCCTCCCACTCCTCAAGTCCCCTCAGCCAATGGGTGCCCACTGGTACCTTTGAGGTTGGTGCTTCCTTTGACCGTGACTCAAAGAGATGCTCCAGTTTGGCAGCATTGACCTCAACATTCTGCAGGGATGCCCAGAGTGTCCCTTGGCCAAACCTGCCAGGCCCCACCGTGCCATCCAGCTGCTTCAGCTCCTTCCAGAAGAGCTTCACTGTCCTCTTCTTCTTGGCCTGGGAGGGGCCATCTGTTGCTGAGGGGCCTGGGAGCCCTGGTGGGGGTGGGCAGCCAGGGACTGCAGGAGGTGGAGGGCAACCAGGGAGGGCAGGAGGTGGAGGGGGTGGTGGTGGACAACCAGGGAGGGCAGGAGGTGGAGGTGGTGGTGGTGGACAACCAGGGAGGGCAGGAGGTGGAGGTGGTGGTGGTGGACAACCAGGGAGGGCAGGAGGTGGAGGGGGAGCCATGAATGTCCCAGCACTCATTGCTTCAATGCCAGGATGGAGGAAGGACCCGTTGGTCATTGGCCCCGTGTCCAGGATGTCAAAATCTTCTTCTTCCCCCAAATCGGTAAAGTCCAGGTCCTTAATCTTCAGCTGCACAGGGATGGTCTCCAGGCGCTCCCATGTCAGCTCTGTGTCTTTTTTGATGGGCATCATTCCAGTATTCTCCAGCTTCTGTGTGTGGGTCTCGTCATCTATGCTGGACATGGCGCGTACCAGCTTGGCATGGGCACTGGCCACTGGCCCGTCTGGAGCCCTGCCACGGAGCCGGGCACTCTCCTGCTCCTGGCTGCTACTTCCCTTGGTGTCCATCTCTGCCTCTCCCTGGATCCGGGGGGATAAAGGTGTTTCATGGAACACCTTCTCCTTCCCCGACTCTGAGGTGCCCTTGGCATAGAGCATATCCAGCATAAACTTGGTGTCAGAGGAGATGGTGCTGCAGGAGTCAGTGGCATCAGATCGAGCCAAACGAGGCCCTGCAGGGAGAGAGGGAGAAGCTGGGACAATCAGCTTGGAGGGGGCAGGTGGTGCTGGGCTCACTGTGGAGTTGGAGTCCTGCTCCCCAGTGGGGTGTGCTCAGGTGCTGGCATTTTGAGGAAGGTGGTACCACCAGCTCCTCCAAGGCTCTGTGTATCACAGGCATGGGATGGGGACAAAGGGGCCACTAATCCCCCCAGGGACCTGGATGAGCTGGGAACACACATCCTGGCAGCACCTACTTATGCTGGGTGGCTCCATCCCAGAATCAGATGTGCCGTGGTCTCTTTCCCATGCAAGAGCAGTAGGATGCTTCAGTGTAGCATCACTGAGGACATCAAGCCGTCCCTTGGCCATGGAAGAGATCTTCTCCTTCTGGGCTGCAGCCAGGTTCTCCAAAAAGCGAGCTCTGCAAGATGGGGTGGATGTTGGCTGGGAGCAAAGCAGGGATGGGGACAACAGGGACAACTGGCAAACCACGCCATGCCACATTGCACAGCCAGTCCCACAGCACAGAAAGCCCCTGCACTGGCCACACCACACTGGGGACACCGAGGAGTCAACCTCCTCTAGCCCTGCAGAGACGGCCCCATAGCTCAGGGACAGTGTCACTGCAGCCCCATGGGAGCTGAAGGCTTGTGCCAACAGGGTGCTGCTGACACCAGTTGGTCCAAACAGAGCTGGTGCTCACTGCAACCCTCATCCAAAAGCTGCAAAACCCAGAAGGGCACCAAGGCAGAGACTTGAGGGCACATTCCTGTTCCTCATGCCCTGTGTGGCTGGAGCCAGATACCTCCAGCCGGGCACCAGTCCCAGGAAGCGCATGCCTGGAGACACACGCATGCCTCTACTTACTCAAACTTCTTCAAAATAGGCTTGTCCCCATGCAAGGAGGGGGCATCCTCCCGCCTGAGGGAAAACAGGGGTTAACCCACTGATGGCAGCCCCCCGGGGATCATGTGTCTTGCACACAGCCACTTGGCAGCCCTCCAGCATGGAGCCCTTGCCCCATGGCCCCAGGGTTCATGGGGAGCCAGGAGAGCCCTAGTGAGTCCCCTCCTGCCCAGGCACCACATGGCATCAGGTGCTGGAGAGATGGGACATTGTCTCCTGCACCAGGCAAGGACACCTGGAACAGGTTGTGCCACCCCCAGCAAGGACACCTCACCCCAAAGTGGGGCCATATCCTGTGGGGTAATGGGGGAGTGTGTTGGGGTCCCACAGGTAGGATTTGAAGAGGAGGGGCAAGGGATGGGGGCAGCAAGGTTGGTACAAGTACCTGCTCCCCCCAGACCATGGTAGGATAGGGTAAGGGAGAATTAATAGGACATTAAGCTGAAAGAGTGTAGGTTTAAATTGGATATTAGTAAGAAATTCTTCTCTGTGAGGGTGGTGAGACACTGGCATGGGTTGCCCAGAGAAGCTTTGGATGCCCCATCCCTATAAGACCAGGCTGGATGGGGCTTCGAGCAACCTGGTCTAGTGGAAGCATTGGAACTAGATGATTTTTAAGGCCCTTTTCAACCCAAATTATTCCAGGATCTTATGATTCTATGATCATGCTGGGAGGGAACACACATATGCAGAGCCCAGGCACTTACCAGACAGGGGCAGTTTGGTGCAGCCTGCAAAAGGAAAGACAGAAAGAGTGGGCAGAGGAGAGGGCAAGCGTGGGCAGAGAGGAGAATGAGGAGGAGCTGGAGCAGAGCTGTGCATGCCCGAAGGATGCCTTGGAGCCCCTGGTTGGACCGTTTGATACCTGCTGCCCCCTCATACATCTCTCCAGCTCCAGTGCCCTCCCAGGCTGTTTCCCCCCAGGGAAAGGCAGAGTGTGCCCTGGGATGGACACACCTCATGCTCCTGGGAGCCCATCCTGATGCCCTGGGGCACCTTCATGCACCCAGCCCCTCCTGGCTCCTTACTTGTAGACACTGCGCTCTCCTGGGCTCAGGGATTGCTCCTTCTCGGCCGGGGGGGAGGCCAGGGCCAGCCGCACGCTGGACGTGCTGTTGTAGATGTTGGTGGGACAGGGTCTGGAAAAAGTTGACAAGACTGAGAGTAGGCCCCACAGGGCTGCTCTCCACCCTGGCACCAGCAATGGATCCAAGTGCTGTTTATGTGGCATCTCGCCATCTTCACCATCCCAGGAACATCCCCACCACAGACCCCCTCCAGCTGCACTTACTCTGCTGGGCTGCTTGGTGCGGGGACAGGCAGGATGTCCTCAGCTGGGGGTTCCTTTGGAGTGCCAGGAGACCCTTGCAGTGGCTGGGCATCGGCACTGGGATCCTGGGAGCCACTCTGGGATCGCCACCCACGCCGGCCCTCGTCTGTCCTCCTTCGCTCTTTGCGTCCCCCTGGGGGCAGCTCTTCCATGTCATCCTCCAGCTTGAGAGCACTCTGCAGAGGGACCAAGGCCATGGCACCGGGCACAGTGGCATCCCTGCCACCCCATGCACTCACCCTCCCTGCTGCAGGCAGGTGGCACGTGGCCAGATCCTGCGGAGCCCCGCTCACCTCGTAGAGTGTGAACTGCTGCTTCAAGTCGAGGTCGGTGCCCTTGCTGCCCAGGTACTGCTGCACCACCTGCTCCATGCCCTGCTGCTCCAGGCAGTCGGTCACGTCGTAGAAGGTGTCCTGATCTGGGAGGGCTGCCAGTGTCTGGGCAGAATCAGAGGGATGCTGCTGGCACTGGGGTGACCCACACTGAGTCCCCACCAGTGTGGCACACGGGGACACCCCCACAGACCTTGTTGATCAGTGTCATGGTGAACACCAGTAGTTCTGTGTCAGCCCCGTTGCGCTGCTCCAGGATGGCCATTAGGTTGGACCACGGACAGGCACCTGGGAAAAGAGGCACGAACAGGTGACACGCAGGCCAGAAGGGGACAACTGTCCCCCAGCAGGGACCTCGAAGGAGGCTGGAGCTGCACTCACCTCTCGCCTGGTCCACGGCATTGACAGCGCGGATGAGCAGCAAGGCGTTGGGCTCTGTGTACTCCACAAACACCAGGAGTAGCTTCAGTGCCGTCTTCACCACCAGGCGAAACTGGGACAAGGGACAGTAGCTGGACAACAGCAGTGGCAGGGGCCTACCAACATGCTGCTGGGGCACTGAGGGGTGGCTGTGCCCATGCCCAGGACTGGGAGCTTTGCTGTGGGATCAGGGACCTGCAGCTCTGAGGCTGATGGCCAAGAGGCCCTGAGAAGGGACCTGGAGCAGGAGCATCTTACTCAAGCTCTGTGCCTGGGAATGTGGTCACATCTGGGTGGGGAGGTCTGCAGATCCTGGGTGATTTCCAGATTGGTGGGAGCAGGACCCAACACAAGCAGAGGTACCAGGGTACCAAGGCCAGAGGCAGAGAGTGAAGTACATCCCCTGAGGGATGATGCAAGGGGACAGACACAAGCAGGGAAGGGGGTGCAGTGGAGGGTACAGGCAGCCCCCCAAGAGCAACAGGCACTCACTGGGCTTCCTGACAGTGTGTACAGCCACTGGACGGTCTCGTTGTGGTTGATGACACCCTGCATCCCATCCACAAAGAGCATGATCTGGCTCAAGGCTGCAAGGCAGAGAGTGGGCAGGCTGATGGTGCAGCAAGCAGGGGCTGTGAATTCCCATCCCTTCACAGCATCCCTGCAGCAAGAGCAATGTCTGGCAGCTGGGAAGGCAGAGTAGCTCTGGCAGACCTGCTGGCTCTCCTGCCCTGAGGGCCAGCCTTCCTCCCTGTGGATAAGCATAGAATCCTGGAATGGTTTGGGTTGGAAGGAACCTTAAACACCCATTCCAACTCCCATGCCACAGGCAGGGACACCTTCCATTAGACCAGGTTGCATCAAAGACCCATCCAACCTGGCCTTGAACACTTGCAGGAACGGGGCATCCAAAGCTTCTTTAGGCTACCTGCTCCAGAAGTGCCCTGTGCCCAAATACCAACCCCGGAGGATGTAATTCTGGTAGTTCTGGTCAGCCTCTGCCCCCACTTTGATCAGGCACGTCAACCCCTCCAGGTTCACGAACTCTGGCACCAGGTCCTTGTCCTCCTGCAGGGAGAAGGCCAAGTGTTACCACAGTATGGGGTGGGCAGCCAGCCCTGGGGGAGCCACCGGACCCCACTGCACCAGTGTCACCTCACCTGGAAGAGCTGCTTCAGGGAGAAGAGGGACCTCCGCAGCTCCGGCCCCTGCGAGTTGTACAGCTTCTCTGGGAGGAAAGGAGAGATGAGGCATGAGGGGCTCACTGCTCAACCATGGCTCCCAAATGCTTTCAGCTCTCTGGGAAAGTCCCACATTCTGACTTATCCTGATCCCTGTGCCATCACCCCAGCATTGCCTCGCTTGCCAGACACACTGGCTGGAAGCAGCTGCTATTCCACAACTACACATTTCAGCCCTCCCACTTTCCAATTTCCTTTTTTTTTTGTCCTCATTTCTGACCAGCAATGACACAAATATCCCTTCTGGTTTCCTGTGCAGAATCTAAACAGGAACACAGGCAGAAGGCTGAGCTACTTTTAGTCATCCCTCCCTGGGCACAGCCATGCCATGGCCCCAGAATTCCCAGCAGCCCTGGGGCTTGGGAAAAACCACAGGATGGGGACAGGAAGGCCGGCAGTGTGATGGGTTGCTTGGGGACAGGACTGTCACTGGGCTGGAGACTATGTGCTTATGGGGGCAGTATCTACAGGCAGGAGCCAGCATGGAGCATAGGGAAGCTGGAAGGCCCCTTGAAGACACGAAAGTCATTGGGAGCCAGCACTTCCCGCATGCAAAAATTGAGTTAGCCACGCATCCCAACTTATTTGGGTCTGGCTTAGAGCTGTAACAAGTCAAAAAAAGATGTCCAAGTAGTCCTCCAAACATGCCCTGTCAAACACAGTGTCCCGGCAGCCTCCTCCACTCTGTTATCTGCTTGTCAGAGAACTGAGAAGGAAGGCAGAGCAGCCAGGAGGAAAAGCAGAAGAGTTGGCTCAGACAGAGCCTGGGAACTGCTGGCAAAGAGCATGACTATGACCCTGACCCTGGACTTCCTGCCCCTTCCCGCTTGGCTCAGCTGCAGCCCAGCACAGCCAGCTGATGCCCATCTGGCATCACCCTGCTCAGTGCTCAGAGCTTGTTTTCCCCCTGCCAAAGACAAAAAGAAAGGCTTGACACTCCTGAATATTTTGTAGGACCTCAGAGCAGGCTGCCTGAACCATGGCAGCGCTTTTTGCTGCGCAAGAGCCCTTTGTTTATTTCTTCACAGCTATATTTAGAGCTTGCTTGAATGACCCAGAATAACTGCAGTGGGTGGTGGGCTCCCAGCCCAAGAGGCAAAAGTTCTGATCTCTGAGGATGAAGGGGATTAACCCAGTGGGTACCCTATGAAGACCACGTCCTCTGATCTCTGGGAAGGGCTATGGAAACAACCATCTCTGTCACAAAAAGCCTGGCAAAAACTCAATGCAGAGGCCAAACCTCCACCATCCAGAGCAGTGGAGCTGCTGGCTCAGCCTGGAGGAGGAGCAGCCCCGACTCACCGATGATGGCGTGGACTCGGACAGAGAGCTGCGTGCGCACAATCAGGGTTGGCCGTCTCCCCTTCCTAAGGTGGAGGAAAATGCAGTGTGAGGGCCTGCACTGGGATCACCACAGCCCCTGGGTCCTTGCCCATGGCGTTCACACACGTGTGGGGTATCTGTCCCCACAGGGCTCATGTGCCTCACCTGACCTCCTCATAGAAACCCTCCAGATCATCCTTCTGTTCCAGCAGGGACAAGTCAAGGTCCAGGTAGTGTCCAGAGGGTGAGACCTGCAGTGTGCAGTCTTCCAGCTGGGGATGCAGACAGCCACGTTGAGCACCCATGTCCACCACAGCCCTCCTGCCTCCCAGAGCATTCCCAGGTCATCCTCCTGCCCACACCAAACTCAGCTGGCAGACACATCTTGGAGTGGAGTGCCATGTCCCTCCTGTCCCCAGTCACTGGCTCTGCAGGGAGATTCCCCAGCACCCTCCATCTCTGCCTGGTGCTAATTGTGGAGAAACATGGAGCCCCAGGCTGGAAAAAGCTGAGTGAAGGAGGTCCTGTCACCATCGAGCTCCTCGGCAGTCCCTGGGTGGGAGCCATGGCAAGAGATTGATCGGCTCCCTGAGGCTCCCCTTAGTCAGCAGGGGTGTGACTGGGCAGGATCCATCTCCTCCCAGGGCTGGCAAATTGCCCCTGCCTGCAAGGACTGAGTCTGAGGGAACTGTCAGGCACCCTACCCAGCCAGGGACACCCCAAACCACGGCAAATCCCTGGGATGTCCCCTGGCTATCACACCCTCTGACTCAGCCCACAGCCACGTGGCATCATCCATCAGGATGGGGATAAGCACAGCCCTGAGACAAGGCTGGGGTCAGGGCATCCTCCCAGAAAGTCCATGCACAGCACCCATGGTGCACCTCAGCCAGTGGGGATGGCACCCACAAAGTCCCTGAGGCACCTGGAGCCAGCAGCACCCCGCAGCACCCAGGCTGGTGGGAGACAGCAATTCACCCTCAAGGCATGAGTAGAAGCAGAGGGAGGGCAGTGCCAGCACCCTGCCTCCCCTGCACATCTGGATCTGTTCCTAAAGCATTTGCAACTCCCCTGCCCCACCCTCTCCCTGCTCACCCCATCCCCGAGGAACAGATCTGCATGGCAGGAGCTGAGGACTGGGGATCAAACCCCATTATTAAAGCTGCACATGGTGCAAACAACAGCAAGCAGTGCAAGCAGCAATAGGGGAGAAAAGTGGGGACCCATAAGCCATCTAAAACTCCACCTGAATTTCAGCCCCAAATTGCAAAAGCTCCAAGCACAGTCCTGTGGCTGAGGAGCTCAGATGGGAACAGTCTCGGCTTCTCTGCCTTTCCCATCAAACCCTTTGTGGCCCTGAAGATCCCACAGCAATACTGAGTATGGCTCCTGCATCTCCTTTCCATGATATTCCCATCTCCTTGTGTCCCAGCATTGTGCACAAATTCACACATACGAATTTACTGTGACGTTAATACCAGAGGGCAAAGTAAAATGCCTCAAGGATTGAAGTAATTAATTTGACCACGCCTTGGGATAACTGGCAATTTGGCAGTGCCCTGTTGTTGGGTTGGACATTGACGTGTCCCAGTCCACCTCCCACACCACACTGCCAGCCATGGCAATGTGCAGCAAACACAGGCTGCTGGCACTGGGCAGGTGCTCCTGTGCCAGCTCTGCCTTCACAGTGGGAGTCCCTAACACTGACCCCACACACGGTTTGCTCGCTGGGGAATGCTTCAATTCCTCCACTGGGACAGGCTGTCCTGCATCCCTGGACATTGCTGCATCCATCAGCCAATCCTGCATACTCCTGGGCATCCTCCCAGACATCTCTATATCCTCCTGGCCAAGCCAGGCATCTCTGCAGCCTCCTGGGCATCCCCTCAGGCATCCCTGCATCCACCCAGGCATTCAAAGAGAGCAAATCACCCCCAGTACAACAGCCTTGCCTTCTCCGGGCTGCCAGAGCCCCAGCAAGCCAGAGTTAACATCCCCAGCTCCTTTGGTGACATGTCCCAGCTGGCGGGGGGAGGCCAAGGCCCTGGGACATGACCCCGCGTATTTCCCATGTGAGCTTGGCAACATTTCCCGCTAGGGATGCTCCAAGCACTGGGCCCTGGTTTGGCTGTGGCCTCCTGGGGATGGAGAGAGGCCATCCCAGGCTCCCGCTGCCCTGCCAAAAATCCTGGGCAGCACTTCCACACCAAAGGAGCACCAACTGCCCCAGGGCCAGAGGTTGTTTGGACAAGGGGTTTAGATCAAGCTGGGATCTCTGTGTTGTGCTGCTGTGGGCAGCAAGTTTTGGTCACAGGTTACTGACAGCTCTCAGTGCAGGGTGGCTCTGATTCATCTGTCTCCTGCCTGGTAAACCATTATAAAATGAGATGGACTTTGAGGGCAGTGGGGACTTGAGGGAGAGGAGGGTGTCCCATGCTCACACGTCCAGCCCATGGCTCCTGGAGGCCCAGGCACCCTGAAGCAGGATGGATGTCCTTCACCCATTCACGGGGAGGTTCTGGGGTCTTGCTGAGGACACAGTTGTGTCCAGCCCTGATGGGGACATGGACCCACAACCTAGAAAAGGTCTGTGCTGAATGCCCCATCCATGGAAGTGTTCAAGACCACGTGGATGGAACTTGGAACAAGACATCTAATGGAAGGTGTTCCTGCCCATGGCAGCAGAGTGGAACAAGATGATCCCTTAAAGATCCCTTCAAACTCCAACCATTCCAGGATTCAATGGGGGTGTGATGGAGACCTCTCTACCTCTACTATGGAGACATTGTCCATGTGTAGATGAACTCACACCACCCACCAGAGCACCACATTTTCCTGCTCACTTCTATCAAAGCACACACATGTGAGGATGCTCCAAGGCCAGGCAGCGAATACCCTGTTTATCTGCCAGCAAAGGAAACACTTTTACCCTCTTTCTACCACTTTTTGCAGCAACCACAATTTCCCAACATTGTTGCAGCTCTTCTAGAAAGGGTATGGGGAAACTACAGAAAAAACATATTATTTAAATATAGTAGGCAGCAGTTAAACACAAGGCACAGAGAGGTCAGAAAGCACTGGCACCACCAGGTGCTGCTCATCCTCCCAAAACAGACAGGGGCCAATGGTTTATAGAGCTATGCCAGTCACAGGACCAACCCCAACTCCAATCCCAGTCAAATGCATTCACCACTATTTAGTTGCAGGGTTAAGAGGGGTGTCCACTGCCAGAGCACCCAGGTACTGTTCCCTGCCCACTCCTGCGTGATGGATGGCAGCAAGTGGATGGGAACACTGCCACTGTCTTGGGGGTGGGAATACCCAAGCCAGGAGGGATCTCTGGAGGTCACCCAGAGTTGGTTCAGAAGTGCAAACTTCCTTCCCTCTCGAAACTCCTCCAGCTGGGCTCATTGCTCATTAACAGATCTCTTGTTGCTCATCAACAGACCTGTGGCAGTGGGAGGACCCCAGTCCCAGGCAGCAGCTGGTGTCCTGGAAAAGCCATGGCACGAATGCCTGGCTGCAGCTCCATCCCCAGGATCCATGCAAGGACGGTGTTGGGAGCTGGGGAGTGCTGGGGGCTGTGAGCACCAACACTCAGCTCTAAGCAAGCAGCAAATTAGGGGAGAGCAGTGCCGCTGACAACCCCTCCTCAATGCTTTTGTGCCTTCCAGAGGTTAAGTGGGGCAAAGGCTCCCACCACAGCCCTTCTCAAGCCTGTTAGGAAACAGAGAGTAGCAGGGCTGTGGGATGGGGACTGTGCACTTCACACAGGGATATTGCCCCACTGGCACTTCTATCGAGCACAAGAGCTCTCAGCAAGCTTATGACACCGAGGCCATCAAGCTGTTTGCTCTTCCCAGATTTCCGGGGGAGGAAGGAGAATGCAAAACTCTAGCCTGATGGGTTTTGCAATTGTTTGGAAAAATCCCCAGATTCAGAGGTGAAATAGTGCTCAAGGAAGGCAAGGGAGCGCAGGAGCCTTTGGGGACTTAAAGGACAGCCAAAAAACCTGCCCTGTCAAAACCTGCCTGCAGAGGTTCAGAAAATGCCCACGCCCTGCCCAAGCATCACTCAAGGCTACTAGAAAAATGCTGGAAAGCTGGAGAAGATAGTATCAGCCTGGAGGCAAACAATGCAGCAGCAGCAAACAAAGCCGGAAGGTATTTCCAAGTACAAACACATTTCCCGGAGAGCATGAAAAAGTCATCAGCACAGTTTGTGTTCAGGGAGAGGAAGCACCAAGGGTGTCATGGGGCAGGACAGGCTATTCAAGGCAGAGATGCCTGCAGCAGAAACCTCCTGCTCATCATCTCTAAGCTGCTCCCAGCACAGGCAGCTGCTTAGCTGGGCCCAGGAAGGTGAGGACTCAGCTGCTCTCCCATGGCAGCTCATCCCCTGGGTGCCTGCAGCTCAATCTTCCTCCCATGATGAGGGTGCCCCCAGCCCAGCTCCCTCCTGGCTGCTGCATCATCTTCCCAGTACTCGGCAGGTCCAGGCATGCTGCCCTGGCACCAGGCATCCCAGCTGAATTTTTTTACAGCCAGTTCCTTGGGAAAAATCTGACTGTTCATTTACTAATTTTAGGGCAGTGACTAATGGAGCCGAGTGGAACCTGGCACAAGGGGCACCAGGGGAGGCTTTGGCTGGTCATGTCAGGAGAACTGGTTGCATGGCTCCAAGGGTGCCAGCTCTGAACTTGGACTGAACTGGGTGGCTTGGGAGACTGAACTCACCCCCCAGGGTTTAAATCCCAGAGCAGGAGGCTCCCAATTAACACATTTGCCCATGCAAACACCAGCCAGCATCCCAGCTTGTCAGGTGGGACATTCTGCAGCCCTTGCTGCCTCAGAGAGCTCGCATGGTAAAGGCAGCATGGTTTACAACCTGTACAATCCAGAGATCTGGTTTAGAAACCCAGAACAGGATCCAGGCTGTTCACCTGTGATTTCACCAAGGGTCATGGGATGATATAGGGAAGCTACAGAGAAAAATTATGCAGAGCTCGGCTTAGACAGAGCCTGAAATCCCAGGATCAACACACTTCTGCTGGACACAGGACCTCCTTGCAATGCTCCCGCCCTCGGGAACGCAGTGTCCAGTCTCCCCTCCCCCTCCCACTGCCCCGTGCCACCATGGCAGCACTCCGGGCTGGCGATCCCGTTACAGCCAGCTCCTGCCCAGGGAGCACAGCACACGCCTGAAATTTGAGTTCGCTCCATTCGTCATGTCCCCGGGCTGTTTGTTCCCAAACAAACTCCCTTTAGTCACCGCCTAAAAATCCCATGACGGCGACAACATGAGACGCTGCTTCTTTGCTCCAAGAAAAATGAAAAGGGGAATAAACGGGAGGTTTTTTTGGTGCAGACAAAGGTCTCAGAGTGATCCCCTCTCCTCTGGCAGGCCAGCAAGCTCAGTGTTGGGCACACCGAGCTGTTCTTCCCACTCCTGCTGCCCCATCTCTCCGCTCCGGCTGACTCCACAATCCCCCAGCCAGGCGGGGATCCTGCCTCCCTTCCCTGCACTCCTGAAGTGCTGCAAGACAGAGATGCTCAGGTATTGCCAAGCTCTCTTGGGCCCGCGTTCCTAAGGAGGAAAACAAGCCTGTCCCGTGCTGAGAAGGATGCTCCGAGAGCATCACGCCCGCAGGAGACACGCAGGGAGGGTCCCGTCTCCTCCGTCTCCTCCACTTCCCAGCTCGAGTCAGACTCGAGGACAGACAAACAAGACACGGTGCCTCGCTTCACATTCGGCCTCCTGCCTTCCTCCCAGCTGGAGGAAATTGCTCAGCCTGAATTTCCGTACTGCTCTCTGTTGACAAAGCTGCTGCCGGGCCGGTGAGATGAGGGGCCGCTGAGGGGCTGCAGGGGCTGGTGGCGCTCTGTCCCCACCATCACCTCCCCACGTTCCAGGTGCCGCAGGAAGCAGGGACGCTGGAAGGGTCCCGAGGCTCAGGGAGCCGGAGTGCTCCGCTCCTGCTGCCGGCGTGGAACAGGGATGCCGGTGGGGAACACGCTGCCTGACTCAGCCCCGACGACACGAGGATGGACGGCTGCCCTCATCCTGCTTCCCCCTGCCCGGGTTCCTGCCTGCTCTGAGCAGGCACATCCTCTTCCTCCTCGCCGACTCATGCGGGCCGCCCGAGGTTGGCATCTCCCGCCGTGGCTCACAAATCCCTTCGTGATCACATCGGGAGCTCTTCCCGGGACACACCGCCTGATTCCCTCGCCCCCCGTTCCCCTCCGGCCGGCAATCCCCACCCCGTTCCCTGCCCGGTGCCCGCACGGTGCTTTCCCCGCCGCCCCCGTCCCTGCTCACCGGCAGCGGGGCC
>JAHLSL010000036.1:4849248-4867347 GCA_025920805.1 Petroica traversi | reverse complement strand
CGGGCAGGGGGGATGCGGCGTCCCCGGCGGGCGCGGGGGCACCCGGGACGAGGACTGTCACCGCACGCCGGGACACGGGTCATGGGGACAAACCCGGCTGGTCACCATTCTCGGCTGGGCTGCGGAGGCCGGGGACCACCCCACGTCCTCCGTGCCCTGCCGTGGGGTGTGTGCGGCGACAGGGTGAAGGTACCACCCGAAGGAAAAGGTGGGGGCCTGGGCTGTTTTTCCCTGCGAGGGATGGGTGGATGGATAGATGGACACAGAGGAGGGATGGTTCATGAGAACAGAAGCCCCAAAGGATGTTCCGTGTTCCCAAAGGCTGGCACAGCGACTACCATTGGCAGGTCCAGAAGCCATTGTTCCCCCCACCGCCCCGGGGAAAGGCTCGGTGGAGCCAGGGCCGGGCAGGATGTGCCCCCAGCAGCCTGGGGACGGCAGGTGCCTGCAGTCTCCTCCGGTGGGTCACTCCGGACTGGGTTGGCCTTGGAGCCTTGTGCTCCCCAGCACAGGAGCACGCAGCCGGGGGAGGCTCTGCTGTGAGAGGCTGCGTGGGAAGGCACAAGGAGGATGTGTGTGAGCTGCGCAGGGCTGGGCTCCCACCGGCAACCGGGGTGCTGGGGAGGGGACACCCGTGTTCGGGTGCCAAGCAGGGGTACCCAGAGGGCTGGTCCCCCACAGTGCCCCTGCCTGCTGTGCAGGGCCCAGGGGATGAGATCGTGACCTTGAGCCAGGTTTTCTCCTCAGGCAGAGCCCTGTGGTGGAGGTGCAGGGACCCTCTTAGTTTCTCGCTGGATTGAGAAATGTGTTCAGAGTTAGACAGGGGAATCTCTGGTCAGCCAGGGACGTGCACTCGTTATACAGGGCACAGCTACAGCTGTGACCACCAGCTGGCCTCTGCCTGTCCCAGGCATCACTGAGAATCTTCCGTTCCTCTCCTTCCTTGCCTTCTCGCAAGAGCGACCTAAAGCCTCGCGAGGAATGAATTAAAAGGTATCATGAGCTTAAAAATACAACACTCTGCTGTAGCTGTGCCACCTCCAGCTGCCGAGTGCGTCCCTCCTACCTGCAGAAGATCAGAGAGAAAATTCCCTCCCCTGGCTGTTATTTTCTTCTCTCCAGCCTCTCCCTGGAGCTGCTCCCTGTGCAGGTTTCCATCGGCGCGCTCCCCTCAGCCACCCTGGATTTTGTGTGGGTGGGTGCAGGGGGGCCTGAGCTGGGATCATTCCCATGCCCCCAGATCCTCCAGATTCTTCCAGGCTTGAGGTGAGCTGGTGGTCTCTCTCCTTCTCTGTCTGTGAGACACAACCCTGATGGCTGATAGCTTCGAGCTGCCGGGCTCAGTGTATCCAGTGGGTCCAGTGGATACTCAGAGCTTGGAGCCAATAGCGACACCCAGACCCGGAGGGACGGCTGCAGGCAGCACCCTGCCATGGGTGTCCCCAGAGATGACAGAGGTCCCCAGCGTGCACAGGAGTCCACAGAGGAGATGAACCAGGGGTGGAGGATTTTGGGGAGCGGAGAGGGCAGCGCCAGCTGTGAATGCTGGGCATAGGCTGGTGCTGAGGATCCGTTGCGGTTGTGCTGGGCTGACAGCTCACAGCCCTGTGACTGCAGGGGAGGAAGCGGCCCCACGCCCGGGTGATGGGGAAATGACACTGTGGGCTCTGTTCTCAGAGGCAGTCACGATGCTGGGGTGACCCAAGCCAGCAAACACCCGGGTCAGGGAAAAACTGGCTTGGGTGTTGCCTTCCTGCACAGCGAGGCATCATCCGGGCTTTGCTGCTTTCTCCATCCACAGTCAGAGCACAGGATGTGGGGAACACAGAGGTGATGAGCATTGCCCCAAACATTCTCCTTACACATAACTGCCCCACAGGCAGGAGTTTGCTAGCACAGATGTTTTTCCATGCAGCAGCATTGTCATGGGTTGCAACCACCTCTCCTCACACCATCACCTCTGTCCCCAGCTGCTCATATCTTGGTTTGGGTGTTCTGCCTTTTCCCAAGCTCTGGGGGAACAGAGCAGGTTTTGGCCTTGATTACTCTCAATGGCAAATCCTTTATTATGGGTGCCTGAGTATGGATTATGTCTCTGAAGTTAATTCACATGTGGCTAAGTTACTGTTGCTGTGGGAACCTTTAGTGCTGAAATCCTTGACTAGTGTGTATAAAATTAGAGCTCGTTCCGCCTGTCCCCACTAGCTGCTCTCTGTGACACGGGGGAGCTCATGTGCTGCCATTTCTTGGGGAGGGTGGCAGCTTTCCCCATCAGCTTGACTTTTGGACAAGCATGATCTTTCCCATTGATACTTCTCCTTTAGTTCCCCAAGTTTCTGGCTTGGTGAAAACAATCATAGAACCATAGAATGGTTTGATTTGGAAACGACTTTGGGGATTATATTTTTCCAACTATCCTTTTATGGGCAGGGACACCTTCCACTAGACCAGGTTGCTCAGGGCTCCATCCAACCTGGCCTTGAACACTTCCATGATGATGACAGGACCCATGTCCCCACAGCATCCCTGCGTGTTCTTCTGGGTCCCTCCAGTCAGCCAGGACATAGCTCCAAGCATGGGGAATGCAGATGGGTTGCTGAAGCAGAGAGCAGGGATGTTGGCAATGTTCCTGAGAATGCAGAAAGGGGCTGGACGCCTCGTTCCCTTCTTGAAAACTTCAGAGCTTTGTTCCCGTGGGTGGGAAGCAGCTTCTCAGCCTGCTGCAGGCGCTGAGTGAGCACCATTCGTCCACTGGTGAAGGCAGCTTGTGTGGGGTGAACAGGGCTCTGCAGTGACTTGTGCGGTCATTCAGCAGGAATTTGGCCTGGATGAAGCCCAGCCAGCTTTTCCTCAGGCTGTGGGTCTGCTTGGAGGGCTGTAGTGTCCATAGCACCACAGGCTCCAGGGCTGTACTGCAGCCCATAGCAGTGAGCAGAAGGGGCTGGGAGGGGATGCCCCAGGCTCTGTGGCTGGGACGTTCAGTGACAGAGCTATGACAGAGGCCTGGCCTGGGACCTCTTTCCTATGGAGCTGCTTGGTGGTGGAGCTGCAGATCAGGCTGCCCCTGTTCTCACTGCTCTGCCCCTCCTGGCTGCAGCAGTGCTCCTGCTGTATTATGGCAGGGAGCCAGTGCTGGGGCATGAATGGGGCTTACTGTGCCAAGGAGGAACCTCTCGAGGTCCTCAGCTAAAGGGAAAGTGGCCCCCAGCCTGCACTTTGGGTGGTGGGCTCAAAGATGTTGTCTCTGGTTGTGAACCAGATCTTTGACATTGAATTATCTCCTCTAATTCAGAGCTCAGCTATGGTGAAGGAAAGAAAATCACCTAAGAGGTGCTGGGAAAAGAGAAAGGAAGAACATCAGGAGGCAACAACCTCAGTTCTCTGGCTGTCCACATCTCAGGGACAGTATAGGTTCAGAGGAAAAAGGCAAGGGCATAGAGACATGGAAACCTACTGATGAAGTACTGCCTGTTTCTGGGCTCCTCTCCAGGTCTTTGCCACTGGAGACAGCACCCTGGGCTAGGCAGATCTTATGATCTGTCCACGGGGGTTCCCAAGGAGGGAAGCAGCTGAGTGACCTCAGCTTGATGCACAACCATAGCACAGCTTCCCTTCTGGAGGGGTACAAGCAATGGGCATCTTTAGTCCAGCTAAAGGGCTTTAGGGACTGGGTTTTGGGGTTGGCAGCAGGGCTGGGCTTGCAGTCAAGTGATGGCTCAGAGCCTCCCCTGATGTCCCTTGTACCTGCGGGGTGCACAAGGAAAAGGGTCGCTCTCGCAGTGCCTGGAGGTACCCACTTCCCAGGAGATTTCTTCATCTGATGGCCAAGTTTTGTGACAGAGCTGGGCTGGATGTCACGAGTGATGGAAGAACTCAATGATGGGGGGAAAAACCACTGTGACCCTCAACAGCCTTTCCCCAAGTAATGCCCTTTTGGGGGGCAGCAAAAATACAGCACCTTGTGCTAGTGAGGACAAACCCCCAGGGATGGGGGGTTGCCTGCCTGGAAGCCGGACTGATTTGGGATTACACAGGACACCCTGCTGTGGGGGACAAAGGTGCCTGAAGGAATGAATCCCCTGTGCTGGCTGGCGTGGCATCCTGCTGACTTGTGCCTGAGCACAGGCTCACTGCCACATTACCGATGGATGAATACCAGGGCATCCTCTGCTTGCTTTAGAAAATACATCCTGTTCCACGGCAGCTTAAGAATTGGCCCAAACCTTGCATGCAATAAACTGATTATTCCAAGCATCTCTAAATCTGCAGCTCCCAAGTGCCAGTGTTTTTGCATGCAGGTAGGTTAGCTGGTGCTGAGGGAGATTGTGCTCTGGCATGGCTTGTGCTGCAGTGGTTTGCATGCTGCTCTGGCTGCTTGCTCAGACCGATGCAAACAAGGTCACCCTATCACCAGGGCTGAGCATCCTTGGCTCCAAGTGGGGTAACATGTCTCAGTGTACCAGGATTTCTTCACTTGAACAGCAGCCAGCAGTGCTCGTGACACTGTGAACGTGCTCGCTGTCTGCTTTAAACCTTTAAGTGCAGATACCAGAAGCCAAGAAAAGTAAAATGCCTGGCTGATTGGCTTATTAGAGAGTGGCTGAGAGGGGAATCCTAAAGAGTCAGGGACCTGAAATCCTGACCTGGGAGGTAGCTGGAAGGTCTTTTGTGCACACATAGCCACAAAGCAGCCTTTCCATAGGTGCTCCCTTGTTCTCCTCCCATCTATCATGCTTCACCCAACCTTTCTGTGGAGCTTGAGGATTTGGGATGCTCTGTCCATGTGCCTGTTTGGCTGATGCTCTCATTCTTCTTTTTCTTCTAGTTTTCCACCTGTCAAGGAAGGTGACATCTGTTGTCCCGGAGAGCTGCCTCCTCATCCTGCTGGGGCTGGGCCTGGGGGGCATCGTGTTGGCCGTGGCGAAGAAAGCCGAGTACCAGCTGGAGCCAAACATGTTCTTCCTCTTCCTTCTGCCCCCCATTGTCCTGGACTCGGGGTACTTCATGCCCAGCCGGCTGTTCTTCGACAACATCGGTGCCATCCTCACCTACGCCGTGGTGGGCACGCTCTGGAATTCCTTCGCCACCGGCACCGCGCTGTGGGGACTGCACCGCGCCGGGCTCATGGGTGGGTGTGTAGGGCTGCCCAGCTTGCTCCATAGCCCCAAAAAATAGCTTGGAGGTGCAAAGCACCCCCAGTTTCATAGCCCACTGGCTCTGCCTGCTGTGGATTCCTAGTAATTACAGCACGAGCGGGGTCCTGACATCCTGGGAATGGTGCTCTGGCAGGACAGTCAGGCGTGCAGGTCAGACGGGCCCTGCTTGGCACTGGGCTGACTCATGTCTTTGCTATTTTTGTCTGCCGACCTTGGCCAGCTTGCTGGCTCGCTGCCATGTTTTCTGTCCTTGGCTGGAGCCACTGGCCCTGGCTGGTCTGGGCTGTGTTTTGAGCTCTCCTGAGCTCTGAGGTACCACTTGATGCCTGGACTTGAGGTGAGGCTGCTGAGCCACCTTTGGGGGTATCTGCTGGAGGAGCAGTGACACACCTGGGTGCCAACAGGGACATCCCTTATGCTCCTCTCATGTTGCAGCAAGAATGTGCTGAGCCATGCTTTTCCAGGGGCACCCCGGAGGTCTGGGAACACTTTTGGGCTCACCCCACTGCACTCCCAGTTGAGATGCTGCAGCCAAGTCACTGGGATCAGATGAGGGACAGGCATTTTTCCCCCTGGTGAGAGGGGCTCTGGGGTGGCTGGTGTGCCTGACATTGGTCCATCTGTCCTAACAGATCCAGGTGTTGAAGCTGGGCTGATGGATTTCCTGCTCTTTGGCAGCCTGATTTCAGCTGTGGACCCTGTGGCAGTCCTGGCTGTCTTTGAAGAAGTCCACGTTAATGAGACCCTCTTCATCATTGTGTTTGGCGAGTCTCTCCTGAACGATGCTGTCACCGTGGTGAGTTGCAGCTTGGGGGACTCTAATGTTGAGCCCAGCATGGTCCAAGGTGCTGGATTCCTCTAGGATGGGCAGAGGACGCAGGTGACATCCCAGGCTGGGGGATGTTCTCTTGGCCTTTCCTCTCTCCTGGCCCTGGGAGGCTTTCCCTGCTGAAATGAGCTGTTACCTGACAGGTTTGGGGTGGGAAATGCCTCTTCCACAGGACCCATCTTGTCTCTCTCAAGGCAGGGTAATGCTCTGCATTTCTCAAGGGACTTGCCTTGCCTGCAGGTGCTGTACAAGGTCTTCAACTCTTTTGTGGAGCTGGGCCCAGCGCACATCCACGCCACAGACTACGTGAAGGGGGTAGGTGAGTAATTGCCACACCAGCCCCTCCACCTCTTCCTCTGTTGTGGAAGTGGCAGGGGGCAAGCACAGGAGCCTTTGTCCTGTGGGGTGGGCACCGACCACCACAGCTCTGTCATCTCCTTGCATCACATGCCAGCCATCAGCATAGAACTGCAGAATTGGTTGGGCTGGAAGGGACTTTAAAGACCATGTTATTCCAACCCTCCCTGCCACAAGCACAGATACCTTCCACTAGACCAGGTTGCTCAGAGTCCCACCCAACCTGGCCTTGAACACTTCCATGGATGGGATAGCCAATCTGTACCAGGGCCTCACAGGAAAGAATTTATTTGTAATACCCAATCTAATCCTACCCTCTGTCAGTTTGAAGCTATTTCCCCTTGTCCTGTCACTCCATGTCCATGTCAAAAATCCCTCTCCAGCTCTTTTGGAGTACCCTTTAGGTACTGGAACAGCTTCTGAGGTTTCCCTAGAATCTTCTCCAGGCTGAACAACCCCAGCTCTATCAGCCTGTCCCCACAGCCGAGGTGCTCCAGGGGATGCTTTGGGATCATCCAAAGCTCTGTGCTCCAATGGATGCTTTGGTGGGGACCTGGGTGGGAACATGGTGCTTGGCCAGCCCAGCATGGCTGGGCTGTGGGGCACAGGAGCTGGGCCCACTTCCTTATGGTGCAAATGAGTCTTCTCCTCCTTCCAGCCTCCTTCTTCCTGGTGAGCCTGGGGGGCACGGCTGTGGGGCTGCTCTTTGCCTTCCTGCTGGCCCTGATCACGCGGTTCACCAAGCGCGTGCGCATCATCGAGCCGCTCTTCGTCTTCCTCCTGGCCTACGTCGCCTACCTTGCAGCCGAGATGGTCTCGCTCTCCGCCATCCTGGCGTGAGTACAGGGGTGTCCCCCAGGGGAGCCCTGGAAATCGGGGTTGCAGTGCTGAGCAGCAAGAGGCAGTGAGTAGATCCACTCCTCATCCCGCCGTAGGGCCATGCCAGCTCCTTCTGCCCCTCTGCAGAGTCACCTTCTGTGGAATCTGCTGCAAGAAGTACGTGGAAGCCAACATCTCCCAGAAATCCCGCACCACGGTCAAGTACACCATGAAGACACTGGCCAGCAGCTCAGAGACCATCATCTTCATGTTTCTGGGCATCTCGGCTGTGGACACCTCCAAGTGGACATGGGACACGGCACTGGTGCTGGGCACCCTGTTCTTTATCCTGCTCTTCAGAGCTGTGGGTCAGTCTATCCTCTGTGTATGTGGCTGGTAGCACAGAGCCCTTTTCATGCCATAAAGGAGATATTTCCTTGGAAAGGCTGGGGCACAAGGCCAGCCATGGATCCTGGCTGGGATTTTGTGCTGTCTCCTGGAGCAGGCAGGGTTCTTCCATCATTCCAGACTCTCCTTCCCCAGGTGTTGTCTTCCAGACCTACGTGCTCAACCGCTTCCGCCTCATCCCCCTGGACAGGATCGATCAGGTGGTCATGTCATATGGGGGCCTCCGTGGGGCCGTGGCCTTTGCCCTGGTCATCCTGCTGGACAGGGAAAAGGTGAAAGCCAAGGACTACTTTGTGGCAACGACCATCGTGGTGGTGTTCTTCACTGTCATTGTGCAGGTGAGGATGGGCACTCTGCCTTCCTCCAGTGCTGCTTTCTTGCCCCAGAACTGGCCTGGGGACATGTGCTTTGGGAAAGTATCTTTTTTCAAATGACCTTTGGTCCTCAGTGGTTTCTGGCACCCCATCCATGAGCAGGTGGGCAGGATCACTGTGGGGACAGTTGCCATGGTGGGGCCATGGCCCACATTCTTTTCCCACCAGCATTTTGTTCTGGGACTGGCTACAAAAGCTCCAAGGTGTGTGTCTGTCCAGGCTGTTCTCTTTACAAAGCTGCTGATGGGCCCCAGCTCTGGCATTCAGCACCCTGGGAAGGGAAGCTGTGTGGAGGATGAATGTGAATCTAGGGAAAGGCATGGCAAAGGTGTTGGGTTGGTAGGGGCATGCATGGCTGCCACAGCCACTGTCCCCAGTCACTTCATGCTGCTACTGCTCCCCATGCTCCAGCCATGCACCCTCTCGCCCTCCAGTCTTTCCCTTGCCTTCTCCTGCCATTCTAGGGCCTCACCATCAAACCCCTGGTGACATGGCTGAAGGTGAAGCGCAGTGACCACCACAAACCCACGCTGAACGAGGAGCTGCACGAGCACGTAGGTGATAGTGCCAGAGGCTGCCCAGCTCCCCACACGTGGGGCTGGGCGAGGGCCATGTGTGACCTCAGCACCCGCAGGGCACCCACAGCTTTGCCACCACTCATCCTCTTCCCCTCCTTCAAGGCCTTTGACCACATCCTGGCAGCAGTGGAGGACATCGTGGGGCACCATGGCTACCACTACTGGCGGGACAAGTGAGTGCTTAGTCAGGATCCTCTGCTGACTGTTAGTGAATGGGAGGCATGTGCCAGCCACAGGGACATCTCAGGGTTCCCACAAGAGGACACCCCTGCTGTGGGCAGGGCAGCAGGACCAGGAAGCCTGTATGTCTGTCCATCAGTCTGGAGAGGAACCATCTGGCTGCTGTTGTGCAGCAGACCAAGATCACAAAAGCATCCCAGAGAGAGGTCAGGCAGGTGTGGCTGTGGATGCTGTGGAGCTGGCATTGCTCACCAAGGTCAGAACTTGGAGTGTCCATGTTGGTGGCAATGGCCCTCTGCCTCCTCATGGATGGAACTGTGCTGGGCACTGAGGAGGGAACAGCCCTGTTCCTGCCTGGGCAGTGTTTATCTGCAGCACGGCGACAGGAAAAGGATGCAAAAAGCCTGTTTCCTGCAGGGGAAGTGCTCCAGCAGGGTGGCCCCAGTCCTACTCCCACTGCCTCCCGCAGACCCAGTGGTGGCTGGCTTCCCCTTGGGCAGGCTGAAGGGTCACCATGTCCCCTCCCCTCCTGCTCTCCCTGGCAGTGTGTCCCTGTGCACAGCGAGGTCCTGCGTGCCCAGCCTCCCTTCACCATACTTGGGACACTCAACCTTGTGAGTACCCCATGGGAGCTAAACTGCCTGTGTCTTCATCTCGTGGCAGGTGGGAGCAGTTCGACAAGAAATACCTGAGCCAGCTGCTGATGCGGAAATCTGCCTACAGGCTGCGGGATGAGATCTGGGATGTTTACTACAAGCTGAACATCCGTGATGCTATCAGCTTTGTCGATCAGGTACAGGCAGTAGTGCTGTCCAGGCAGCAGGATGGCCCTGGCAGGAGAGATTCCCCTCATGTATGGCCACATGTGCACCCTCCGGCCAGGCAGTGGGGACCTGTCCATCCCAGCCTGTCCTGATGCCAGCCTTTCCCTCCCACTTCCCAGGGTGGCCACGTGCTCTCGGCTGCCAAGCTGGCACTGCCCTCCATGCCCAGCCGCACGTCCATGTCAGAGTCGTCAGTCACAAACCTCCTGTGAGTACGTTCACCCCTCCGAGCCCCTGGACTGACCTCGCCGGACCGCACAGCTGCCCTCTTCCCTGGGGGCGGGTTTCTCCAGGGGGCTGGCACCATGTGGGCATGGAGCCCAGCCTGTCCCTCTCCGTGTCCCCGCAGGAGGGAGAGCGGGAGCGGCGCCTGCCTGGACCTGCAGGTGATCGACACGGTGCGGAGCCGGCGGGACAAGGAGGACGCTGCCATGCACCATGTGCTGCGAGGGAGCCTCTACAAGCCCCGCCGGCGGGTGAGCACTCCCGGCCACGGCGTGCGGCTGGCCCGAGGGGAGCAGGGATGGACCATGTTTTGTGGGGCCAGCTGCTCACCCTGTGTCTCTTTGCCTCTCCCTCGGCCAGTACAAGGCCAGCTACAGCCGTCACTTCATCTCTCCAGATAAACAAGAGCGCCAAGATAAAGAAATCTTCCGGCAGAACATGAAGAGGCGTCTGGAGACCTTCAAGTCCACAAAGCACAATGTCTGCTCCTCCAAGAGCAAGGCCAGGCTGAAGGAAAAAGGCAGGAAAAAGGCAAGCTCTCCCCAAGCTCCTGTTCTTTTCTTAGCTCTGAGATTTGGCCACCCCAGGATGCAGTAGGAGAGGTCCTTTCAGGGTGTAGGTGAGGTGCTGGAGGTCATCAGCTCCAGAGCCAGAGGGGAAAGTGGCTCATCTCTTCCCAGTCCTGTTGGTGCTGCACGTGAATGTGCAGGTGTTGTGTGTCCATGTGTCCCCAGCATGCCATCGGTGCTGTGGGGTGGCTCTCCCTGGAGGAGACCCAGGTTCATTTTCCAAGAACACTCTGCATAAAGCAGCCTCAATATTGGTGAGACCCAGGCTCAGAAGTGTGGCACTGCACCTCAAATTGAGCCTTAGGTATCTTCTTTTGTTTGGAGGCTTTTGAAGCCATTGCAGCTGAGCAGTTCATTGTGGAGCCATGAAGATGCAAATCCTAAGGACCAGGAACCATCTGCCCTGTAGCCAGGATGGGAATCTGCATGCCCAATGTTGGCTGGCTTACAGGATCACCTGCTGGGTTTAGGGCTTTGCACAGGGCAGGTCCCAGCCAGTTCCTCTTCTTTCACAGAAGAACATCTCTCTGACCAAAGAGGCACCCAATGGGAAGACACACAGAAATGTCCCCTGGCAGGATGCAGGTAAGGCCAGTGGCAGGTGAGGATGGCAGGCCCTGGCAAGGGGACCTGATGGAGTGGGATGGGAGCAGCTGCTGTGGCTGCCCACTGCCAGCTTGGTGGGATGACAGCAGCCAGGGTTGTGCTAGCACCAAATCAACCCCCTCCATCTGCCTGCAGCTCCTGTCCTGGTGATGGTCAGCTCAGAGGAGGAGGAGAGTGATAGCTCGGAGACGGAGAAAGAGGACGATGAGGGGATTGTGTTCGTTGCTCGAGCCACTGATGAAGTCCTGCAGGGAAAGACAACTCCTGGTAGGCACCAGTGCTCCATGCTGGGCCAGCTGCCATTGGGTAGCTTGTCCTTCCTCTGCCTGTGGAGCAAAGCTGCCTTGGCGTGGGCAAAGCCAAAGTCAACAGAGTATGAATGGGAGAATCACTGTCCTCTGGAGGCATGGCAGAGCCTCCCTGGGCCAGCACACAGTGTGATTCTTGGGGTTGTCCTGCATAGGGCAAGGGGTTGGACTCCATAATCCTCGTGGGTCCCTTCCAACTCAGGATTTTCTAGGATTCTGTGGCCATTTGGTAGTGTTTGGTTCTGCAATGTTTGCAGGGTCCAAGGAGAGACTGAGAGCTGTGCAAGCTCCCTCTCACTGTCCCTCCATCTGCATCTCCAGGCAGCCTGGATGTCTGCCCCAGCCCCTGCATCATCCCTCCATCGCCCACCTTGGCAGAGAAGGAGCTGCCATGGAAAGGAGACCAGGCTGATCTGGCTGTTTATGTCTCCTCGGAGACCACCAAAATCGTGCCAGTGGATATGCAGAAGGCGTGGAACCAAAGCATCTCCTCCCTGGAGAGCATCGCTTCCCCCCCAGGCATCGAGAGCGGACCTCAGCACAGGAGATTCGCCTGCCCTGTGCTGGAGGAGCAACCCCAGTCTGCAAGCCAGGCAATGCCAGAGCAGAGCTCCTGCTTCCAGTTCCCCAGCCATGTCTCCAAGAGCAGCCGGTCACAGAGTGACAGCAGCCCGGATGGTCCTGAGCAGCAGGAGCTGCAGCCTTTGATGGCCACAGAGGAGCAGGGCAGGATGCCACCCACTGCAGAGCCCAGGTGGCTGATGTTCAACAGAGGAGGCCACCTCTGAGGTACCCTGTGGCTTGGGAAGGGGCTGAGAGCTGCAGACAGGCTGTGACCTACTGACTTCTCTGTCTTGCATTGCAAAGCCTGTGTGTCTCTCTATCAATTCCAGGAGTGGCAGGAGAACCCAGTACTCCTGTAGCTGTTCTCCAGGGTGTGCTTTGCCCAGGCAAACCTGGTCAATAATTGGTCTTTGTGCTGTGACTGCAGGTACCAGCCCCTGTCCACCCAGGGAGGCACAGATTCCAAACCTCATTCTTCCTCTCTGGTCCCTACACATCTCTGCAGCTGGGAGGTTAGAGGTATTTCTCCCAGGGCTGGGATTCCAAACAGACTTGATCCTGTCATGGCTGTGCTGCCCTGAGGTGTTGGCTGCTGGCAGATGGGCTGTGGCTGTTCACAAGTGTAAGAGTATGATCTGATCTCCAGCCTGGCTGTGAGTAGAAGATGCTGGAAGAAGGGCTGGGAGCAGTGCTGGTGCCCAAGAGCCCACCTACACCCAGTGATTGAGCCATTGACTTCAAGGTGGCCACAGTGCTGGTTCCTCACATGTATGGAGCTGAGCCAGGAGCTCAGAGTCAAGCTCCTTGGCACCACAGCTCTGTGTTCCCTGGGTTATGGAGGCACCACAGAGGCAAGGCCATGACTTTCTCAGGACTGGGAGCAGTGCTCCTGGGGTTTGGCTCCACCAGGAGCTGGACTACTGAACCTGTACGCACAGGGACTCCTCTGACAGCCAACCTGCTGTGCCAGCCTTACATCTGTCACCTGGATGTGTTGCCAACAGCTGCAGTGTTCAGCTTTCCAGCTTCATTAGGAGGCAGCTGCCCTGCATAGCATCCTTGGTGTTCATTCTGCCCACGTCCCAGTCCCTCCAGTTGCCTGGGGTGCATCAGCTGGGAGGACTGGTCATGGTGCACGGAGTGGAGCAAGCAGCAGGTATGAATGTACATCAGGAACAGGGGTGATGGGTGTGAGCAGAGTGCATCTTCAAAGGTCTGTCCCCAACACCTGCGTCCCAGCCACCCGTGCTCCCTCCTCAGAGGGACCTGGTGGCCCACACAAGGAATTATTTCTGGTGTGACCCCCAAGAGCCAAGAATTGCTCCCCAAGAACTGCTCAGCACCCAAAAGAGCACAATGGCTGGGCACTGGGAGAGCAGGAGGGTTGGGGGTGCTCCTCTTTGGGAAAAATGGGGACTTGGACTGTTAATGCTCCAAAGCAGATAAAACCTTGCCTGTTCGAGCTCTATGAGTGTGCTGAGACAGCAGGTGCCAAGGGGACACTTGGATGCACTGGGTGGGTGAGCCCAGTGTGGAGCAGGTGAGCTGGTGGGACCCCCTGTCAGCAGGGCTCAGCAGAGGCCCTTCAGCTCTGTACCTGTTCCACCAGATGAGCATGAGGTTTTTAAAAGGTTTTTATATAGTTTTGCATTTCTGGTATGACTTATTCTAGTTTTGATTTCTGATATCGGGCCATACTAAATCTCTAGTTGGGTCAGTGTTTTCTGTAGCCATGGGCACCACAAATGACTCAAGACTTAATATATTATTTGCAATGATATTGTTATAATGTGAAAATATATGCAGAGTATTTTGTAATGTTCAATAAACTGGAGTTGGAGCAGACTTTGTGGTCTGGTCTGTCTGTTGTCTGGGAACCTCTGCCTGCCCTGCTTTGGTTCTCCTTTGCAGGCACCATGTCACTGTGCCTCTCTGCTCTTCTCTACCCAAGGCCCCAACCCCCTCTCAGCCTGGATGTGCCTAACTGGATTTCCTGGTTTCCATAAAGTTTGTGGAAAATATGAAATTCTTTCCAGAGAGATGCTTGCCTGCAGCTGTCGTTAGGCCGTGCAGAGGGAGCAGCCAGTGAGAGGCTGGGCCCTTCTGCCCAGAGCTGTGGCTGCACAGCCACCAGCGTGCTGGGAGCCCACATCTTCCCATGTCCTCTCTCCTTGCCAAAAATATGTTTCAAAGGGGTCTGTTTCAGAGCATTCTGGGTCACAGGAACCTCCTTGCATTGGTGTGTGCTGGTTTTGCTCTTCCTTTGATCTCCTGCTTTTCCTGAAGGAGAGTAAATGTGGTTTACTTGGTTCACAAGGTAGATGCTTGGCTTGTACTGAACCTGGATCCACCATCACCCCCAGGTCCTTTTTGGCAGGGTCAAATACAGCTCCTAGCCCTGTTAGTTTTGCACTGGCCCCTGTGGAAGCTCTTGCTCCTTGTGACATTCCCCATCTGCCTGCATCCCACCGACAGCGCTGCTGGCTGGGCAGTGCCAGCTTTGCCTGCAGCCACAATCGCCTTGGCAGTGCCCCAGGCTGTGTGGGCCAGGTTGTTTCCTGAAAGAGGTGGGTCTGCGGCCTTCAGGTCCTCAGAGGAGGCAAAGCAGACATCTCAGCTGCAGGAAATGCTGGGGCTGGTTTCTGCTCTCACATCTGGATGTCTGAGCCTGTGTGTGCAGGCTCTCCATGCCACCAGCCAGCAGCTCAGAGCCCCTTCTTCCTACCCTCAACCCCAGCCTTGTGAGCAGGGATGGTGGCTCCTTGCCAGTTGTTATTCTTGTACTCCACTCTCTGTATTTCACCTTAGACTGTCCTGCCTGCACAGGACTGCTCTGATCCTTCCAGCATAGCAGAGAGTCGTCTCTCTCAGCCTTAAAATAATAAAGTGCTTCAGTGGAAAAACACAAGGAGTGGGCCAAACCACAAATGCATGTGCCCAAACCTCTGCCTCTCCAGGATAGAGTACAGCACAACCAGAGGGGCTGCTTGTCAGATTAACCCAGAACATACAACCCTCCAACTGTTACTGTAAGCAACCCCATCCCAGAGCAGACTATCACAGACCTGTCATTTTGCACCCAGGCTTCTGTTTAGAGCCTGCCATTAAACATGCACATTTTTTCCACAGGCATTTGCTTTCTCCAATACTCAGCTCCTCCAGTTCCTCTGCGGTACCAAAACTTGTGAGGTCAGCAGGGGATGTAAGGCAGCTCTGGCATCAGCTGTGTGGAAGAGCTGTGGGCAATAGATTGGTGTTGGCCAGCTTACAAATGAGTCTTAAAATCACCACATCACTTTTGCACAATACACATTGGAGCATCAGGTAAATCCAGACTGGAAGGAGCTTGGGAGGTTTATGGTCCAATCCTAGCTCCATGCAGGGCTGGTAGCAAAGTAAGAGCAGATAGCTCAGAGCCCTGTCCCACTGGATTTGGATGTCCCCGAGGATGGAGGAGTCAACTGTCCCTGTGCCAGAGCCACACCACAGTTACACCAGTCTTGCACAGAATGAATTTCTCCTTACACTCAGTAAATATTTCCCCTGGGGCAAGTTGTCCCTGTTACCTCTTATTCTTCCAAGTGTGTCTTTGGGAAGAGTTGGGCTGTGGTTTCTGAGTGCCACCCTGTTTGTAGCTGCCTTCTGCCTTGTCTTCTTAAAGCTGGTTCTCTCTGACATATATATGTGTATATCTTTGTGTGTATATATAAATTCTTTTGGGAAGCCCCAAATCTGAGCTAGCACCCAGTTGAGTCTCACAGGTGCCAAGTTTAAGAAATAATAATTTTCTTGAACCTGCCAGCTTCATATTCTACACTGCAGCAAGGGTGCTGTTGACTCACGTGTGTGGTTGCTGATCCTGCTCTGTTTCTGGAGCACTTCTGCCACCCTCTTGGGAGGTTTTCACACTGCTCTATACAGGCAGAAGCAGTGGGAAGTGAGTGAATAGATGCCAGCTCCTCACCTCTCATTCACACAAAGTGTGGCAGAGGCTTTGGCCATGCTCATGTTTTCATGGAGAACAGCAGGAAGGCAAATGCAGAAGAATTCAGAAGTGTTCAGTCTGAGTGTATCTGGTACAAATATTTTGGAGACACATCAGTCTGTTCCTTGCTCCTGCCTCCTCATGTCCCTCTGTCCAGGTATCCATCTCACTTATGATCAGACTGAACACCTCCCCTGATTTTTGTGATGCCTTCCTGCTCTTCGCACCTGAAGCATCCATCCCGGCTCCCTGCTTTCACTGGAAGCCTCCTCTGCCTGTTGGCGAAGGTAAAAATTCATTTTCCCCCTGGCATTACCTTCGGAGGGGGATGCCAGCCCTGCCCCTGCTCTGCCCCGCTGTGCTGGCTGTGCAGAAATTGCGGGGCTGAGGGGGATGAGAGCGGTGCCGGAGCCGGGATCAGTCGGCAGCCGGGGCGGATAATGAGGAACAGATTCGCGCTGGGCAGTGGTTCCCATGCTGCGTTCCAGGGCAGAGCGGCCAGGATGGGAGAGCCTTTGTGCTCCGCGCTGCTCCCCTCCGGCTCGTGTGGAGCCAGCACCTCCGCTCCCCCGGGTGTCCCCGCCGGCTGCCGGCAGTGAGCGGCCCCGGGCTCCCCAAGGGGCTGGGGACCCTCCCCAGCGGCTGTGCCACCCCTCGGGCTGCAGGGTGCCTTTCCCTGTGCAAGGGAGCAGGCTGCAGCGTGCACTGGCTGAGGACAGACAAGACCAGAGGGATACTTAGGTCAGCAGGAGCTGGGTGGGGTGATCCACACCTTCCTTCGTGGCTCAGACTTCCTTGCTTTTCCCTGGAGGAGCAAACGAGACTGTGGGAATCCCTGAGGACTGCGTGATGAGGAGGCTGCTCCTGGGGATTTCTGCAGAACAGCCGGAGTGGAAGCCAACATGGTGGGGGCTTTGATTTTATAAGCACCCCATATCCAAGAGTTGAGATCTTGCCTGCAGCCAGACCCAGCTGTTCCTCATTGCCACTTGGAAGGCAAGGATCCCTGAAGACACCACCTGGGCTCCTCTCACCTCATCTCTGGCATCTGCGGCCACACATCCAGTCTGCCCTGAAGGTAAATGAAATGTGTGGTGGGTTATAGTGGAGAGGGAGGAAAAGTGCTGAGAACACTTTGGGGAGGTGACCACCAGCCCAGCTGGTCTGGTCTACATCAGACCACAGGTCATCCCAAGCTTGTGAGCAGCCCAGGAAGAAGGGCTTGGAAAGGCCACAGGGCACTGGTGGTGACCAAACTCTGCAGCAGCTGTGCTGTATCTGTGCTTTCTGTGTCACAGCAATGCAGGGGAATCCCTGCCCGCACACAAGCTGTGCCCCTTGGAGCCCAGCTAAGCCCATGCTGTTGAAGTTGGAAAGTCATTTAAAGTGTTGCTTTGGCTCCTTGGTTGGCTGGGGGAAATTTGGCTTCTGGCTGTGCACCCACCTGGGGCCTCGCTGTGTGTGGCTCCCTGGCAGTTTTGGGTCTCTGGGGCTCTCACAGGCAGCTGGATGAGCTGTGGGCTCAGACCTGCCCTGAGAGCCCTCCTGTAGGCATGGCTGGTGCTGGGACCATGAGTATCACTTGGGCAGGAGTCACCCTCTCCAGATTTCTCCTGGACATTTGGGTCCTGCCTGCTCTCTCAGAAATCTCAGTCTCCCAATGGCCAGGATATTCTCTTCACTACCACATATGTGCATGTAGATACACCTATATTCAGTAGACCTCCCTACCCTCTTCTATTTATGGAGAAAACTGGGAAAAGGTTCAGAAAGGTACCCCAGACAGATGGAAAAAGAAATAAAAAAGAAACAACTATGAAGGCTATAAGTTTTCCCATGTCGTGGTGTGGGGCTGGCTGATGGGAGCCGGGCGGTGAAGGAGCACCAGCCACACGCTGGGATGGAAGGGCTGCTGAGCAAGCAGGTGGGACAGGCTGCTGCTGGGGAGTTAATCCACGATCCCTGCTAGGCTCACTCCGATCTAGGCTTTATTCTGACTAGGGAACAGATAGAACTGTTATAAATGTTGAACTTTTTTTTTTTTTCCCTTAGTAAAAATAGCTTTAGAAGCAAACAGGAAATTACAGACTGAGGAGTGCAATGAAGAGGGGAAAAAGTCAGGCAGCTACCTCGCTGTGCTTGGATCTGTCTATAAATACAGCTCCACGTGGGGCATCGCTTGCCCAAAGGCAACCAAACCGCCCCCGAACTGGTGGGGACGGGGGTGCCGGGGAGCAGCTCCCCTCAGGCGAGGGTGCCGCGCTGACGGTCGGAGGAGGGGCCGGCGCTGGCTGGGCACGGGGTTCAGCTGTCACGG
>JAHLSL010000036.1:4827631-4848848 GCA_025920805.1 Petroica traversi | reverse complement strand
CCGGCCCTCCCGCCAAGATGGCGGCCGCGCCCCCTCAGGGAGCCCCCGGCGGGGCGGGAGCGGCTCAGAGGGCCCGGGGATTCCATGACGGGGCGGTCTTAAGGGAAAAGACGATATCCGTGTGGTAGTTTCAGGCCGCCTCTGGTGTGCCAGCCGAAGCTGCTGCCCAGCTGCCTTCCGCTGTCCTGATGGCGGGTGCGATGTGCAGGTTCAGTCAGCAGCTAACACTCAGACACCTTCATCTCACCCGGCAGCAAACGCGAGCAGCGGCTGCAAAATATGACCCAAAATCAAAGCCTCTTTTTACTGTGAGGGTGGTGGGACACTGGAACACGTTGCCTAGGGAGGTTGAAGTTGTCCCGACCCTGGAAGTGTTCAAAGCCAAGCTGGATGTAGCCTTGAGCAGTCCGGTCTAGTGGGAGATGTCCCTGCTCATGGCAAGAGGAGTTGGGACAGAATGATCTCTAAGGTCCATTCCTACTACTTAACATTGTATGATTCTATAAAGAAAAAAAAAAAGCAGCAAAGAACACACACTTGGACCTGTGAGTTTCTGTGGTGGGGAGGAAGCTCTTGACCCACTTGTCTCTCCTCCCTCCAAGGGCTCATGGCCCCAGTTTAACAGTCTGAACTCCAGAGGAGTCTGAGCCTCCTTGAACCTTCCCATAGCTTCTTTGTAGCTGGCTTTGCCCTGTCGCGATTTGGGAGCAGAGATCCCTCTACCAGGAGGAAGAGAACAGCAACATTATGGAAGAAGGGCAAGTGAGAGGGAGAGAGGACAGATTGGTGACAGCAGGCAGGAGCCCTCCGCCCTGTCTGTCTGAAGGGGAAGCTGCTCATCTCCTTCAGGAGACACATTGTTATTGCTGCTGAAGGCATCGAATCACGCTGTTTCCTGCCAGTGCTCTCCAGATCCTGCTGCCAGGGAGGGGAGGCGCCCACCCCACCTGGAACCAGGCTCACAGCATGGCAGTCATGTGCTGCTTTCTCTGCCTCCAGCCCACATTGGGAACAAAGGGTCCCAGCTGCTATGATCCACATCACACCACCTCCTCATTGTGCCCTGTGTCCCACCTGCTCTGTGTTCTGCCTGGCATCCTTGCTGTGGGCATTCCCTGAGGTTCACTTCTCTAATTGCCAGCTGTGGATGTTCCATGGCAGACTGCTTGTATCCCTGTCAAACCAGCCTTTCCCAGTGGTATATAGGGAGCCTTCTCAGTGCTCTGAATCTGCAGTCAGCAGAGCTGGCTCTAGATGCCTCTGGGGAGAAGACCCTGATCCCAAACTGCTCTTTGCCCACTGCACAGTGACTTGAACATCAGCCTGAAGCCTTGCAGAGCTGCTGGAGGACTGAGATCTTTCCCCTTTGCTACCAGCTGGCCAAGGCTAGAGGGGGACAAATCAGTTCTCTTCCGTACCTGGGGAAACTGTCAGACCCTGAGCAGCTTGTCATTCCCCTGTTGGACATACCAGTTGGATTAAGGGTACTTTGAGAAGCACCTAGAGGACTCACAGTGGGACTGCTTGAGTTCAGTGGGCAACACAGCCCAGCTGTGCCAGGCACCATGAGAGCTGGTCCCAAGGAACGCCCATGCAGCTCTGTTAGGCACTGACTGCAGCTGGAGATGCATCTTGGGGCTATTGCTCTGCCCCAGGGAGTGCTGAGCTAGCTCAGCTGCTCCTCTGCCTGCTCTGGAGAAGCAAACTGCAGGCAGGTGAGAGCTTTCGTTCCCTCTGAAGACAATCTGCCATGGGAGAATGGTTTGCAAGATCTGCTGGGATCTGCTGGGTAGAGGCTCTGCAAATGCTGGCTGTAAGTGTGGGGTTTTGGGGGGCTGGAGGGGCTGGATGGGAGCTTGGCAGAGTGGGCACCCAGGCAAATAGCAGTTCAGGGGATCAAAGCTTCTGGATCAGAGTCCCTGACTGTCACCCCAGGTAAGACCTGAGATGTGGCCCTGGCTCTGCAAACTGTGGAGCAGAAACTGCAGCAGTGGTCAGAAAGGGGGTCCTTGCTTCCCTGGTTAGAGCTGCCAGCCCTGCCTCCTCACAGGGCATAGTTGGATTTAGGTTGGTTTTGGGAAGAGAAGGGATGGGTCTCCAGATCAGAAGTGTGTCCCAGCCCTAGTCTGGTAATGGTTGGTGCTCAGTGACATCCTCCAAGGGACGTACCCACTTCTCTAGGTGCGGGTTGGGCAGGCATCTTATGGGTGCTGGGTGCTCAGGCATGAGCTGGGCACAGAGCAGGGACACAGTGGGGGGCTCCGGGTGGTGTGGAGCCACGGAGGGGGGGTCTGTCTGTCATCGCAATGATTACTCTGCCAGGCAGAGCTGGAAAGAGGAGAGGCCCTGGCAGCTGTGACTGAGGATGGAATTAGCGTAGTGTGTGACCCTGTGTTCCACGACTCCCTTGTCTGTGGGAGAGGGGCCGGGGCAGGAAGGGCGTGGGTGCCCGCTGGCACGTCTCGCTCAGAGGTGAGTGTCCTGTCTCAGAGAGTACAGTAAACATGTGCTGTGGGGCTAAATGGCATGCAGCATCACTGCCAGGAGGGAAGGTAAACAGATGACTCTTCTGTGCCATTAAATACGTGGGATCTGGAGAGAGAGATGGGTCGCTTTTAGGCTGCTCTTCAGAAAAAGCTGATCTGTTCTTCTGTTCAGAGGCTGTGGTGAGTTTTGAAGCAGCAGTCCCGAAACCACAGCTGGATTTCTAAGCCAAGAGCACTTTGTTCTCAGGGAAGGCAGGCAATGCCTAAACTCTGAGGAGACAGACAAGTAGCTCCTCCTAAATCATTTAAGCTCTCTTGACTCCACATTCAAAGAGGTATATCCCTGCCTGGCTCTGTGTCCTTCAGGCTCTTGCGGAGGTTGGGATATTTTCTCCAGTATGGTCACACCCTGCCAATCAGTGCCCCTGCCTAGTACTCAAAGCACCAGAATGCTGAGACCCAGCAGGGGAGTCCACTGCAGTGGGGAAACACCCTCAGGGTGTGGGTGCACTGGGTGTCTGATTGGGCAGGAGGCTGGGTTTCTGTCCCAGCCCTGCTCCTACCCATGCTGGCTGCATTCATGACTTCAAGGAGAAGTCTCTGGAAACTGTTGTAGAGGTATTAACCCAAGAGTGGCATACAGCACAGCCACTTGATAAGGCCTGGGGCACCTCTGTGTGTCCCCTCCCTGGCCCAAAGTCAAAGGAGCCCAAAGCTGCTCAGACTGAGATGGATGTCTTGGATGTGTGCAGAAGCAGGGCTTTGTCCTGTGGACTCTGGCAGTGATTGATGCCAGCTGAGCCAAAACCCTGGGCACTTGGGGATGCCCAGAGCTAGTCTGATCAGCAAGTACTCTGCATGTATTGAGTCCAGCTGGCATGTCTGGGAAGACACTGTGTGTCATCAAGGTGTGCCTTCATATCTGGCCAGAGGCTGTAAGACTGGTATTCTCTTGCTTGCATTGCTTCTCTGTGGGACTGCACACTATGAGCTGGGACTTAAGAGTCATAGAATGGTTTGGATTGTAAGGGACCTTGAAGGTCCAACGCCCCTGCCACTGGGCAGGAATGCCACACACTAGACCAAGGTTGCACAAAACCCTGTCCAACCTGGCCTTGAACTTGCAGGGATGGGGCATCCACAGCTTTTCTGGGCAACCTGAGCCAGTGCCTCACCATCCTTTGAGTAAAGAATTTCTTCTAATCTTAATCTCTCCTCTTTTAGCTTATAACCACCCCCCTTGTCCTATCACTCTTTGCCTGCATAAAATCTTCTCTCTCGTTTTTTTATAAGCTTCCTTTATATAATGAAAGGGGCTTAAGATCTTTCCAAAGCCTTCTCTGCTGCAAGCTGAACAGTTTTAACTCTCTCAGCCTGTCCTCACAGAAGAGGTGCTCCAGCCCTAGGATCATCTTTGTGGTCTCCTCTGGACCTGCTCTAACAGGTTCATGTCATTCCTGTGCTAAGGACCCCAGACCTGGATGCAGGACTGGATGCAGGACTCCAAGACGGGTCTCATGAGGGCAGAGGGGGAGAATCACCTCTTTTAATATGTGCTGAAGCCAGTCTGATGTGTGAATTTAAAAAAAGAAATTATTCCTCTCCCTTCTTTCCCTTGGCACACATGGGTATTTGAGCCCCCCAAGTGGGACTTTCCTGATTTCTGTCCCTACAAAATACCTTCTGTAAGGCTTCCTGATGGTTAACTGCAGGCCATGGTTGCACGTGGCACTGAACAACATCTTGAATTGTAGCTGGAGACCTAGTAATTGAGTTGCTTCTGTTCCTTCAGATGGTGAGCGTGACCAGCTGTTGTTATGTAGTCTCTCCTTCAGTCCTTCTGGGAAATCACACCGTGATTATATTTCTGGCTTAAGAAATTTTTTTCCCTAATCAGACTGGGCCTCACAAAGAGGTTGCCACTTAGTGGTAATTACTTGCTTTAGAAGCTGAATGTCTCCTGAGGATTGCAAATAGCGGATTATCAAATTAATTAGTTAAACCAAGATGTGCTTTTGTGAAGCCGAGACCTGCTTTACTTGTGATCTGAAATAAAGGTTTAAATGTTATTAAACTGCATACAATCCGTTCTTGTCTCCCTAATGGGGAGAGAGAGCTAGTTCTTTCCTGAAGTGTAGCTGGTACAAAGAGCTGCTCGCAGCTCTGCTTGCTGCATCACTTGTTGCCTTTCTTTCACAAACCCTTTTTTGAGTAAAGTATATCACTGGTTTTAAGGCTTGTTCTGGGTGGGGTCTAATGCTGCTTCTTGGTGGCTTCCCCCGTTTTTGTAGGCTGCCAAGATGAAGGGGTATGGGGCTGGAGCTGGACTTCAATGATCCTTGTGGATCCCTTCCAAGTTATGATATTCTACGAGGGTTCATGGTGGATAGCTTGGTGGGATGGTAACATACCTTTCCTTTCAGGGTATAGCTTCATCCATGGGATATCTGCACTGCCATGTCTGTGGACATGGGAGCTGGTGAAGAACCCCAGTCTGGCGATGAGATGCCTGGAAGTAGATTCAGATACATCCAGTAATCACTGGGTTAGCAGGAGCCACAGATACTGGAGCAATGCTCTACCAACAGCCCATTCCCAGGCTCTCCATTCTCTTGGACGTCTCTGTGGCCACAGGAGGTTCCCTAGGCTGTGCTGAGGACTGCTCAAGTGATCACTCTGAGCTCTGGGGGTATTTTCCTAAGAGCTGTTGGCCACAGTAATGTAATCATCCTGCTAACATCCATATTGCACAACTTCCCTCAGGAGATGTCCTTATCTGGCATCTAGAACATCTGTCCTGTGTTGCTTCCAGCATAGCTGAATCCTATTCATAAAAGAATTGAGCATTTCCTGATTTGCACAACAGAAAATAAGCAGAACTCTGCTAACTGTTGACCCAAAGGCAGAGGTCCTTTCCCTGCCTCCTACCTCTGTCTGTGCTCTCTCCCAGCTCTAGGTTGTGGTACTGCTTTAGGCACTTGAGAAATACTGCAACTCCAGACACCAGATTCAGCAAAGGAGAAAGAAAGAAAGAAAGGGGAAAGAGTTGGGGGTGTAAAATTAGAACCTCTGAAATTTTTGGAACAGTTGTACTGATCCCTCTTCTACCTCCTTTCCTTTCAACTCTGGGGAGGCCCCACAGTCTTCAAAGGTTGGCTCCTATCCTTCCTAATGCCAGAATTTGCTGCCTTTTGCTTTAATTCACCTGTAGGGCAGGCTGTGCTTAGCAATAGCCAGCTGCTGCTGAAGGTGGGTACCAAAGCAGTTCCCTTGGTGTAAAATTGCCCCTCAGTCCATGCAAAGGACCTGGGAGTGCTGGATGGGAAGCTGGGGCACCCAGATCTCTGCCAGCATGGATGACAGCAGCCTTGTGCAGTGACTTCAGCAATTAAACCAACCCTGAGGAACGCGCAGGCCTCGCGCAAGAGCGAGGAGCTGCTCCTGCGAGGAGACAGAGTGAGACTGTGCTGGGAACAAGCCTGGCATTGTTGTCAGCCTCAGTCAAGAGGGGCTCTTTAACACCCACTGAAGTGCTGGCTACAGCTGTCTCCCATGTGCTTGTGCGGGAAATGGAGCTACAATGCAGAAGAGGGAAAGGCCACTTTGCCATTAAAAAAAAAAGGAAACTATATTAGGATCCAGCCACGAGTAAACAGCAGCGCGATGTTCCCCTTAGCACCATGCCATGGCACAGGAAATCACATCACTGCCTCTGACTGGGATGGGGGTGAGCTGCACTCAGGCTCTTCAGCCTGGAAATCCATATGGGGGAAGGTGCTCCTAAGCTTTAAGTGCAGAGTTAGGAAAGGGAGGAGGTGTGAGATTGGGCTCTAAGCTACTCTTGTGTTTGACAGCCTCTATAAATGGCACTGCCGACTTCCCTGCATCCTTCTGAGTGTGTTGGATTGAGAGGTTACTTTTGTCATGGAAAATGCAATAGGAACAAGGCTCTGAGTACCTATGTGGTGCCTTCTTCATCTGTTTATGGGGGTGCTACAAGGTTCTACGTCACTTTTCTCTTCCTGTAAGAAAGGTGTCACTTTTCTCTTTCTGGCTATCAAAGACTGGAGTTAGGTGGCTTGACATTGTCTTAGCAGGTAACTCAGAACTAAAGGAGATGACAACCTTGTGCTCCCAGGCCTGTGCAAGCCACCTGAAAGAGTGAGGAAAGCCAAAAGCTGCTCACCCTGGCTCTGCTGCCAAAGGTCTGAGTATAGGAGACCTGACCTGTTCAGTAACAGCATGGGAGCAGGTTCTCTGCCCCATCCCCTTCATTCCCATGGACTCTGGGGATGTCCCAGCCCTACAGGCTCTGCACTGCCCTTTGTGCTGCCTGGGGAGCACTTGTCTCTGTTTCAAAGCTGAGGTAGCTCCTGGCTTGTGCAGTAGTCCCCCTGAAGATGCAGGAGCTTTGGTGTGCAACTGGAATAGCCCTGAAGAGCCCAGGCTTGGTACCCAGGCTGCTGATGACCAGGCATTTTTAAGATATCCAGATCTCTACTTGGAGACTGGTCCCTCTGCAGAATCCAGACCTGTTTGCTGGATAAAAATAGTTGTGTGCAAAGATGGTGCAATCACACATGGTATGATTTTTGGGGTTGTCCTGTGCAGAACACTGAATTGGATCTGATCCTTGTGGGTCCCTCCCAGCAGCTCAGGATTTCTCTATGATTCTATAATTTCAGTTAGCCCTGGGCAACCATGGCCCCTTGAAAGGAATCCTACATATAATGCTGCAGTTGTAGAAACAGTACATAAAACTGTTTCTACAGTTTTCCATATAACATCTGGGTGTGATAGGCATGTTGGATCTCTTCTACCTCCTTTTATTCTGTGATGGGGGCACGCCTCCAACAGAAATAGCACAAATCTTGTCATGGCCAGTCATGTGTGTGCTGCAGAGACATTGCTCTTGCTGCTCCCTCCTCTCTGAGAGTGGGCCAGTCCCTAGGGAGACTCCCAGCACCTGCAGGAAGATACTGCAAAGGTCAGTCAAATGCAGCCGTGCTCATTGCCTGGGAGATGTGCTGGGGGAATAGTGAAGGGCAAAGGTACTCTGCAAATGTAGCCTTGTGCAGACCCTGAAAGCTGTGTTCTGAGGTGGGGAGGTATGCCAGGTTCTTCATCCTCCTGATGTATTCATATACATTCTCTTGCATTCATATACAAGATATCAAATTAGTTGTTGCAGATGACAACAACCAGGCTGTGCCTGTGCTGGGTTGTTAATACTTGTTGAGGTGGCAGGGATGCTCTTCCTCACCCAGTTTGGCATTAGCACCTGCTGTCCCCTGACATGGACACTGCTTAGAGAGGCAGTGCTGCCGTGGGAAGAAGGTGACGGGCTGTTCAAGGCCATGGGGGAGCCTCTGAAAGCAGGGGCTGTTTGCAAGCCAGGTGCTGAACAGTGAGGCAGCTGCTCAGCTCTGGTCACTGTCAGTGTCACAGCCCCATTTTTAGGGGACATCTCTGCCTTAAGGAAAGCAAACTGCAACCCTGCAGGGACTGATATCCAGCGTTGCTGCCAATAAGAAATGCAGCAGCACGCTGTGCAGCTGGTGGATTGAATGGTTGGCTTCAGGGCTGCTCAAACTCCCAGTTGCTGGTTGGGTTTGGAAACAGGTGATGAGGCCATCATATGCAATGGGGTTTTAAGGCAGACTGTTGGCAGTCCTCCCTGGGAGAGGAGTGTATGAAGGAGGTCTTGAGCTGGCCTCTGCTGCTGGTCCTGTGGAGCAGGGTTTGGGAAGGCTGTGGGACTCTGCCCCTTGATTAAAGGCAGCAGAGGTGCTGGTAGCAGCTGCTCCAGCTTCAGCAGGCAAATACCCTGTGCTGTTCTACTTGTCCATGCAGGAGAAGATGTCTTCCCTTCTGCTGTAGGTCCTCACATCCTGCCTGAGTCACCCTGTCTCTTGGGATGGATTGGTTTGTGTGACCTCTCCCATAAGTGGGAACCAAGCTCCAGCACTGTGAACTCCTTGATGGAGGGTCAGTCCCAACCGAGACTGGTGAGACTGTGCACTGCTCAGGCTGGGGAGGCAGTGTCTGGTCCCAGGCCCTGCATCTCGTCTCCAGGGCTCTAAGGTTTTGCCTGTGTGTCACTTCCCGCCCTGCTTCCCGTTACACAAAGCCTTTGTGTGTCAGCAGATCCTGGGATGCCCCGCGGCACCTGCCTCTCTCCTCTCTCCCCGCCTCTGCGGCTCTGCCCTTTCCCGTTGTCACTTCTGGAGGCTGCTGCCTGCCTGTTTGGTGACCTTCCCCACTGCTCGGGCAATATTTTGGCCTCTGGCCATCTTAAACAATTAATGGAGGGGTGGAGAAACTTGCCGTGTTAAATTACTTCCTCCTTTGGGAGGGGGTGAGGTCTCCACATCGCTTGCCCGATCCCAATGCAGTTTGTTGCTGTTGCCTGAAGCGGTCACTGCTCTCTGTTTTCCTTCTAGAAGTTAGAAAAACAACATTTCAGAGCACTCTCCCTGTATTTCTCAGCATTTTACTTAACCTGCGGCGGTGCCTCAGGATCGCGTGGAGTGGAGAAACTTCTCTGGACTTAGAGAAAAACAAGCCGAGAGGAGGCGAGGGGGGAGGATTTGGCTGGAAACTCTTTGGGAAGCTGGAGACCTTCTCGGGATGCCTGCCTCATTCTCCTCCAGCAGCTATTCAGATCTTCCCGGGCGAAGGCAGCTCCCTGCCACGACGCGTCTGCATTGAGCAGGTCTGTGCGGCGGGCCAGGCGCTCTGAGGGACGGAGAGCAGCGATGCCCTAAGGAGCAGCCCGGGAGCGCTTCTGGCTCTGCCCGTGCCCGCCAGGTCTCGGCAGGGCTGCGGGATGCGGCACCCTGCTCTCGCCATGCCCCTCTGCCGTCTAGCGCTGGAGTTGGCTGTCAGAGAAACCTTCGAGGTCCCCTGCTCAGCCCCGGTAGTGTCATGAGTTAGATTAGTTGGAGCTGTGCTGGGGGCGGTGAGGGCTTGGATTACAGTCCAGAACTCAAAGTGCTTCGGTGGTTCACGTCGGAGAGGAGAGGAGACGCCCCGTCGCACACATGGAGGAAAAAGAGAAAAAACGCTGTCTTTGGAAGTGAGGGGGAATAAAGGAGGCCGGGAACATGGTAAGGAAATCTCTGCGAAGGGCTCTTGCCCTGGGCACGAGCAGGGCTGTGCGGGACGAAGCTGCTCCCGGGGCAGCCTGCCCGGAGCCAGCGCACGGCGCTAATGCCGGGAGTGGGAAACAGCTCTTTTGGCATTTCCCGTTACTCGAGTGGCACACTCTGCTCTTGGTGCCAGTCCTGGGCGGTGGCTGCAGGGACACAATTTCTTGTTGGCAGTGACCCCTGCGAGGTGCCTTTCGGGCTACAGCCCAGAGCGAGAAGCTGGGATGGGTCAGTTTGGGCAGAGCCTTGTCTTTTGTGCTGCCTGCATGCTGGGCTCTTCTACTGCCCTCACTCTTTGCCAGTCCTAGCTCTGGGCATTGCCCTCTTGAAGAGCCTTTTCTCCTGCCCCGAGTGGGCATCCAGACTACCCCTGGAGCTGAGCAGGGATCCTTCCTTTTCAGTGTCAAGTTCTGCACGTGGGGATCCGTGTCTGGAGGGGGAAAGGATGGTGAGCCCAGTGGGCAGCAGAGCAGCCAGACTCCCTGGGGGGCTGCAGGCTGTCCCTTGCCCAGCCACACTGGCACTGCCCTGCAAACAGAGGTGCCCAGCTCTGGGCTGTCAGTGGCTGGAGGGATTGCTGGCCCTGTGGTGACATGCCACTGAGCACCAATCTAGCTTCTATGTTTGCTCCTAGGCTCAGGAGATCCATATTCCCAGCAGCCCCAAATCTCCTGGAGGTGTCCTGCTATGTCATGGGCTGCTTCCCCACAGCAGAGGGAACAAAATCCATGGTGGGGGACAAGCAGCTTGCATTGCTGCTCTGCCTGGCAGTGACTTTTTTTTTAAAAGTTCAGCTTCTAAGCCAGCAGAAACTTGGCTTTCATTGAGGGATGAGTTGACCAAGTTCTGACTTCTGCAAGTTGAGCTAAGTTTACAGACCCATGTCTTTTCCCTTTTCCACCCTCCAGCTCCTCTGCAGACAATCCTGTTGTGCTTTTCATCCTCAACATGCCTGTCAGAGCCATGATGTGCTCTCTTCTGCCATCCTTCTGTGGAGGCATCTCACTTCTACTTCTTCACCCCAGTCAGAAGACATCTTTCCCTCATCCCATGTCTGGTGTGTTCCTGGCAATTTTTGGTCCATGCAGGTTACATTATGAAGTTGAAATCAAAGGACAGCACTGTTTGGGTTTGTGCAGGGTTGGGGCCATTCCTTGCAGGCTGCATTTGCTATATGGGTTGGAGCAGTGCTTGTGAAACTCTCCCCTGGGAGGCCTGAGGAGAGACTGGCTGCTGCTACTCTGCGCCTTCAGGCTGGAGGTGTCTTTCTGATTCCCAAGTGCTTCAGCCCTCCTTGTTGTTGTTTTAATGGGTGATGCAAAAGCTGTCTGAAGCAGGGGCCTTTGTGTGGAGCAGTACCATGACCAGTCCAGGTGTTTGGGCATTCCAGGACCGTGTATCACTCCTCAGGAGGGATTTTGTGCCTTTCAGGTGCTGAGTGCAGCTGGAAGGTATAGGAACCAGAGGCCAAGCTGCACCAGACCCAGAAATGAGTGTTGGCCACATTGTGGATACCTCTGGTCCATGGTGGTGTCTGTTCTCAGTGCTGTGGTAGACCAGTCTGCATTTTGGGAGGTGCATTCTTTGAGGAAACAAGTTGTGACTGTAGCTCCAAGCTGTTCTGATTAACTTGAGTTTTTTGTGTCCTGGTAAACCAAACAAGCCCTGCAGGCATAAGATTTGGATCTCAGTGAATGTGTGTCAGAGTGCTGGCCTGCAGGAGACTTTCCATGGCCTCCAGCAGTCTGCAGGACTCTTGGAGACTTGGCTCCTGATGGAGGTCTGGCAAGGCACCACTGCTGGCTGCCCTGCTCTGTGTGAGGCAGGTGATTCCTCTCCATGGAGTTTCAGTGTTAGAGCTGATGTGGGTGTGTGGGTACATAAGGTTGTGGCAGCTGGGAGACACCCAAAGCCCCATACAGGTGAGACATGTTGGGCCAAAGTATCCCACTTCAACTAGAAGGGACTTGTGCAGCTACAGAAACCCCATGGTGAGAGCAGGGCAGGAGCCTGGCTGGGATCTCTCTACCTTGCTTACCCATCATGGCTTTTGTGACTTGGGATCTCTCTTCATTCCCTGGTATTCCTAGGATTCACCTTGCCTGGTGCTTCCTGCAGAGGAGTTATGGTGGCACCTCTATGCTGGTAGGAGAGAGGATGAGTTTCAGCAGAAAATAGGGTCTTTCTTTTATCCTCCAGTTATGTCTTCTCCCAGGGTGGGAAGGAAATGAGTCTGGGAATCACAAAGAGCTTTAAGCATTGGGGATCTTCTTTCTTTATTTCTGTGCCAAAACCATGAGCAAGATGTTGGAACACAGACAAAGTCCAGAGACATAATCCTGAGCACATGGAAGCAGTTTGAAAGCACCTCCTCTGGGGTAACAAGGTTGACAACTTGCATTTTGCCCAGCTTCTTTTCAAAAGCACTGGGCAGGTGAACATGCTGTTCATTGTAACAATAAAAATAATGGTTAAATGCAAGTGACAGGCCAGCTGCATCCAGGTGTCTCCTTGCAGAAATTGCAAAATGTATTCTAGTACCACATGGGAATGGAAGACAGCAGATGCTTACAGTGAGACAACACAGGTGTCCAAGGAGGACTCTATGCTGAGTGTCAGGACATATTTTCTGAAAACCAGCATCTTGTGGCATGGCCCTCTCTGGTAGTGCTGCTGGACATCTACCTCCATGAGCAGCTGGCTCTGAGGGCATAACTTGCTAGCAGAAGAGATCATAACGTGAGAGTCTTGTCAACATCTCATGGCTGGTCACGTTAGACAGGGTAGCCAGCATGTCTGCCTCTAAATTCTAGAGCACAGGCACAGTGCTCAGCATACAGAGCCTCATTTTATATTTCCATCTCAAACATAACCGTGTCTGCAACCAATCTGTGTAAAATTTGAACCATCCTACAGCCTAAACCTGAGCTTTGGTGCTGAGGGTGGATGGAAGCCACGCCACAGGTACTACAGGCTCCTTTAGCACTGAAGTGTTGAAAAAAATCTCTGTTGAAACAATCGAGGTGTCTTCTGCAGAAACTATAAACTAGACCCACCTGTAGGCACTTGTACCAGAGCAATTTTTATTCCCGTTCTTGGCTTTCTACACATGATGGAACCCCCGTTCCAGTCCTGCAGAACTCAATGTCACTAAGTTCTGTAAAAGTGAGTAGTAGCACTGGGACCAGACATGTTGCTGACTGAAGAGCAGTAAAAAGCAAGAAGAGCTTGCCGGGGAAAAGCTGCCCACTTCTGGCCATGGGATGCTCTGTGTTTTTTGCACCACTCACAGTACCTGGTTTGCAGCTCAGAGAAGTGAGTGGACATACCCTTGTTGATTCTGAAGGTTTGACCATGCTAATACCTCTCTGCCACACCAAGTGCCTCATCTCTCTTGGCTGGCTTAGTCTTTCATTAAAATATTAACAAAAAATGGGGCCTTTCTTGTGGTAAGTGTGGTTTCATATGTATCCTATTTTTTGCATCACTGGACACCAAGCTGAAACTTCCAAGATCAAAGCAGCATAGAATGAGTCTGAAAGTCTCTCTGTCTGCTCAGATTTGCCATCCTGCCATCAGCCTGGGAAGCCCAGGATGAACCCTTGCTCCAGCTGGTGCAACCAGCCATTGATTTGAATGGAATCAAATGGCTCATCTGAAGAGAAGACTTGCATGTGCTCCTCCTGGACACTGGTGGATGTGGTAAAAGGGAGTCTCCATGGGGCATTATGGTCACCTGCAGTGGGGCACACTGTTGTGGCTGGATAGCGGTTTGCATGGTGCAGAGAAGGAAAGCTGCTGGAGTTCTGATGACCTTAGCTAGGTGTCCACCTTGAGCTTTGCAGCCTGTGTTAGGTGTGGCAGAGGCTTCCTGAGCAGGTTTCTTCAGGACAATACATTCCCCGAGGCTGCTTGTCAAATCTCAGTGCCTCCCAACAAAACCCCAGCGTTGCTGAGCCTCCAACATGGTTAAAGGATGTGGGTTATTTGCTGTCTGTTGTCATCTTGCTGAATACATTTACCTTTTGAACAAGGTCCCTCTCATATGCTCAGGAGGCTGGTATGCAGACCCGTTAATGGATCAAGGGGAAAAATGCCTGTGGATGTATTCTCCTTTGTGTTTGGGCTTATAACCACCCACGTTTTGGCATACATCCCTTCTGCGCACAAAGATCTTTTAGAAATTGCTAGTTAAATCTCCACCCTCCTTTGATATGTATGGAAATAATGGGACACGTGAGACTGTTTTCTGTTTGGAAAAAAAAAATCTATAAAGGGAGTAGCTTTAAAAGCCTGTGTTCACCCCTTTCTAACTCAGGAGTTTAATGAAAGAAATGCCCTGAATTTATGACTGATTTACTTAGCTTTCCGGGAGGCATGCATTTAGAGCTGTATCTAAATATAGGGGAAATGTTTTCATCTGAATCTGTCCCAGGTTTGCTGCTTAGGGGCAGGAGGAGAACTTGAGCAAACAAGTGTCTGTTCTCCAGTAAGCTCAGAGAGTCTTGGAACAAATCTTGGTCCCTCTGACCTGGAACACTTCTCCCTTCTTCAGCACAGACTGATGCTTTTTGGAGTGACCCATGGCTGAGCTGCCATAACCATGGACATCCCTGAGATAACTGCTCTGTCCTTCTGGTTCATCCTTCCTGACAGCCTCTTCCTAAGAGGCATCTGATCACTGATGCAGGATGCTTTCTCCTATCAATGTGCGCAGGGATGTGCTTCTCCAAGGAAGGTCCTTCTGACCTCACTGTTTTCTCATGCACTCAGCCATCCCCTCCTGGAATTGCAACTCTGCCTGCAGAGCAGTTTCTGTCCCCCTCTGACATAGCAGGACTCGTATTTCATGAGCACATGGTAATACAGAGTGTTTTAAAGCCAAAAGGAACTACAGCTCATCTGTTATGGGACATTGGGACCACAGAGTGTTACCTAGCTCCCATATGGAGTCTGGGAGCTCTTTAACTAAAACAGGATCATTTTTATGTGGCATCCACCCTCGGTTATGGAGGTTGCAAGATGGAAAATCCACCAGTCCCCAAGGGAGTCTGTCCAGCAGCTCATGCACCTTGCAAAGGGAAGACGTGAGATCTGAATATAAGTCCAGAATGTGTGCAACACTGGCACAGAACTGATAATCTAAATACTGACTCCATGAGGATCGTTTTTGGCACTCATCAGCTGGCCCGATGAAGGATTATCATTTTCTTTTTGAGCACAGGCGGCTGCCCATCTGTTGTAAGATGCCCCCAGATGGGTGTCTGAACACAAGGGGTTGGCTGTGGCCTAATGCCTCTGACTAGAAGGTGTTAAAATGAGCTGACCTGTTTGGTGAAGAATTTACTTAGGGTATTTTATAGCTGGGTGGTATAAAGAAATCTTTCGTCTGCCTGGAGTACCCTATTAGTTGGTACCCATTAGGCAGAAATTAGGCACAACATGTTGCTGCTTGGGTTGGTTTGCCAGATGGATGCCAATGCCTGAAGTTGAGAGCAGAGCAAATGCTGTCACTAATAATAGGATGAATGAGCTCAAGTAATTTCTTTTGTTGGATAGCAGAGAGAATGGTTTTTAGTGAATTTGCAGAAAGAGCCGTATAAAGAAAGGAAGTCGGCTGCAATGTCTCAGGACTTGTCTTGTAGAAGGGGCCTGTGAAATTCTTGGCTCTGTCTGTGATCTCTAACAGGATTTAGCAAGCCTTGTCTGAGCCTGTTGTAGGAACATGACACTTGGAATGTGGAGGTCCTTGGCTGGACCTTGGCATATGGTGCCATGGCCACAGTGTCGGTGCCCGAGGCAGGGCAGCCTGTGCAGTCTGGCAGCAGGAGTGAAGATCCAGGCAGTCTTGAGGAGGTGGAAAGGTGAACATGGCTAACAATGGGCAGTGAAACCATGGCTGCCAGTGCTCATGCTCCTCCAGCATGAGTCTGTTGCTGAGAAGGTTGTTCTAAAAGTACCCAAAGCTTTGCAGCACACAGAGTACAACCTGGTTAATTAATTGCATTGTTAGAACTATGCCAGTGATATATAAAAAAAAATCTGTGCTTAGACAGTTATTTCAGATTAAGGGCTTAATCCCTTGATTAAACTAAACCAAAATAAGCTGGTGTCCAGCTGTAGGATGGTGTTTTATACACAGCTCTTCTCATCCACTTGCAGGCCCTTGTTTCAGCTGGAAGATGTCTGTTTAAGGACAGGCTTTGATCTGTTCTCTCAACTGCCCTTTAAACACCTATATCATCTCCTTGATCTATTTCTAATAGAAAGTAATTGGTCTTTGAGAGCAGGCTCATTTGTTGCTATGGTTAAGACCTACCTCCTGGTCAGTACATTGAGAACTCGTCTGGGAGCAGGACATGTCTCTGTGAGGAAATGCTTATCTTCATTTCCCAGTTCTTCCCCTCTCTGACTAAAAGACAACTTACTCGGATTGTGGGTAACCCCCAATTTGGCCTCTTTAATCTTCAGCAGTTGTCAGCAGCTCTTCTGATGTGTTGGATGTTGTGCAGACAAAGAAGAAAGTTACAATCTCTTCTCTCTCTGGAGTACAAACACTAAAGGGTAGAGAGGAGTAAGGTGAATTAGAGGAAGGTGCTGTATTAGACCCAAGTAAACAGGGGTCTTGGGCTGGGGAGCAGGCTCAGGTCGTGTTGCCATAAGGTAATGCCTGTGTTAGGCCACTTGCAGTGTGGTACAGAGCCAGGGATGTACCTGAACCAGGCTGCCTCTGCTGCCTGCTATTCCCTGCCTTTTGCTCCAGCACGGGGACTGCCTTGGTGTGGCTGTGCACTCTCAAGTTCAAAGCTCACAGGAGGTCATGCTTCACTTTCAAAGGAATCTGGGGTGTCCCCCCTTGAGAGAAAACAAACCAAGCCTGAGCTTGGAGAGATCACCCAGCTTTGGGCCTGCCTTTCCCCAGCTGCGCACGCCCAGACCTACAGCATGCGCAGAGCAGGGACCTCGGAGCTGAAAAGCAAATACATCATTTTTCCCTTTGTTTAATTAAATGAGAGATCATGAGTTAATCGCTTCCAAGCGCTTGTTTTCCTGCAGTGCCTGGAATGATAATCCTGTGTGCTGCCCAGTAGGAGCTGCTTTGGCTGCCGCAGCCGCGTCAACACGGAGTAGGGCTGGGAGAACAGAGGGAGGCATCTGGAAATGATTCCCTGAGTTCCGTCTGCAGAGCACCACTCCCTGCAAAGCTGTAGGAGCTGGTTTATCCACAGGCTGTGGAGCAGTCCTGCCTGCCCCAGTGCAGGGGATCTGAGCCAGGCTCCGGCCATGCCTTCTGCAAGGGATGCCATGGTGGCATGCAGAAAGCAGCTTGCTTTTGGAGGTACAGCCCTTCAGCAAAGCTGGCCTGCGTGAGACTGCAAACACTTGCCTCCCAAGTGGAACTGGGTGCTGTTCTTTCCTCCCTGAAAAGCCTAAAACAATAGCCCAAAGAGCAGGTAGAGCTGTTCCTGGTTATCTCACAGGAAGGTGGTGTAATTACAGGAGTGGGAATGCCTGCCTACCCCTAGCTGCGCCACTTAATAATACATTATTTTATTCAGAGGAAGGCAGGGTGCCGAAGGCAGGCGCCCTCTTCTCAGCCTCCCCCTGAGCCTCAGAGCAAGCAGCAGAGGGGGAGCTGGCACTTGCTCTGGGAAGATTTTTCTCTCTTGAACTCATTGCCACTGTGATTAGAACAGCTCAGGAAATAGGGCTGGGAGGGTTCTCTCTGCAGCAATGGAGTGGGAAATCTCAAATTTTGTCAGAAAAACGAGTCTTGTTTTTAGCCAAAGTCCTTTCTGAACACAGAAATCTCTTTTATTTAAAGGCAAAGCAGCCTGTCTTTCGGCTTTGTTTCAGAAAGTGGAAAGGCTTCATGGAAAGCCCAGAGGTCTGTTTTTACTGGAAATGAGGTTTCTCACGTCAGCTGAGAGCTGAGCAGCCCCAGCCAAGTGGTGCAGCACGGCAGCCTTTGCTGGCGGAGGGACCAGCTAACCTGGCCCTGCTCAGCGCCTGCTGTGAGCTCCTTTTCCCCCAGTCCCAAAGCTGGCTGGGAGCCATGGGCAGGCGCTGTGTTGTGCTGCTTGGAGCTCTGCCTCTTCCCAGTTTTGCTGTTATTTCTACTTTCCAGTCTGGGGTGTGGGAGGGCTGGGTCATTTCTTCCCCTCACCTTTGCACACTCTGGTCTCTCCTGTCCTGCCTTTTCACAAGGCCACCTGGGCAAGAGGGGAGAAAGTGGGTGCGTGCAGGACGTGGCCAGGCTCCGGGCAGCCTGCAGAAGAAGGGCAGAGCTGCGGGAGCTCCTGGCAAGGTCTCCCTGCTGAGCGGGAGCCGAGACGCTGGATGAGTCAGAGCTGGGTGTACCACGGGCACCCCTCGCTGTGCTCGCAGCCTCGCCGGGCTCTGCTCCACTGCCCAGCTATGCTCCTTGCTCTGCCAAGCCACGGCAAGCTTGGGATTTAACTGGGGCACTTTGGGACATGTAGTTTCATTCTCTGGCAGCTCAAGCGAGGGTGTAGGTTTGTGAAAACAGAGCTGTAGGTTCTTTAGCTAAATTCCTGTTGCAGGATGAATCGTCAGCGTGTTACATGGGCCAGTCCAGCCTGCTGGAAAGGAGCGTTGTCTGCCATAAGTCATGGGTTAGTCAAACTATTAGTCTGGTCTCACCAAAACAATCTTTTTTAGTAGTCTGCAGACAGCATCTGGGCTGTCAGCAGGGAAGATCTGTGCCTCTTCATGTTTGCCTTGACCAAGACTCAGTACTTTGTAGGCAAAATGAGAAAAGTGCTTGGCTGAGTTGTAGGGAAAATGCTGCCAAGGCACTGTGGTCCCAGGTGGGTCCAGAAGCACTGCAGGCCTCCCCTGCACTGACTTACATTGGCCTGAACCACTTGGATTGCTCTCTCTTGCTTGAAGAGCACGGGTATTCTGATGCTGTGTGAAGTTTGTGTGTAGCCCTGGGGATGATCTCTCTGCTCCCCAGGCAGACTGACTTTTTGTTCTCCAAACCTGTACGAGGTTCTCCAGGGTTCACACTTAATTGGTGAGCATTAGGTCTCAAACAGGAAGAAGTTCAGTCCTGAGCCAGAAAGAAATGTGGAATGACAGGAGTTCCCAGTGGCTGGAGCTGCTGTGTTGATCTCTTCATGACCACAAAGGTAGGCAGAAAATTCAATCTGTGTACCTCGAAAAGCCTAAGAAGCTCCTAGTTACTCCAGATGCCTCATGACAGGCTTCTCTCCCATCCTCCAGTGTTTGCTTGCACCAGGAGAAGTAAATGTCTCCCCTGTGCAGGGTTGCAAAAGCTGCTGGACTCCTCTTCTGCACAGGCACTTGTGGCCTCGTTGCTGATTGACTCCTGTTTCTTGCTGCAGTTTGTGATGGAGTGGGGTTTTAAGGGCTCAGCAGCAGAGCTTTGCCACAACAGTCTTTATTGTTCTATTTGTCACAGCACCCTGTGTTATGCAGGGGAGAGAGGGCAGCCCACCCACCCAACTGCTCAGACCCAAGCCCTCTGCTGGCTGTGAACTCCTCCTGGGTTCTCACTGCTCCCCTGCCCTTTTGGGTGGGACAGTGCTAGGTTGTTCCTGTCACATGGCTCAGCCCATGGAGCCCATCCCATCCCCATGTGGTGCTTTCCTCTTCCCTCCCTGTGCTCCAACCCCTGTCCCGGCAGACAGCTCCCAGCTGAGCGGCAGTGAAAGCCAGTTTGGCCGGACGTGACCTTAACCTGGGCTTTATTTAGCGCCTTGATTTATAGAGGAGTTATTTTAAAAGCCTGTTTCTCATTTGGGAGGTGTGGTGTAGTGGTGGCAGTGAGCTGGAGTTTATAGGTCCTCCCTTGCTATTGACAAAGAATCATTTGAATCCCAGGACTCCTTTTGCTTGGGGAGATGCTCTCTGGCTTGCTTGGAAAGTGCTCCTGTTGGTGTTTGTGCTCAGTGGATGAAAAGGAGCACATGTCCAGGACTTTTCCTGTGAGAGGGATGTGGCAATGGTGTTGGAGGCAGGGAAGCCTGAAATTTGCAGTCCCTGAAGGAGGCTGTTTGTTCAGGAGGCTCCTGTGCCAGGCAGTTGTAGTGGAATTGTGCTGGGGAAGAAGTTCTGCCTCCATGGATCCTTGTTTAGTTTAGCTCATTCTCCTTCTCTCCAGGTGCTGTTCACTCATCCTGGGCCACAGAAGTCTCTCCTCTGGGGGTTACATTGCCTGTTTGAGATAAAGGATGGAACCTCTGGGACAAGTTGCCAAGAGATTGTGGAGTCTCTTCCTCTAGAGATATTCAATAGCTTTCTGGAGTAACATTCCCTAGGGGGCCATGCAGGGATCTAGGGGGCTCCTGGCATGTCTAGAGGACTTTGGAGCAGGGAAGTTGGACTAGATGACCTCCAGTAGTCCCTTCCAACCTTACTCATTCTATGATTCCATGATGTTGTTTATAGGTGAGATGGGCTCTAGACTTCAGGATTATCAGCCTCAGGGGCACAGGCACTATCCCCTTCTCTGGTTCATGTGAGCTCCCTGTGCCTGCAAACGCTGTCTCCTCCATGTGCATGGCAGCCGGCCCTGCCTGCAGTCTGGATGTGGGGGATTGCCCATCTGTGCTCTGGCACTGCACAGCAGGACCATGAGGCCTCTTGCAGTCATGGCTGAGGTGCTTTCCTCCAGCCCCTCTGCAGTCTGTGAAGTTAATTAGTGCAAATAAGGAGCCCCATCTCTAGGATTGTGAGCTGGGTTAATGAGTCCCTTATTGAAGGAGAATGTGTTGCTGTTGGAGGCTCCAAGTTCTGCCATGTTCAACCCTCTGCATTTTCAAGGTGGTTTCTGAGGCACTGTCATGTTTCCATCCAGGCAGGAGCTATCCCTGGGTGACCATCCTGGGTGGGAGCACTGAAGAAGAGTGTCACCTCCACGTTTATCTGTGGCACACAGAGGCTGCTGTGTTCTGTAGCTTTGTTCTGTACCTTGATCTGTAGCCTCCCAAGGACGCTGGTTCTACAATCCCATCCAGCACTGTGGGATGTGGGAATCTACTTCCTGTTTGGGGCTTTTTCTGCAGAATTAGAAGAGATTGGTGCAAACATCTCTTTCTGCTGAAAGGTAGTGGTTAAAACCTTTGCTCTATCCCTTAGAATCCTACACAGCTATCATGCCTTTGTGGTATAATCCAGCCAGAGGGAGATAAAGCCTCTGTGCTTGGGAGTGCAGTTAGCACTGCACTCTGTAATGGCTACAGGCTATGGTTATTCTGTATTTTACTAAAGGAAGGATAATGTACAACCTGGTTTATTTTAACCATATAAAGGATTTTTGATTTGGTGCCAATGTTAATAATTGTTTTGTGAAGGCTAAGGCAGCAGGAATGGTGTGAGAACCTTAGAGCGATGCACTGACTCATGTGCAAATATTTTGACTTCTTTGTTTTATTTGCAACAGTAAACTTAACAAATTTATTCTGGGGAGGGATTGATATCTGAAAGAATTTTGCTCAAGCAGGGCATAGGCACAGAAGATGGTGCAGAACCAACTCCAGCTGGTTTTGACGGATATTTTGAACTTGTGGACTGTGGAGGTTCAGAGGGACA
>JAHLSL010000036.1:4741987-4822631 GCA_025920805.1 Petroica traversi | reverse complement strand
GTGCCCCGCGTCCCGAGCAGGGACAGAGGTGAGGGCAGTGGGTGCCCCGCGTCCCGAGCAGGGACAGAGGTGAGGGCAGTGGGTGCCCGGCGTCCCGAGCAGGGACAGAGGTGAGGGCAGTGGGTGCCCGGCGTCCCGAGCAGGGACAGAGGTGAGGGCAGTGAGTGCCCCGCGTCCCGAGCAGGGACAGAGGTGAGGGCAGTGGGTGCCCCGCGTCCCGAGCAGGGACAGAGGTGAGGGCAGTGGGATTTCTCTCCTAATGAGAGAAATATGAGGGCCGTGGGCACTGGAGGAGCTCAGGATGCTGGTGGCCCACCTGGCTGAGCTGGACCGTGGGCTCAGGTGATGTGGAGGTGAGGGGGTGTCTGAGGAGTCCTGTGGGAGAGGGAAATCTACGCTGGGGCTGTTCTGCTTGTGCAGCACAGTTTGGGGAGGTGATGCAGAGACATGAGCTGTGCTTGGAGGCCTACCTGGCACTCCCTGGCCTGCCCAGTCGCCACAAATGTGGGGTTGGTGGGAGGGCCTTTAGGGAGGGCTGCACAGGGCTTAGCATTACGTACTGGGGGCTTTTGGTGAGGTGTGAAATGTCTGGGAGAATGGTCAGCAAGATCCTTTCTTACTTGGTTGTGACCCTGTCTAGCCGTGACTCATGATTTATTACTTCCAGAGTGGTAGTACAGTGAGATCGAGGGAAGCTCTACCTGGTACACTCTTCAGAGTTGGACCCAGGTTATTCCATATTTTACTTAAAAGTCTGCTTGATTGATCTTTTAAATTTATTATTTATGAAATCAGTTTAATTTTCTGTGGACTCTTCTTCCTCAAGCCTCCACTGTACGCCCCTTCCTTTGTCTTTACAGCCTGAAATCACAGAGTTTCTTACTAATTGCTTTTTGAAAGCCTTGACTGCCTTTCAGAGAGTCTAAATAAAAGCAATGCTTCCTCCTTAGTTCATAGTTCAGATGCTCCATGTGAGTGTTTTCTAAACACACTGGAGGGAGAAGCATTAACTCCTGTCTGAATGACTACTGTAGAGTCTTGAGAGCACTAGATCTTTTGTCAGCCTCTGCAGTGACAAAAGTTTTGGCTTCATGAAGTATTAGACAAGTTCCTGGGCTTCATCTGGGTGTATTAAAATCATCAGCCCGTGTGTGATTCCTCAGGGACTGGAAGGGGTGTTCCAAGGAGGTCTGTCTCTGCTTAGCACAAAATTAAAAACCAGGTTTTGCCCCTGGCCTTGAGGTGACGTCCTGAGCTAAGTGGTCTGTTCCAGCCTACCCATTGCTGTAGCTCTAGAAGATTTCAGCTTTGTGCCATTTTTGTCATTGGTGCCCAGCTCTTTCCTCAGAGGCAGCTTTATTCCTGGCTGCAGCCACTTGGGGGTAGAGGGTGTTCCTGGTACTCCTCTGATGAGCCTGGTTGGCTTAGTAGTGTTTGGACACAAGAAAAGCAAATCCTTGAGCCCCCAAATGAAATGTTAAAGGGACTTAACAATAAGCTTCTTCACATGATCTTCCCTTTGAAGGTGCATTTTGGAACTGGGAGCAGCATGAGGATGCTCCACTTCTAAAGTTCTAAAGCTCTGTAATGTTTAGGCTATTGTGGGACTTGCATTCCTGCTTTGGATGTTACTCTGGCTCTTGATGCAGTTTAGACTGTGGCTTTGTAGGGTTTTTCAGGAACTTCAAAATGCATTGTGCATTTTGGTTTTGGTGATATTGTTGCTGAGTTTTCTCCTTATGAGTCAACAGGCAGGCAAGTAAACATCGAAGCAGTGAGGCTGAGTTTTTGAATTTCTTAGTGTATGAATGGTCCTCCGGTGGGTTAGTCTGCATCCAAATGTTAGCAGAATCTCTATATCAAGTATGTGCTGATGGAATTCAGCTTTATGCTGCTGCTGTTTGCATCTTTCACTTTTCAGTCCTGGCCAACCCAGGACAGTCCTATAAACTGTAATAGTCTGGGAATTGATCTTTGACTGCCTCGTCTTTCCCTGAAAGATCCCTGGTACAGACCCTTGGCTGTAATATACCTACTAGGAGATATTCTAATGGGAGAAGAGGAATTGGTGTGGTGTAGGGTGCAATGGTATAGTCTCTTCTGGAAAACTGCAAATTGCTCTAGTTTAAAACTTATGGACAAAATACTTGGCTTGGGCACTTTTGTAGGAGCCACAAGCTTTATTGACTGAGATGTGTGAGTCTTGAGCTTGACATAAAGTCCATGAAGTACATTTAGCCTAAGGCCTGTTGGAGCCAGGAGCAGCTTGTGCAAACTGCTGCATGAAGTGGTCTTGATTTGCTGAGTTTAACTGTGCTGTGGATGAAAGGAACTTACTGATAGAGGCATCTGTGTCTTGCAGATCAGAAATCCTGAGAACATTCAAACTGCACAGCTTAGCTGTGCCTGTGAGGGAAGTACAAGCTGTGTGTTAGGTTGTAGGGCTTTTTGGTTCTAACTTAATAGAAAGTGGAAAGAAGGGGAGGTGGGTCTGCTCTGAGTCAAGGTTAGAATAGAAAGGTAATAATATGATCTTTCAAGTAAATGAAAACTAAAGTGCAGTTCAGCTTTGTAGTGGTACAGTGTGTAGGTACATCAGTGGGCAGTAGCAGTAAGTGTTCAGAAGTAAAACTGCTGTGACTGAACTTGACTGTTTCGAAGAAATGGAACTGGCAGGTCTCCATCCTGGAATATGGAAGAAGTTACCATATAATGCTGAATGTCTGGTAACAGGGATTTTATTGAATCTGTTAAGTCAGGGCTAGTGACAAAATACAGAGAACGAGCTGAGCCTACAACATCATGCACTGAGCAAGGACTGAATTAACTGACCCATGAAAAACTGAATAACGTTTTCATGTGGTTTGCTCCATGGCAAGTAGTGTCACACCAGCCTTTTTAATAAATCAGCTCTCTCTAGAGAGATAAGTTTCATTGTTTAATCTCTGCCATAAAGGATTTATTATGGTGTCATATGCAAGATTAATTACTGTGCCAAAGGGATTGAGGTTTATGCAAGAATTACAAGATGGCTACAAACTGGTGAAAGGGATAGTGTTTGTAATGAAGGGAAAACAGAGTTGGAAGCAGGAGTGTGATAAACGCAGTGCTTCTCATCCATGACCTTGGCATAAAAAGTAAAGGTATGTATGGCATGTTTGTGGTGAAATCAGCCTGGGACACACAGACAATAACCTGGAAACAGGAGGGTGACAAATACATTGCATAAGATGAACTCTACAACTTTTTACTTAATTTTATGTAGCGGTAGACTCAGAGGACAAGCGTGTGCCTCCACAAAGTGACAGGCAGAACTTCTGTTGTGAGCTGGAGTTCATCAGTTTGAAAAGAAAAACCAGTAGGTGCCTGGGTTTCTGTAGGGGCGTGACTGAAAGACAAGTGGGATCTTAGCTTTAAGAGATGCTTCTAGCACATTTGGCAAGTGCTGGTGCCATTATAGACAGGATTTTGTTTTGCACAATGAACAAATGGAGGAAAGAAATGTGTTTTTAAGAAAGGGGCATTAGAAAGGAGATGATGAAGGCAGACATGCTAAGGTGATGTGGCACGGGTTAATGAGTCTAAGCAATGGGAACACATCCAGAAAATATAGGGTTGAAGAGGAGGAATTACTGAATCTGAAGGATGATTTGGATTTCCAAATCTGTGAGCAACTTTGCTTCAGATGCTAGGAGAGTTAGAAATCTGGCTGGGCTGAAAGTAAGGCTTGATAAACATAAGAAAGAAATTGCTTTATGCCAGTACCTGTTGTTTCAAGGTTTGTGAGGATCCAGGAAGTTCCTTTCAGTTCTCCGGTTTCTCTGCTGCATGGCAGAATATTTGAATTAATTGAATCTAAAGCCTTGTCATACAGAAAAAGATGAAATTAATTATGGAATTGATTGCTTATATGATGGTTTGATTTAAATCTTACCCAAACAGAATTAAGTTCAAAGCACTGAAATTATTTTTTGAAGTTGTGATAAAGCTGTAAATAATTGAGTCAAGTTAGTTCAGCCATGAAACTTCAGTTCTTTTACTTGGATGGGATTTGTATGAGGCATGGCCTGAGTGCTGCTCTGTTTTGGGAGTGAGGACTTTGCTGGTATGTTAAGTGTGGTTCCTCACGTCTGATGGCACTTGCTGCCTTCTTTTTCTGTGGCTCTGCTGAGCTTTCCTCAGTTACTGCTTCCTTTCTCCTGTTTTGTCTTTGCAGTGGGAGGTTGCAGCCCCCCCGTGTAATTTGTGCCCACCTGTCTTGCATAGGTGGTTTGTGTTGGCAGCTTTCCTTGTTTCTGCTTTTTTAAGAGAAGGCCTCAGTGTGAAAAACGTGTGCACCAATAACCAAAGAGTCTAAACTAATCTGTTTTCTTGATCTCTCTTGTTGAAAAGCTTGAGCTGAGATCTTTTCCTGGTGCTGAAAACACTTTCTCTTGTCTCCACAGGCTCCATACTGCGGATTGCTGTTTCGCCACGCGGGCTGGCCCCTGTGCATTCAAGAGAAGATTGTAATCCAGCTATCTTCCATTGACTGGCGAATCTTGAAGCCTGGTGACTTCTACCTGCAGGTGGTCCCCTCTCTGAAGAAGCCTCCACGAATTGTGCTGAAATGTTTGGCAAAAGAGAAGCATAATGTAGAAGAAGTGGTGATTCCAGAAGTCTCATATACCTCTATTTTTACGCTGGAATGGTTGAGTACGTTCAATGGAGAGCGGATGGGCATAGCACTGGAAAATTGTTTACTAACCACTGATGACAAAATATTTCGTGTCCCCTGGAATAAAGTGGTTAATCCTGAATTTATAAATAAACCAAAAATAATTGAAAACAATATCATCTCTCCAGAAATAACAGAGGAACGTTCAATTTTGTGCCTCCCCACGGACCGTACTGATTGCCATTCACCAGACCTGAGGTCTCAGTATCTACAGGAACTACGTCCAAATCAAGACAACGCTGTCATTAGCAGCACAGCTCCACACTTAAGTGAAGCTCTGGTCAATGGTGTTTGTACGAGTCCTGTGACTCAAGAAAACTTGGGAAGTGACCTTGAAGGGGAGTACGTTGAGCTGGCAGAAGTTTCACTGCCCAGGTTTGGGCTACAAACAGGATCTTTAACCCAGTCGCTGGGGTTAAGTTATCTAACTCAGCCCAGAGCACGAGTGAATGAGTCTAAAGGCAAGCACAGGTTTATTGTTGTACAAGACAGCACCTATTGCAAGAACTTAATTAAGTCAGCATTTATGCAGAAGGAGCACTGTCAAATGGACACTCTGAGCGCTTCTACAGAAGTTCTGAAAAATGTTACTCCATTGAAAGGCAGCAAAATGATGGCACATGGTGAGCAGTCTCCAGAAGGTCAGCTGATCCCAGTTGATCCTGGCAGCATGGGTGATAACTTTCCTGAGGCTGAGTCTCCTGCTTGCTGTGCAGAACACTCATCTGCAGAGCAGGGGACTCACAGCAAACACTCACTGGATTGGAGATATGCACTGTGCAGCTACAGCGATGTCTGTGCTGGAGATGGTGTCAGCTGCAAAGCACAAGTGCCTGGGGCCCCTGGAAACACGGAGGGAGAAAGTGATGGACCCAGTGAAAATGCTGGTGTTGAAACATTGAAGCAGAGCCCAGAAGTGGTTCTACATGCTGCTGCTGCTGCTAAAGAGGAGGTGATGCAGGAAGTACACACAGAACCACTGACTGAGGGTCAAAAGGAGGCCACACTGATGGATACTTCTCCTGTGTCTGTCCTAGGACCTTTGGGACCATGTTGCACACTAAAGGAAGGTTCTGATGTTTCTTGCCAGGGTGTCAGTGGAAGTGTTGAGCCAGTGCAGGTCACTACATTGCCTGAGAATTCAGATGTAGGTGCAGAGAGAGACTCTCCTTCAGGGATTGTGGCAGATATAAGTGCTTGCTGCAGCGATAAGGAAGCAAATACCAGTTCTCCATTAAATCCTCCTGAACAGAACCAAGGAGATGTAGATGAATTTGAGGTGAGAAGGAGAGACAGTCAAGAGGAAGTGAAAGAATCTAAAGAAACGTTGACTGCAAATGAGAATCAGACTAGTCATAGTCACTGTTTTGTGAAAGCTGCAGTGAATGGAATCTTGTCAGATGGTGAAGAGCAAGAGCATAAAAAGGCTGAAGAAGCCATACTACTCCAAACTGCCCTGTCAGCAGAGGGAAATCAGGTGGCAGAACAAATAAACAACAGTGACTTGTTAGGTTCTGATGCACAAGAAGAAGACTCAAGTCAGTTCAAAACCCAGAGATCTAGAGGGAGGTTTGAGGAACCACAAACACTGGTGGAAAACCATGGCTGTGAAAGTGAAGAGAACTCTGTGCTGAACCCAGAGGGTGTTACAGTACAGGACTTGCAGGGTCAGGAGAAGAACCAGGAAAGTTTTTCTTATGGGGAAAGGTTGAAGACTACAGCCTCAAAAACACTGGAATCCATTGCAGAGGAATTGGAGGTTGGACCACTGTCCTCAGGACCTGCTGAGGAGCATACAGAGCCTGCCACTCTGCACTCCCAGCCAGAGGCAGCTTTTGGGGCAGCATCTCCTAAAGGTACAGCCATTGGATGTTTTTGTGGTTGTGTTTAGTATCATGGATTGAAAACCAAGTCCTCAATGAATACGACTTGAATACGACTTATGATGCAGGATTTGATAATTACATCTGGGAGGCTTTGGGGCAATAGCACAAAATACTGGGAAGTGATTAAATTGTAATTTTATTGTGGCATGAAGTTAGCTTTCTCTTCACAGGTGGGTTTATTGTGATATTTTGTTTAATAACTCTTTGCCAATTTACATGAATACAGAATGAAGTTCCATTGTTAGAAACTTTTAATTTCAATTAATCTGATTGCTGGTGACCTCCACCTGCCACATTAATGATGTGCAGAATGTGTGAAGAGAGACTTGTCTAACGGTACAAGTCTTTCATAGTTGAGAACTGGCTTTAGGAAGATGGTTGTAGCAAGAGGAAGCAGCAGTGGGTGCCTCAGTAAGACATTAGCTGTGTAACATGACCTGAAGATCAACAAATGTATGTGCAGGTTACTGATTTAAGCAGCAAACTGCAGAGCTGAGGGATCCCCCCATCTTTGCTGCCTTTCCCTCTGGCAGGCTTTCTTCAGCTTGATTATGTTTCAAGTAGGAGCTGTTTAACATGAGTGGGAGAGCTCAGAAATTAACCATCTAACTTCAGCTCAGGTAGAATGTTCAAGCAGGTATTACCCAGATTTCCTAATGCTTGGGCTCCTGAGCTGGAGCTGTGCTACCTCAGAAGGAATCAAGAGGGCAATCCAGATGTCTGCCTTTTGCACCAGACTGTAGGCAGGCGCTGTGAAACCGCACGGGCCCGGTGTGGGCTTTGCCCAGCTCTGCTGAGTCTGGAAAGTTGCAGCTCGATCTGCAGATCACATGGAGGACGGGTGTGTGGCGGGGGCGGGTGGAACGTGCCCTTCCAGTTCCACAGCTCTCATTCCCTGAGACCCCTGGCTAGGAAAATTACCCAGCTTGAAATATTGGAGTGAGGACTCTTAAAAGAGTTGGCATACAGACGCATGTTGCTAGAGCATGTTTGACCCTGTAGGGCAACAGATCCAGAGCTGGTTGTCTTAGGACGTGCTGCCACTGTAATGCTTGCCCCGGTCCCAAATTGTGTGGCCAAGAGCTGCAGCATGATTCCCTTTGTCTACACACTCAGCTGCTTCACAGGTGTCCAAAAGTCACATTTTACCTGATGTCTTTAGCGACCTCCTAATGGATCTAAATTAGTGTCCATTGATTAAAATAAAATTTCATTAACATTTGCATCAAACTAATTTAATTCCATAGTTAGGGGAGCCTAGGGTTGCCAGGCATTTCTGATACTTTTAAAGCGATAAGCATTTCTCTTCTGTGAAATGGAGGGATCATCTCAAAAGTTTCTGCAGTACACATTTCTCTGAGCATCTACCACCATGAGCAGAAGAAAAGGGATCTCCTTCTGCCTGTCTATGGGTCTTGGGGAATATATGCCAGGGAAATAACCATGCTGTTGGTATCCATTCAGCTGGCCAAGCTGAACATGGCTTGACTTCATGCTTGCTCAGGACCAGGCCTTGGAGCACCAGTCTCTGTTGAGTGCTGGGTGGACACTTTGCTCATGAGTACAGTGGTTGCTTCTTCAGTGTTCCCATCTCTTCTGTCTAAAATTAGCCAGGTCCAGCTCATTATGAGATAATAAGTGTGGTGTTCTCACTGCTCCAAAGAATCGTGGCCACTGCTGGAGATTTCAACAGTGATGGACCCCTCTGAGTACATATGGAGTTTGTTTTTAATGAAAGACAGTACAAATTTTTCTGGGGATTTGCTGAAATAAGTGATATTCGTGGCTCAAATCTGCTGATGTTAAATTTAGGCACTGCAGATTAAGAAAAATGCAAACCTTGTTATCTCAGTGTTTGTAAAGCAAAAGAAACAACCTAAATTGCCAGGAAAACCACCCAAACTAACCAAATAAACTCTTCAAGGCAAAGGGCACCTCAAGTGTCTCTTAATGCTGGCAGTATTTCTTAAACACTATAGCTGGCTCTATAAAAAGCTTAATCCATTCAATTACATTTGATTGCTTTGAGATCCAAACAATCCATCCCCTTATCTAGCCCCATTAAACCCTCAGAGATATACCTATAAGATAATTTAGAGATAAAATTACAAAGCAAAGCAAATGTCCTACAAATGGGCTCTGCTTTTCCAGCAAGGCAGTTCTGTAGGTTAAATTCTCTGTGTCTTGTTGAGGTCATTTTGCTACTATGATTGGAAACTGTGGGTATCTTGCCTAAACTATAAATAACAACAAGGCTTAAGCTTTACTGGGTCAATTCAGATCTGAAGTTCACACCTCAGCAGCAGTGGGCAGAGGCACAATTTGCACTGTATGAGGTGGAGGAGCTTGCTTGTTACAGCAGATGTTGTAGATTACGTCAAAATGCACGTTCAGAACTGGGGCATCTGAGTTTGCTTTGTCTGCAGGTTTTTCCTTGTCCCTTAACTCTCTCCCTTTACTTCCAATCTCAGTGAACTTGTTTTCTGCACAAATATAGTCCAACTTAGAAAGACTTAGATATAAATAGAAATAAAGTCTGAAGTCAAATGTGAATGGTTTTGAGTTGGTGGTTTAAGATTTTCACTGGTTCCATTCACAAATAATGTGACTGCTGTTTTTTCCTAATGACTAACATCTAAATGAAAGTGAATTTTGAAACTTTGCAGCTCTGGAAAGAATTCCTCTATTTTGTGGGTGGAAAATACCTTGATATTCAAGAAATAGGCTGAAAAGCCACACTGGGGCATATTCAGCAGCACCTGTTAGGGCGTTCCGTTCCTGCTCCTGGTTACTACCTGATGTTAGCATAGATGATACTGGTGCTGGGGCAGTTTGCAGGGAAAATGCTAATGTCTCTTTGAAATGCACACAAGCAAATTCTCCCTTACCACTTCCTTAACCTCGGGGAAAGGTGGATCCTGCAAACACGGCAAATTCAGATGCCCCTGCTCTCAATTTGCTTTTAGATGTAATCCTCCGCATTCTACAATTTCCGCTTTAGTGAGTGCCTCCGCCCCAGACTGCAAATAACAAACAGTGTGCTTGGGCCTGTTTGGGAGAGGTGGCATCTGCAGATCTGAGCTGGGCTTTGGAAGCTCAGGGAAGAGTTTTGTTTGGGCAAGATGTGTGTAGTTTGGAGGCTGCACAGCTTTAGTTAGGTTTCCCCAGGGCTGAAAAGCCCCAGTACCAGCACTGTGTGTGGTAGGCTGAGCATAATGCTTCTCTCCTGCCTTTTGAGAGCTGCTACCTCATTCCTAAGAGATATCAAGGCAGGACTATCACATATATTTATGTATTTCTCTTGCCCTAGTGTGTAACATATGAGGAAAACAGCTATCTATGTTCCCTTTCTTGTCCTCTTTAAATCTCATGTTTTGGTCCTCGATGCAGTCTGTTGTCCTTTAATGCAGTCCCCTTTACTACAAACTATGTAGTTCTACTTATTGCCAGGCCTCACAGCTCATTGATAAGGTGATTCCATGTTCTCCTAGAGGGACTGTAAGCTCTTAATGTGAAACATTTTGGCACAACCTCCATGACTGTGTAATGTTCAAGATACCATTTGTGCAGGAGATCAGTGCCCCTCTAAAATGCTGCTTCAGGAAGGTGCAGCAGTGCTGCCTGAAGTGAATGACCTCTTGCACCACTGGGAAGTGGAGGCTGAGGTTGCCTTAGGAGCACAGTGGGGCTTTGGTGCAGCCCAGAACTGGGCAGAGCCCTGAAGCCCTCACAGCAGCTCATGGGGCTAAATGCAGCAGATGCCAAGCTGGGTCCCAGGGATGCCTCTCAACCAGGGGTGTTACCAAAGAGGAATGAGCAGCTATTTTATCATGCCCTCGATGGTGCAGAGCCCAGGAGCTCCTCCTGCTTTCCCCTACTGTTGGATAATTTGGTGCAGTGAGCCATCCTGCTCAGGGCACTTCTCTCACCCATTTTAGCAATTTTGAAAGCAGTTCGGGCTAAGCCTCAACCTGTAAATCTCCTTCACTGCTAAAACTTGTATTGAAAGCCACTTCAAGGACTGCTTTGTTCCTGGTCCTGCTCTTTAATGAAGTATTGGAATCTGTTAGTAAATAAACTGAGTCAAGTGTCAACATTGTTGATGCAGCAGGAAGGTAGGATGGTTGAAGTAAACTTTAAATAGCAGTTAAAATGTCTGACTTCATAGCAAGCAAATAAATATTCCACTCTTATTTTCCTGACGAAAGGTTGATATTTTTGTTGGTAGATACTGAAGTATCAGGATTTGTAGTGAAGTATAGCTTTTTATTTAGTGCAGCTTTCTGCAAACACTGGGATAGCCTGGTTGTGTACTTAGGATGCTAAAGATGTATTATTGAAGATGTACTGTTGGCTTCTAATTCTTATGATGTTGGGAAATGGGGAATAATACTTTTTACACAGTGGGTAGATACTTTTTTCTTCTTTCCAGATGATTTTACATGAAAATTGAATCTTGATAGAACTAGCCTTAGTTCCCATGTAGTAGCCAAGATATTTAATTTTAGAATTAACTGATTCTGATAACTTGTACTTTAGAGCTGAGATGTCAGACAAAAGAAGCATTTTCTTCAGTGGTTTTAAATGGGTTTCTGACTTTCACATTAAATGTTAATTTAAAAAGTCTGGACAAGGAGAACAAGGTCTCTTTGGCTAATTTCCAGCTGATTTGTCAGCCTCGAGTTGACTTCATATTTTCAGGAACTAGTCTGAGAGTGATGTTGGGGGAGTAATTCTGTTCTGGTGGAGTAGCCCTCCCTGTCAGAAGCTGGTTTATCACTTCAGCATGCTCAGGCTGCTGGAGCTCAGCCAGGGACTTGCCCTGTGCCAGACTTCCAGGCTGTAAGCAGGCATGTACTGCTTGATATGTTACCTTTAAAAAGGACTTTGACTACAGTAATCCTGATCTGAATTGAGTTTTTGTACTTTGGGAACTTCACAATAAATTGGTTTCTTTTTTTAGAATTACAGTAGTATTAATGTTATAGCCTGTTTTGGAACATGAGGGTTGGAGGAGCTGCAGAATTCTGGGGCAGGGGACACGTCCCTCCCCAGTCTGGTACTTAGGTGGGACCTTTTGGGAGGAACTCTGCTTGAGCTTCTGTTTGTTGCTTGTCTTCCAGGGATGGTGTCAGATGAGACAGAGATGAGAAAAGAGGCAACTGGTGCAGGTTTGTTGAAACCAGTGAGTAAAAGCGGTGCCCTGGAGGGAACTTCACCACCTGTTACTCCCCCGACATCCCCAACTTCTGGAACTGCCTGGGGTGGTCACTTTGCACCTACCATAGTCAAGGATGTGAATCCAGAACTGCTCAGGAGTGGAGTTGCCTACCTGCCTGGTGAGTAGCTGAGCCAGAATGTCTTGGAAATGAGGTTTGTGGGAGGGCAAGGGAGATGAGCCTCCCTTTTGCAGCGCTGGAGACTGGTGCAATTCTATTTCTTTCACCCCAAACCTCTTCAGAAGTTCCACTTCTTGAATCCTTTGAAGCTTCCAAATGGGCAGGACAGGAAGTAGAACTTCCCTCCCATTAATGTTAATTTGCTCTCAGGAGTCTCAAAATGTCAACCAAGCGTGTATGAGTCAGAAATGCCAAATCTGTGCGCTCATACCAGGAGTTCAAAAAGAGAAGAGTGAGGGTGCAGCTAATGATGGGCTGGTGGGCCTGACATCAGACCTGGTCAGAAGAATAGGAACTTGATTCACTTGGTAGATAATTAAAGGATAGGAATGGAGAAGATGCTCTTTGACAGGACTCTTGAAAACCAGTTTTATTCTTGGTAATTAGAAGTTTGGTTGTTTAAATGTAGACACCTAGATATAATAGATTTTTGGAAAACATTTGATTTCATGACACATAGTGTTAGAAGAAATATCCAGGTAAAGTGGATGAGCAACATGTAGGGTGAATGATAGTGTAGCTGAATAACAGATGACAAAACTAGCTATCAAGGGAGAATTTCCCAGAATTATTCTGCCAAAATCGGGTTGTAGGTCAAATGTTACTCACTGTTTGCATCTGATAGAGCGATGAGTATCAAATAGCTGCAGATAAAATTTCTGCATAGAACAAATATTGGCAGAGGGGTGAACAAAGCTGAGGCTGTTGGACAGAGCAGTCAGGATTGCTTGGTGTACAGGCCCACACAAGACATCTTTGTGTTTAACCAAACATGAAGTAAAGCAGAGGAAGTAAGATCTACCTCTCTAGTGAGAAGCAGCATTTGGCAGCTGTGTGTAAGGAGCCCCTGTGGGCTTGTCCTTCCAGAGCCAGTGAGAGGGTTGTTCAGTGTGGGGCAGGAGGAGCTGCATTTGATCAGCTCAGGAGCCGTGTACGAGTTGAAAACTGGGCAGAGAGCCCAGCTTCAGAGAAGAGGTCAGGCAGACCTGTGCAGGGTGGAGGAGTTGGGAAGGAGAGCAGAAAGGCAGCACAGGCATCTCCCAGGTGGTTCTGGGTCTGCAGGACCCATTTTGTCCTCAGATGTGTAAAGGGGAGGAGATGACTAGACAGATTAAGAGACTGATTTTTTTGCCCCTGTATAATTGTTGGTGATGCCTCTGAAATGGTTTGAGCTGTGTTATAAAAGGAGATGGTAAATATTGGAGGTGATGCAGAGAAGGATGACAGCCCTTTCTTGTAACCAAACTGAGTGTCTTATGGTGAGAGACTGGAAGGTTGTTAATCTCATAGGATGATTGAGAAAGAGGTGAAATCATCTTTGTGCCAGGAAGGAAGAAGGGAGTTAAAACTTTTCGAGTTTCTGGAAGAAGGTGAAGTGAAAAACCAAGGGCAGGGCAGAGTTATGGTACGTTCATACATGTAACTTTGCATTAGGAGATTAATTGTTACAACAAATTCCAAAAGAGGATTTTTAATCTTCTGGTCTGCTGATCAGCTGGGGCATTTTTTTGCTGTATATAACAGCCCAGAAAATTACAGGATTAGAGAGGGTCTTTCAGAGAAGCTCACAGTCCATGGTGTTGCTGGAGCCTGACCATGTTACCCAGTGCTCCCTTTGTCACAGATTCTTATCATAATGTATCACTGTTAAATGAGGCAAAAGCATTTGAGTATGTGGTGAAGGGACATTAAATGCCTGGAAGAAGCAAGGATGGGGTTTGATACTGCTCCCAAGTAAGTTTTTCTCTCAGGAAGGAATTTTGTTTCCTGTAAAAGCAGTATCATTTGATTGACCTCTGCCTCTGGGGTTTCAGTGGGCAATCTTCACATCTAGGGTGATGTACTCAACCCTTAGTTAAATGCTTTCTATTAGTCAGTGGTAATGATACAGTAATTACATTTGAAAGAATAGATTTTATAATCATCGTGAATAACAATTAATAAACTAGTAGCTGATGGAGTTAGCCAAAATTTCCAGGATAGTTTCAGTTTTGGCTTCTGCCTTCGAATGATCTGGGTTATGCCACTGTTGAAGACCTAGCCCTTTGGCTGTGGTTTCTCTTCTGACATGGTCAGTCAATTCCCAGACTACCAGATGGAAGTTCAAGCTTCAGTTAAATTCTGGTGATGCCCAACCTGCCTGGACATGGACAGAAGATGTTGCTTCAGAATTAAAAAGGTTTTATTGAGCCTGGTTACTGAGCTGTTTTTCCAGTAATTGAGGGCTTTGCTTTTTTATTTTATTTTGTGATGGTCCCTTAGCTTATGAAACGGATTATATTAATAAGCTTTTTCTAATATACAGCATCCAGACTACAGTATTTCAGGAGTAATACAAGCCCTTCTGAATCACAGTGATGATGAAAGATTTTTGTTAACAAGAGAAAGCCTGTGTCACAGTTTTGGTGCCTGGGAGGTAGAAAGCCCTGCTTCAAAACGGTCTCCATCTGTGTCTGTGACCCTTACTCGAGTCATGTCCCAGTGACAGATTGAGATCACACCAGGGCAGCTTTCCATGCTTGAGGCTGTCCATCTGTGTCTGTTTTACCTGTCAACTTGCATGCTTGTCCCTGGGATGGAGCAGAGAGGTGGTCCAGGACAGGATATCCTGCTTGGGTTTTGTTTTCCCCCCCCCCCCCCCCCCCCCCGCCATACAGTTTGTATGACAAGAAATGGCTCCCGATCTTGTGAATTACTTTTCACACAAAAGAGGTATTGTCCCTCCTGTTCCCCAAATCCCTCACCTTCCCACTTGGCTCACTGCAGGTACTGCCTCATTTTGAGTCTCAGAGGCAGATCTGGCTTTCCAGAGTGGTGTGTCCACCTGCTCTTTACCCCGCTTTTGCCTCTGGAGAGAAGGCTGGACATAATTCCAAAACTGGCACTGTTAGGTGCTTCTCCTTCTATGATAGACTGTGACTTTGGGCTTTTGGAAAATGGGGGGCAGAGAAACATTGCCCTTCCTGGCTAGCTGAAGCAGAGGAATTTCTCCTTTGGTGTATCACAACTCACCTGGCTTGCCCATACTGTGCTGTATCTATTTCCTGGGCACTGAGCAAGCTCAGCACCTCATTAAAGCCTGGCACTGCCTCTGCCCTTGCCAGCTGTAGGCAAGCAGGAGTGGGCTCCTGGGCTGTCCTCTCTGCAGCCTCTGAGCAGGAGCTCTGAGCTCCTGCTCCAGGGCTTTGCTGTGAGGAGGAGATGAGCCCAGTCTTGTTACAAAGTGCATATTCTGCAGACCTGTCTGCATTCTCTCATCTGACAGCAATGTGAAGGTGACATTCTGTGTCTTGTGTTTATGAGATTCCTGCTTTTCTCAAGATCAGGTTATCATTAGGCAACTTCAGCCATATTCATGAAGAACGTGTGCTAGGGTAGAAGACAGCAGTCCAAATTTAGCACTACCATGAGAGAAAGACAAACTGAGCTCATCTGCTTCACTCTGGGGCAGCATTTGGGTACTTGGGAAGCGTGTTCAGAGCCTCCTACCATCTGCAGCATACACTATATTGAGTTCTGTGGAGGATTTCCAGGAAGGTGGTGGGATCTTAGTGGGAGAATATGAGGCATATAGGCCTGGAACCAGGCTCTGTTAAATTACTTGTGTAATTTCTGTTCCCCCCTCCCCCCTTTTTACAGGTACAAGAGACAAATCAGGACGTGCAGTTGCCATAATAACGACAAGGAACACGGCCTGGTTAAACCCCCACTGCAATTCCACTGAGCTTGTGCGCCTTCTTCTGTACTTGCACAGCATCCCAAGGTTTGTGATGCTCTTGGGCTGACAGGGCAGACAGCTGCTACCCTGTCCGCTTTGCCTTTCAGGGAGCTTGAGGCAGGGAATTGAGGTAGGAATGGAAGGAGTTTGACTTTATTGGCCTAGGAACTTGGCCCAAACAAACCTGAAATTACACAGGTGGGAATCTCCTGCTAGACTGAGCAGGCTTGAATTCAGTAAGCACTTTACCTATTCTGTATATGCCATGTGCACATAGTGTGGTATAATTGGGTATGTACTGAATTTTTTTCATGTGTTGCCATGAGTCCAAGCCATTCTTGCTGTCCTTCATTAGTTTAGAAAATGGGATTTGGGAGCTATCATGGGGCAGTCATGCAGCTGCTGTGTGGTAGTGTTGTGACATGATATTTTAGGGCCAGGCCTTCGAGATGAGAGGGAGAGAGGATCTGCAAAGGTTGAAAGTCTGCCTTGATGTCTGGCTGAAAATTGTTTTTGGAGTCTGCAGGCTGGAGTTTGCTGCAGCTTCTCTTTGTTTCACTATGACCAGACTCTTTCTTCCCACATCATCACTATGTTTCACTATTAGTTGATTAAATAAGAAGAGGTAAAGCTAACTTTCTAATAGTGGGGTTTTTTTTGAGGCCTTTAAACCATTAATAAGGGGAGCCGGCTTAACCATGAGAAATTCATGCTTTGTTTCTTATGCTTCTCCCGTCAAATGTGATTCTGGGTGAGATAGGCATTGGGTCTGCTCCAGACTGGTTGCTCTTCATAAACAGTGAGGCTGAAATCAAGCTTGTCCCTGAACACAATTAGGAAGGATTGGTTTTCCTATGTCCGTTATCAAGTGGGCATCAGCACCTTTGCCATCAGTGACACATACTTGAGGAATAGGAGAAATGGGAAATTGGGTAGAAGTCATAGAACCAAATGGCAAAGGTTAAAATGCAGTGATCAGTTGGTGGTTTCTGTGTATATATTTTGTATAGAAAAAGTTTAATTAGTTACTGTTATTATAAAGCCATAATGTACTGTTTTCACCCTACCATGACTATACATTCTGTTTCCATAGTCTTGTTAATTTTCATTGGTGACAAAGGTGACCTTTTTATCTTTGTCCTTGCAGACCAGAATGTCAGGCTTTGGGTCTCACTGTTCTTGTGGATGCTCGTCGCTGTTCACCCGTTCCTGCTCTCTTCAAGGTGTTCAGCACATTGCAGGTGAGCCTCGAGCTTGGGCAGAGGGACACTGGCTGGCTTGCTGTCGTGGTGGGATGCTACATCTCCATCTGCTGCTTCTGTCTCCATCTGCCACATGGCTTTCAGTTGGCTCTGGGAGGTGGAGATACGCACACAGCCCTGCTTTAGGAGGATGACCTGGACTTGCCAGACTGCAGACAAAGCCAAAAACCTAAGCACGTCCAAATTAGGGGAGAACACCCCTCCCCACCCCTCCAAATTTGCTTTCATCTCAGTGCTGTGAACAGCCAATAGCCAAGTCTCAATGCTGTCATGAATTATCCTGCTTGGAGGTAGTGTCCCCTGCACTGAGGAGCAGTGTGAAATGTGCAGAGATTTTTGCCTGCCACAGAGAAGGGAGGAGGAGAGGCATCTGCCTGCTGCCATGGGAAGGGAAGGCCACTGCTTGCCATGCCAGGTGGAAAAGCACGTGCAGCTGTTGATGTGGCTGTTGGTGAATGATTACAATCGGATGTGCTGTAACTCTATATTGCTTCAGGTCAAAGGCTTTCATATCAGTCACTTGGGAAGCCAGTGGGTTGTGTTTCCCCCCCTCCCAGATAGAAACTATCTGCTGCTGTTAGAAAGCCAGGGAGATGCTGGGTTGTAGCGATGACTAATCTTGTTTAAGCAGGTGTTCCTTTTAAATCAGAGCTTAGGTCTCTTAGGACTCAAACTCTGCAAACTGGAACAGGGCAATGTTTTAATGAAGCTGATGTCTGTGGTTTATGTGCTTCAGTGCCACATCTGAGAGTTGAGTCTGACTCAGAGGTCTGTCCTCCTGCTTCCTGGGCTGGGTGGAGCTGTGAGCTCTATCAGCGTGCTCATTCTCTGTGGTGAAGGAGTAATCTGGTGCCCTGCTCAGTTCTGCAGAGGTAACAAGCAAATACGTTCTCTTTTATGCTGTGCCCACATGGCAGTGGGCTTGCTAAAGCTTTTGAGCATTTCACTGTCCATGTAAGTTGCATGGCAGTCTTAGTGGCCTGATTTGGAAAGCAGCAACATGTTCTGTCTGTCTCAATTCTCATACAAGCATGGTAATAATGCCACTTTAACCTTAAGTTTCCACTCTGAAACGAGGGAGGGGCAAGCTTTTTGCTGTGGTGTGATGTCTATGTGGCTCTGAGCACCTCGTTATCAAGGTGGTGCTACAGTTATTTAACAGTTTAATGTGCTGCAAGACAGATTGCTGGATCTGAGTGTGTGCTCCAGGTAACAGTGACTGACAGAGGCTGATTACTCTGCTTATGGTTTTTTGATCCTTACACTGACTCTTCTGAAGACTCTTTAAAGGAGACCTGTGCAGATAGTTCATCACCTAGTTATGGCACAGGAGTAACCCCTGGCTGCTCTGAGCCTTTTGGAGATCCTCAGCATTTACTTGGTGATCCCATGGCAATGTACTCCTCTGCTCTGGAGCAAGGATAGAGTAATACAGAAAACTGATCGTAGCTACAGTGAATCAAGCTAAGTGTTCTGGAGTGCAGCAGGAAGTTTGGCCTGGAAGTGACTGCACTGAAAGCATCCTGCTGTTCCCAGCTCTACTTGTCTCCTGAGATGCTCCTGTAAACTGTGTCAGTCTTTGGATTGCTCCATCAGTGCTGGACGAGACTGACTTCTCTTAGATGTTTAAATTAAAAAATATGGTGAAAAGTACTTGATATCTTTGGAAGTACAGTTTCTTCTTGAGTTGGAAAACCTTGACTGTATGTTACACCTCTAAGGTTACAGAGCAGATCACCTCCTTGGGGTCCTTTCTGAAATTCCTTACACATCTCAGTGTCTCATCTCTGGCAGGCTGTCTCTAGAGCTCATTTCTGTGCTATTCTTCACTCTCCTTATACAGGACTTTACTTAGGTAGTTTCTGTGAAGCCTATTATGAGAATGTGCTAGAATCTGTTAAATGTTGAGGTCCAGCGTTGCTTGTTCAATTCTGAAGGGCTGTTTTCCTCTTGACCCAGCAGTGGGAAGCACAGATTGGATGCCCTAATGCAGAGTCCCTTCCTGCTCAGATATGTTAAACCTAGAGAGACTCCTGGGGAACAAAGGTTCCTGGGTCAACATCTGTCTGCCTGAGAAAATTCTTCCTCCACTTCTCCATCTTTCTAGAATGAATACATGATTAGAATTAAGTGCTAGTAGACAGTTTTGGGTGCTTGCAGGGTAGTTTTCCCTACACTGTGAGTCTGTCAGTTGCTCTGTCCAGAGCCACCTGGTAAACTGGTGGGAGCTTTTCCTCTCTCCCTTCAGGGTAGTGGCAGTTGCATTTGTAAGAATTTTTTTCCCCTTTCTTTTTAGAATATTGGATGACTGGGAAATCTTTCTGTCCCAGACAGCAGCCAGAGCAGAGGGAGTGGGGCAGAGTAAAAAGCTGCTGCACAGCTAACTCAGGAAGGAGCAGGAGGAACTCCGGCAGCTCTGTGCGGAGGTGAAGGGAAGTGCACAGTGTGTGCATGTTGCAGGAATAGATCATACTTGTTCCTGTGGGAAACTGCATAATGATGCTTTGGAGCAAGGATTTTTACAGGGATAAATGCTGTAATGTTTGGTTACAGGTTGTCACCAGTTTACTGTGCTGGGGGGTGACCTCTTAAGAGGGACTTTGCTGCTCAGAAGTGCTAGGCTGATCCCTTGCTCAGTGAGCAGGCCAGGGCATGGACAGTGAAATGTGTGCACTGGCCTTCAGTGAGCACATATCTGTGGGATTTCCCTCTGCCTGAGTCTTTAATAGAGAGAGATTCTTTTGCATTTCACATATCAGTGTGAAGGCTTCATCCTGTAATCAGCTGTGTTTGTGTGTTGGGTTGGGAAGAGTCAGTTTAGCATTTGAAAGAGAGAAGTTCTGTGCAAACCTTTCAGTTCAAGAGGTGTATTTACTTTCTCAGTGCAGAAGTACAGAGGATCTTGGTCTCATGTTAAAGACCAGAGAACTCCTGCCGTTCCATTAGAGTGGTCACTTGGAGACTGACTCTGCCCTCTGCACAAACATTCCTGGCAGCCTGTGCTTCAGACTGTGCCCATGTTGTTAAGTCTGACCATGGGTTTCCATTTGGGGCAGGAAGCCAGAATACTGGAATTTCAGTCTGAGAAACATTGAAGAAAGTATCTAATTTTCTTTGAAAATAATAATAATGATAATAAAAGGATCTGTATTTACCCTGCTGCTTTGTGAGCTCCTATTGATGCCCCCCTATTCTATGTTGTCCACATTGTACCTGTTTTGGGAGATGAGGAGTTCACTTATATGTGTGGAGCTCTTGTTTCTTTGCTTCCATATAGTTGGTTTTGTTAGCAAAGGTAGTAAGAGATTGTGCATAAAGCTGCAGGAAAGCTTCCTCAAGTGGCATCCTGCTGTTCACAGATGCTCCTGAGGTGCTTCTGGTAAACTATTTTAGTCTTTGGATTGTTTCATCAGTCCTGGATGAGACTGACTTCTCTGAGCTACTTAAATTAAAAATATGGTGAAAAGTACTTGATTTGTTTGAAAATACAATTTCTTCTTGAGTTGGAAAACCCTGAACTTTCCCTTAACAGCTTTATTTGTGAATGGTTTTTCAGTTTCTATTTTCAGGAGTAACAAACAAACAAGTGTTTTGGCTGATGTGGTAATGTCGTGTTACACCATCACTACCTTTATCCCTCACTCAGATTGCACTTCTCGTTACTTTTCTCACACAAGAGGGATTGTGTGAGAAAAGATTTGTTTAGTACTATGATCAGTCTTGAAGCTGTGTCCAGTCTTCATCCTTCAGTACTTTCAAGGAGATAAACTCAGAGCTGGTGATACAGCTGTAATATCTCCCCATCCTCTCTTCAGTATTTACGTAGTGCAGTCTAATTATGCAATAAATCCTTCTTGGCCTTTTGTTCAATTTTGAATAACAGTGTAAGTGTGAATAATTCACTTTGGAGAAAGTTGAGACAATTTAGAAACCTCTCATGGTTTTGGAAGATGTTTCAGTTGGGATTTTTTTTTTGTTGCCTGTTTAAAAGGATCATGGTTTAAGACTGGATGAGAGAAAAGTCTTTTTCCTCTGTTCTGGAATCTCTGCTGCTGCTTTCCCTTGCAGAATGGAGGCTCCTTGTTTCTTAATTGCTGCACTGGGCCCAGTGTCAGATCATTCAGTCTCTGCTGATCCACTTCTCTCTGTACTCTGGCTCTGCTGCTCCTGGCAGATACTTAACCCTACACGCTGCTGGAGCTGTTTATTTAAACAGATTTCCTTTGCTGTTGTGGCCTGCTGTGTGGCAGGTTCCTTGCAGCTCAAGCAACACCAGAAAGGATTTGTTGCTTGACAATTCCTGAGATCTTTGCAGAGGCAAAGACCATGTAGGAGACATCGAAATGGGATGGCTCTTGTTTAACCATGTGGCCCAGCAGCTTAAATGGCTCTTCTCCTTGCTTTCCTGCTCCAGGATTCACATATGTAGTGACCCCTGTCTCCTTGATCTGGATCTTTCTGCCATGTTTCCCTCTTCCTGCTGATGCTCTCTCTGCCTGTTTCTCACTTCCCTGTAGAATGCTTCTATAGTTGGAGAGCTGCTCCTGGATCACTGAGTTTGTACTACAGTTGCCAGACATCATCCCTTGTATTTGGAATTTCTGTCAGTTTAACAGTAGAAACAGGATGCAAGTACTTGATTGTAAATTGGCAGTCAGTAGAGACAAGATGATGTTTTTGGCACTGGGTGGGGGGTGGGAGGGGGAAAGCCACTTCCTTTCAGTTAGGTGAAGTGACCAGGAAAGTTACCAGGAAAAAACTTGGACTTGGAGCATGGATTTTGGTTTTGGTTTTTTATTTTTGGTTCTGCTTTTTTTTTTTCCCACCTTGACTCACTTTCCTGTGCATAAGGCAGAGCTTTTTTAGTACAGCCAACACCTGACCTTTTCCATTGTTTCCTTAAATACTGCAGGACTAGTTGATCTGAACTAAACTGTCTTAAAGGCATCACCTTGGTGCTCTGTAGACTGGTGTTCCTTAATTTCTGGTGACTGCCTTCCAGGCTTTGTAATTGCCTTTGAAGGATAAATTGCAATCTTGTGTATGAGCCTGGTGTGGTACATTCTACTTAGCATCCAAGGCAGATCAGTAATGGATTTGTGCTCTGTTCTGTTGTAGGACATGAATCCTCACTGTATTCATGGAGTACTGATTCTGGTTGAAAGAGATCTGACTTTTCGGATGGAGAAGCCACCAGCAGGACAGGTAATGGAACCATTTATCTGGGGTTTGCTGGGCCACTCTTGATATTTAACTCTCCAGATAGGAAATTCCCTGTCACTGAATGTATATTTATTCTCACATGAAATCTCTGTAGGTGTCCTCTGTGTTTTGTGGTCATGATCTCTACCGGTGTGGTATTTATTGGGTTGTAGTGTTTACATGAGCTGAACCGATCCCTGTCCTGCTTTGTTTATTGCCATGTCCATCAGTGACATTTGTGCCACAATTACGTCAGTCTGCTGGGGACTCAAAACACGGGGGGATTGTTGCAACATGGGTAACTGTATGGAGGAGCCCTGCAGAGTTAGCTAGGGATGCTTTCATGTTCTCCCATTAACAAGGGGAAATGCGTGGTCAGGAAGAAATCACATTAGGCTGAATCCTGAACTCCACCTATGAAGGTTCTTGTTGTTTTCCTGGATTTTGCATCTCTCCCGTTTCCTCTCCTCATACCTTCTGCTGATGGTGGCTGGGAGACTTCTGCAAGGAGGGGTAGATGAGATGGGCATTTCTGTGAGGTTCCCTTTAGCTGAAATGTCTGGGAAGACTAACAGGAGGGAAGGTTACTACAACATCACTGAACTGCCCACTATAAGTAAAACTGTCTTGGTGTTCTATAGCTGTATAAGAAATGTTGGCTCCCAGCCACTCTGTGGTGAGTGAAAAGAGGATCAGACTTCATCTTAGTCCTCTCCCTGGGCTCCAAGACCATTGCAAGCTACAATAATGGAATGAAATTCTGTGCTTGCTGAAACTCTGTAGGCTTCAGAGTAGGCCAGAGCCTCCCTTTTGGCTCCTGTGGATGAAGATGTTGTGATAGGCATCAGGTTTGCTGTGTGTGTGGTGTGGTGTCCCAAAAGGCTAAAGAATAATAAATGCTATTAATCCATTTCCTTATTGCCCCCATGTGGAAGAATTTGGAGTCAGAATGGGGGCTGCAGGCATGTGCACGCAGGGAGAGCTACAGAAAATATTAAACACACTGAACAAACGCAAAGAGTGTAGGAGGGAACAGAGGAAAGGCTAATAAAGACATGGCATGCAGGAGGAATTGGAAGCATCATCACAATTTTGTAAGGAGGTGGAAACTTCACAGTGTGTATGTGGGAGTTAAATGTCTGCACCTGAGTTTGTGTCTGGGCTGGCTTCCATGTACCTGTAGGAGCACTTGTTGCTCTGGTGAGTGTAGAAATGCTCTGAGGTCCTGGCACTTGCAGAAGGGAAGTTACTGTGTCAAGATCCAAGAAACTCGTGGAACAAATAGGTGCTCTGATGAGTGGAGAGTTGAGAGCAGGGCAGAGGCTGCTCTGTTAGACTCTTTTTCCAGAAAGTGAATGGGGAAGCTGGGGGCTGGGTTTAACCTCCCAGATTCTCCAAACAGATGCAAATCACAGCACAACTGTGGGAACATGTGAGGGAGTTGCTCTGCTTACACCAGGAGGTACTGGCTCTGGAGAAGGCTGGCTGCTGCCAGACTTCATCGCAGATGTTCTGCCTGGTGAAACAGCATGTTGTGGCCTGCATTCCTTCAGGGTTCGCCCACTGAGCTGTTCAACAAGCTGCTCTAAGATTGAATTGGTTTTTTTTCCCCCCTTCATGTTGTAGTGATATTGCAGATGTGCACTGCATGCTGTGCTTCTGTGCAAGATAGATAAAGAAATGATGAATTCTGCCTTTTGTTAACCTTCGCCTCCTCCTCCAGTACTCACACCTAATACAAGTGTGCTTTTTTCTTTCCCTTCTATTCCTTTGTAGTTTGAACTTCTCACCTCCATGAAATCCCTCCATAAGCACATAGACAGCTCACAGCTGCCTCTAGAACTGGATGGGACCTTCCCTTACTGCCACCAGGACTGGCTAAGCTTCCGCAGGGTGAGTAGAGACTGTCTTGTGTGCTTTGGTGTCTGAGAGAAGCAAAGGCTTGGTAACAGATAGGAACAAGAGGAGCCTGTCAACAGCTAAACCTATAAGCATTAGAAGACAATGTTCCTGTAAAGCTGTGAATGCAAATGAATCTCTGTTATCAAAAAATATGCTAGTACTGTCTTCATAAGATGGGTACACACTGTAATCTGTTGGCGTGACTGCAGAACTAAAATTTTAGTTTTTTACTCATCTGCTTGAACTGCGTTAATTCTTTCTTGCCTTCAAAATATGGTCAAATCTGAAATGGAATCCTGTTGTAATACGCAGTGGCTCTTGAGTTAGACAGGAGGACAGATGTCTGAAACTAATCTCAGGAGAAGGTTTGTATCATGTTGCCACTGGACTAACAATGAAGAACTTGACTATAATAACCAGAGTTAAGTCTTTATGGTTTTGGAGCAAGTTCCCCAGACCAATCTATTACCTCCTTGGTAAAATCTGCTGTCTTTGCATGAGTGAAACTTGGAAGTTCCAGATAATCAGTTCAGAAGAATTCTTCTTCTAGGAATATCTTTCACTTGCAAGCAGCAGGGTATTTGCAGACTGCCAGGACCCTGCAGAGGTAGCACCCATGGTACCCAGCTCTGTGTGCACTTGTGCTGTGGAGGGAGCCTGAGTGCTGAGGGCCATGTGCTTGTTGAAACTTTAAAAGCTCTATTGAGTTATTTGGCGCACCGAGACAAGGCGGGATTAAATCTCTGTAAATCTGCACACAAGCTGGCTGTCTTCACGTTGAGTTTGCTCACCCTAGTGGTTGACAGAATTGTCACCTCACCTTCCAGAGGATCCAGTGGTCTTTTGGCTCTGACCTTGCTACCCAGAGTGCTGTGTGGCACAGTGCAACACTTGAAGCAGATTAAGATGTCATTGATAACACCACTGTGATGCTGGCAGGCTTTAGAAGATAGGCTTGGCATGTGCCAAATGTTAACTTTTTTTTCCCAACTTACTTTAGGACCCTTTTTTAGAAAACCTTCATCTAAAAGTACTTTTATGAAGCTGTGCTGGTGCAGTAGAGGTACAGGAGCCTGATCCTGGTGCCCAGGATTGACTTTGAGAAGTTGAAGTTTATTTGGCAGTAAGGAAGCAGAGAAACTTTTCAAGAGGTTGTGGATTAGTTTACTGGACAGAACTGAGAATGCCTTGAGAGCTGAGGTGCTCTCTGTTTGTAGAATGGTAAATTTTGAAGGAAGGACCATAATATCCATTTACTTCTTGTCTTAGCATGTAAAACATTACCAAAGGGAGTTAGTGTGGGAATCATTCTCTGTGGAATGCCTGTTTATACTGTGTGTGATAATGACCCATGTGCTCGGCTCCTTTAGCTATGCAGCTATGTGGCAAACAGCATTTATTTCCTGTCTCAGTGATCTCACCTGCATCCTGCCTGCTAATCTGTCACTGCTGGCACTGTTCCAACACTCCAGGGAGGAGGGAGTTCAGTTCAGTAAAGAATCAAACAGCTGCTTTTTTGTTTTGTTTTAAATATGGTTATTCTGGAATAACTGTTTCTCCCTTCTCTTGATTTCAGTGGCTAGAGAGTGGCATCTAACAGTATTCAAGCTTTATATCACTAACTTTCCTAAAAAATAGTGCCTCATGAACCCTTATGAAACATTTGAACTTTTCTTTTGTTTGTTTTTCTCCCTGCTTCCCCCCCCACCCCATCCTGAAGAGTGGAAGGATTTCAAATTTGTCTGTAGGTTAAGGTGCTTAATTTTGGAAGCGTTCCAGTTTCCTAATCATTAATTTACACTACTCTTAACATGAAGAGAAATTACTTAAAATAGAAAAATTCTAAGTACTTCCTTTATGTTTTGTTTCTTTGAAATTCGTGCAGTGTGATTCATCTTCATGGAAAATTACAAGAAATACTAATAGAAGAATGTGAGGCATACGTGAACCGTGTTTTTTTTCTGTAAAGCATGACCCATCCAAGCCATGAGTGTGCAGGTTTCTAAGGTCTGCACAAGGGCCTTGGTCTAGTGTGATGCATCTGAAGCCTATTAAGGGCCTCTCTTTGCTGATAAGGGCTCACTGAATGATATAATTGAACCCTTGAATTAATGTGTTTGATCCTCTCTTGATTTTTGTACTCCTAAGCTTCTGCAAGCTTAGAAGACTTTTCCTGTCAGCTGGGAGACAATAATCTCTGTCTTGGTCCTTTTTTTCTTGTAGAGGCTGGAATACTTGCTACAAGGATGCCAGGGTGTTTGTGCCTTCCTTCAGGGAGCTATTCATAAAGTGGAATCTGCAAAATTACCTGAAAAGGCTGAGGTAAGCATGTCTCTCACCTCAGATCAGAGGTGGACCTGAGACAGAAGAGAGCATGAGGCTGGGTAGCTGCAGAAAAACTATAGCTTTGCATTTGCAAGCTGTAGGAGCATGGTAGTACCAGTAGAAGCTAATCCAAATGAAGTGATAGAGGCTTCAGTGGGTCTGGAAGCTGAATATCTCATTTCTCAGAGTCACCCAGGAGTTCTCTCCAGCTGGGCTTGTTGCTGATGGGTGCTTGCTCCAGTATTGGGGTACATTCCCAGCAGCTCCAGAGGTCTGTAGCTGGTACAAACTTCTGTGTGCCAGGTACAGAACCTCTGCCTTGGGCTGTGCCACATCAGGTTGTCTTGAATGGCCTGGAATAAAATTAGGTGGCAGCTTAGTTCTGTGCTGTGGCTCCAGCTTTGCTGCCTTCAGAACACAAGTTTGGAAGTGGCTAAGAAGGAGAAGAGACAAAGACCAAACCTATGTGTTCACAAACTTTCTAATTCTCTTGAGAAGCTACTGTACCCCTGACATGGTAGGGAATTGCTGCCAGCTCTGCACTGAGGGTCCCAATAGTAAATGTTGGAGGAATGGTAGTGGCCTCCTGCACACATCTGTATATCCACAAACCCTTCATGTGTATCTTGTCCCAAGGCTTGGAGCCATGCAGATCCAGGCTCTCACAATAGTAGGAGCTAGCTGTGAGTGGGAAGTGAGGCTGGAAAGCTTATTTCTTCTATGCCCAGCAAATGAATGGAAGAACAATGATGGGAATTAGGTCACAATTTTAGCCTGGTGGGGAAGGTATCAGGAGCAAAAGGAGCACTATTTACCACTTCAGACTTCTCAGGCTGGACAGAAACAGCTGTGGGAACCAACCTCCTCTTTTCCTAGAGTGGGCCCAGGTGAGGTGTGGGTTGGGTGTGTTTTGGTTTAGGTGCTGGTTTTTGCCTGTTCCCTCATTGCCTGTAGGTTTCCAGTAACTGCTCACCTCACTCTTGTGATCCCTCCAGGATGCAGCTGTGCTGCTGAGGAATTCAAGGCAGTTGATGAAGAATGTTCTTGAAGATGCAAGTTTGGTCAAGGTGCAGCAGGAGGGTGGAGCGATTCTGGCCAGACTGGGGAAGGAGGAGTCTTGTGTCACCCTTACCCAAGACTACAGGTGAGCCCCCAGAGTGGGAGAAGAGGAGATAGAGATGAGCAAAAAGCAGGTGCTGGGAGTCGCCCTGAGGTGCCCATCATCGGTGCAGACTGGAGAACAGCTTTGTGTACTAAGGAATTATGTTGAAAACAGCAAAGGTGAAAAATGTAATGAATTTTACTCTTATCCTGGTTGCTTCTTCCCCAGTCCAAAAACTAGTCCAGGTGGATTCACTTAGATGATTCAACTTCCTTTTTCAAGCCAAGTCAGACTTATCTTCTGTAGTGGAGAGAGAGCTGGATATTTTGGGTACTTCTAAAGCACAAGCCTTAATTGATGATAGCAGTGATGAATGTTTAGGTGCAGGCCATTATCGCTGTGTGATTTCCTAAGGCACTCCTTATGCAAGGGGATTTCCAAGGACCTTAGCTGGGAGGAATGCTTGCTGGCTGCAGCAGGCTCTGATCTCCTCTCACATTGGTACAGTTTGCACAAACAAATAACTCGCTGCCCATTTGTGGGGTTGGTATGAGAAGCGGGGGACTGAGAGAGCCCAGCTGTTTGACATCCCCAGGGCATTGCACAACTTGTGTTTGTGCTGTTAAAACACCTGAAGCCTATCAGCATGAGAAGGCCTCTGTGCTATGTGCTGTGCAAACAACAAGGTAGAAAGGCAGCCTTTGCACCCAGGAGCTTCCAGCCCAGTGTGAGATAAGCACTGGCATGTGGGTGCAGATGAGGGCGCAGGGGGTGGCAGCGAAGTGTGGAACAGCTCCGTGCACCCACAGCCTTGTCTGGTTAAACTCCCTGTTACCATCACAAGCTGGGAGGTTTGAAGGGAGGGAATGAAGTAAAGATAACAAAGTAGTTATGGAGTATCTCAACCAAACACTGTAAAGAGAACATTTCTCTTTTAAAATGTAGCAAGTGGATGACAGTGCAAGGTGCTACCTGTCACTGGAAAGGATCAATATTTTGGTGCAAAGAGGGGAGCATGGGGCAGGCTGTGTAACTGTTTTTGTTCCCTGCTTGCTGTGACTCCTGTCAGGAGCTCTGGCAGACTGTGCAGACACAGTTCTCTTGCTGAACTGATGAAGTAATCTTGATGCAATTTTGGATTGAATTACTACAGTATAATCTTTTCATTCTCATGTGACATGAGAAGCACAATAATGTGGGGTTTTGTGCTTTGTTTTGTTTAGGTTTTTTTATTATTATTTATTTTATTTTAAGCAACACAGCAACTTTAGAGTCCTAGGAGAATGGGGAGAATGTGCATGATTTTTATGTTTTGGTTTGGTTTGAAGCTAAGCCTGTGTTTTTGTGCAGGGAAATGATCAACTTTGAAACCTGATCTGCAGAGCCCCTAAGGATAATTTACTGCTTTGATTACTTTAGCAAGGGCAGGGGTGGGGATACACACAGAATTCTTTGATTGTACAGTGTTTGAGTGCATGCTGAAGCTGTGTAACATGTTCTCTGCTTAATTCAGCTTATATTCGTTGCCTGCCAGTGTGAAAGGAGGCTGTATGCCATGGCTCAAATATCTGTGGCTCTCTCCAGCCTAAGGAGTATAAATGAATATAGCAGGAGAAAGTTATTCTCTTCTAGGCTATTGAGTAGTTGCAGAAACTAAAATCCAAAATTTTAGTTTTCATCTAACTTGGGGCAGAGGACTAAAGAAGTCCACTTTTCTCTCAAATGGGAAAACAAGCTCTATCACTTGGCCCTGTATAAGGCACTGTTGATTTTGGGTTCTCCATGGCTTTGCACTTACTCCTTCTTTCCTATCTGATGTGCAGATATTAAAGGTTCTAAGCTCTGCTAATACTGTAAAGGGTATGATTTTAAAAGGATTCTTTAACAGATACAATTAAAGCACGGTAGGGACAAAATATTGCAATTGGCCAACTAAGCTAGCATGGAGTGCTATTGATGTATGTAGGTCCAATACTGGATTTCTAATTAGTGATGTGTGAAAAGGAAACAGGACTGGCTTTGTGTGTGCACTCAGCAGGGCTTGAATTGTAAAATCGGGATCAATGCTTAACAGCCTAATTCCACACCCATTCTCCCAATACTTGAAATAAATTATTTACAAAAGCAAGTTAAATGACTTTACTCTTCTAAGCCACCTTCTGGCTCTTTTATCTATCACGTGTCCCATTGTAGTTTTTTATTGTCTAGTGTGGTGCAAAAGTCTGATAAAACAAGAGTCATGACTGCCAGGTCTTTTTAGTCATATGTTGAGGCCGGTTGTGAACAGGTGGCTGAATGTGCAGGAATTACATATAAATAGAAAAGACAATTTTAAGAGCAATTTTCTGAACTTTTGGCTCCACTTACTGTATGCCTACAAGTGGAGAACTAAAGGTAAAATGCAATTTTTATTTTTATTTTTTTAGAATAAAGATGACAAGCCCCATCTGCACCTTCACCTTGGGATTAACCAAGCATGGGATTGACTTTTTTTTCCAGGTGTTACCTTTTTCTAGCTCTCACAATGTCTTTCTTGCTACTTTGTGGTTTCATGTGGAAAAACAACAGTAGGAGCTGGTAAGAATGGAGATGGATGAATCCTTCTGAAAATGCCTGACCACAGGTTGGAGATAATTTAAAACAGGCAAAGAAGCAGGCATGCGCTCAGTGCAGTGAGATGTTATCTGCCAAATACCTTTCAAGAGCACACAGCAAACAAGACTTGCTTTAATCTTTCTTTAGTAATGAAACTATTCCCATGGAATTGATTGTGGAACCTCTCTGCTTGCTCTGCCCTCCTGGAGAGCAGAGATGTCCTTTGGATTTCGTGGCACAGAGCATTGCAATCTCATTGCTGCTCAGGTCTGACCTGGGATTTGTCAGGCTTTGCTAAGCCAGTGCCACAGGTTCTTTCCTGCAGAAGTTGAATTCATCCCATCAAAGATGGGACATGCAGGAGGGATGTGTTGTGCTCCATCTGTTTGTTTCTCTAACAGATGGTTTAAGAGCCTCCTGGTGTCTTTCCGGGTGGTCCCATCCTGAGATGCTGTAGCACCACAGCAGTGGCTTTGACAAGTAACTGCTCACATTGTGTGCTGACCAGGAGTCTTATATGCCTTTCTCCACCAAGTACCACTGCCAAAGACAGCCTTGCCCATCCAGCTGCTCATCCACAAAAGAAAAGACAGACTTCTCCAGGCAGTCTCTCTGGAACTCTGCCTTTTCCCAGTTTAGGAAGGAGGAGTTCAGTTACCAGAATACACATCCTGTAGGCATCTTATTGCAGGGAATTGGCTTAGGAGCTCAGCTGGTCCCTCTGAGATCTTCCACCTCCAGCAAGACCAGGCTGAATTTGGCCTGGAGTTGGTGAGGGTGTGGCACTGATGAGCCAGAATCTTCGTGGCGCCTCTTTAAGTGCTGTAATGATAGGGCTGGCCACCCAGAGGTGCAGGGGGCTGCTGGAGGTGGCATTGCCACTTGCTGCTGTTGGTGGATTTAAAGCACATTTTTCTTCACACCATCCACTGCTCTGAAGGCTCAGTGCTTCTCCACATCTGTTAGCTGAACCCTCAGAGGATTTGCTGTCCCAGGCTTTCTGGGGATCAAAATGCAGAGCTGTTAGCCTAGCTGAAGTTCATCTTGGTAAGTGTGGCCAAATGGCACAGAGACCTTGATCACATCCATGATTATTAATACTTCTTTTTGCACTTTCAAACAACCACAGTCTTTAATAAGGTGCATAGAGTTGGTTAGCAGGTGTAGCTTATTTCTGGCTATCTAATGTAGTGATCACTAACCTGTAGCTTGCAGTCACTGGGCCAGCTTTGAAAGGTGGACTAATGCATTGCCACTTCTGTAGTGGATGTCAAAAACTTAAAGTTTATGATGGAAATGTCAGAGAAGCTGCCAGAAGCCAGTCAGCAGCAGTGGGAGCTGTTGCTGAAGTGAGGCTGTGATATGGGGCTGAGCAGCAAGGCCAGGATCCTTTTAACCTGGTCTTTAGCCAGGTGTTTTTCACTGTTCTCATTGTTGCTATTCTTCCAGCATAGCCAACAGCTGGAAACATGTGCCTAGACAAAGTGCCCAGTGAAGGCCTTTCATCCTGCAGCTGTGTCAAGTCACAAGTAGAGTAAAGAAGGTATAACCATTTTATATGGATATGTAGATGGTTTGTACTAGTTTAACCAGAATGCACTTGCCTGGCTCTACCACGAACCCGTGTTCTCACTGCAGCACGGGAGTGGGATTGTGTCATGCTCTGTATGGTGATGTGCAAGATAGTCCCAAGGCTAGAGGTGAGAGCTGAAAGGAGAAAAACCTCAGATGGTGAAGGAATGATCATGTTGAGTGTTTGGCTCTGTGCAACATGGAACCAGAAAAAGCATAATCTCTTCCCCCAAGCTCCTCATCTGAAAAGAATCTGTGCTTGCAAGCTGTGAATAAGCAGCTTATAAATAGATGGAGGAGTGAATTCTCCTTTGTTTGCAGAGGGCAGTATAGTTAGTCTCTGTATTTTGAGGGTGGAGTGGCTAGAGCCAAGAGCTGGTTTTGTGAGCTGGCTATTTTTAGTGTGGCTTGGTGATCTAGTTGGAAGCACTGGGTGGAGACCTGAGCTGAGCAGAGGTAATGGACAGTACAGAGCAGACTTCCTGAGCAGCAGCTGCCAGGTTGCTGGTGCTGGACCTGACTCAATTACAGTACAAAGAGGGTGATCTTGCAGATAACAGCATCCATAGTTCATGTTCTGGCTTCCACACACACTACTGAGACTGGGTCTACTTGTTGCTGTGGCCAGTTAATGATGCAGTGGAGTGTAGCTGAGTGGTGCTGCAGACCTCATGTTTGTGGGTGCTCCTGCTAGTAGTAACTCCTGGGATGTTTCAAGGCCTGGATGTGCCATTCTGCAGACTGGTGTATGAGCTCCCTGTGGTGGAAGTAAACCTGGATAATGTATAGGCTCTCTGCCCCCTGCAAGGGACTGCACAGCACCATCTGGAGCTTGGATAGAGTCAGAGAGACTGAGCTGATCATTCAAAATGTGGACCAAGTTGGGAGCAAGGTTAGAGGGGAGATAGGTGTCTGGTGTATAAGTCCCAGTTTGGGCAGACTGAGATGGCTGGACTTTTTGGTTTATATGGTACAGTGTGTGCACTGTCAAACTGACAGCTGCTGCCATGGGCTGGTGCTCATAGCCAGGCAGCTTACACTGGGAGAGCCTTCCTAGAAGCATTTTTGTCTTCTGCCATCCCCTTTCTGCTTTAGAGTTGTGTATCTGCTGTGGCTCTGTATGTTTGTACATGCTTCAGAAGATGGTAATGCTTGTGTCCCTCTCACTGATGGCAGTTGAACCAGTGGCTGCTCATCTTCCTGCCTCTCTGGGAGTTTTGGGAGCCTCTTGGGCCACCACTTGGCACAGCACGCCCTCCTGATGGGACCTAGTAGAGACACCTTTCAGTGTAGGGTCCTTTTCATTTTCTTCCATTGGACCTAATCCTAAAACTTTCATCCTGGGACAAGATGTATACTCAGTATACCTTTGAAGCCAGATGAAAAAACGTGCTTAAATTCTGGCCTCAAAGGCTGCCACGAATCGCCTCTGTGCTGCTGCTGGTGACACAGAAGGTGCTGACGAGCACTAAGCCTTTGGCTGAGCATGGGTGCTCTTCCCTGGCCTTATTTGTTTGTGTCAGGTGGAGGGAGGAGCACAGGCGACATTTCTACCCAAACACACACTGTGCTGCTTGGTATTCATTTTGGTTACAGTCTAACCTGTTCCCTCTGTTTGCGTGGTGGTTTTAGCCCGGTAAAAAGCACTTACGCTCGCATTAAACAAATCTCGCTGCTCCGCGCATAAAGGAGAGTGGAGCTGGGGCTGTTGTCATTCTGAGTGCATGAAGTGCTGTGAAGCATCAATTGTGGCATTTGCAGAGAGTTAAAAGATTGCAGAGTTCCATCTAGGTAAGTTTTCACTGTCCTTTTAGGCTTTTTATGAGATGATTCCCCTCAGCTCCCTTTCTGTTTTTTATTTTCTGCTGTCTTATGTCCTAAATCTTCTTGGATTCAGTGAGAATTTACCCAGAAGACTTCAGTTTTGCTTGTTTTTGTTTGCAATGCTTGTCATGCCAACAGGGCATTAGGTAATTAATGACACACTGTGTTTTATCTATTTAAAAATATTATGGAAAAAATTGCAAAAAGTTTCCAGTATAGGATGTTAGCTGAACTGCCTGACATTCCTGCCTCAGCCCAGGCTATCCCACAAGCACTATTTTTTATATAACTATGTTGGGGTAGATACTTCTCTTGCTGGATTGGTTTATGGCATAGTCCCTGCTATTATATGGATCACAGCCCTGGAAGTGGGCAAAAGGTATAAGTGAAATAGGGATGTGGCTTTAAATTACTGTGTATATATTTGAGCAGGGCATCTGGAAAGCCTGGTGGTCCCAGCTTCAGGAGCACAGCTCTTAGACTGGTGCATTTGACTTGGATATGAGGTATAAACATAAGCAGGTTAATGTACATTAGACAAGGTTTGGAGGTAGAAATTGTTTACAGCTGGTAGAAAACAGCATCTTGGGGCTCCGTGTTCCCAGAATGGTGTTTCCAAATTTTATCTAAGAGTCCACTGCAGAGGGAACTTTCCCTGTAAGCAGGCTTCTTGTTGGTTTGGGATTTCTTACATTGGTTTGTTTTTTTTTTTTTTCCAGTCAGTTTTATGGATCTTACTGGGTTTTAAAATCAACCAGAGTCTGGACACAGTTTTATGGTAATTGAATACAAGCCAGGCAGGAGAAAGAAACAAAGGTCACATCTTGGGACTGTGCTTGGACACTTGTTTAACTGTGTGCATTGATCCCTTGGCTTCTAAAGGGATTTCTGAGTGTACTTCTGCTAAAAACACATTTAAGTGAACTGTGCTTCAGACGAGAATTCTCCTGGCAGTTGTGGTCTGCAGTGCCTAGTATTAATTGGATGGTTTGCTTCCAGGTTAGGTCACCTAGTGAGGAGGGATTCAGCCAGGTCTGTGGTCTCAGCTAGATCCTGATGGGTAAAGGCATCCCACAGGCAACCCCAGATTTGATGTTGGATCTCGATGCCTTTCTAAGGACACTTCAGAGTTCTAAAAAATGTATCCAGTTCTTCAGATAGTTTTGTCAGGGAATTGAAACCACCATGGTTGTTTGTGTGCTTCAGAGAATAGTTTATTTAGCAGTATCTGTTTTAGCTTCACCATGGTTAGTTTGAATTTTAACCTCAGCTGCATGTGAAGGTCTCAGCTCGAAGAGCAGGACTGTGCATTTGAGGTTGACCTCCTTTTATAGGATCATTATAAATATGGCACTTATGTAGGTTGCTACCAAAATGCAGTAATGACCAAGAGTGACATTTCTCTTCCTGCAAAATGTCCCTCAGGCACACAGGACTGTCCTTGCAGAGCTGGAAGGATTTCTTCCTGAAGCATTGTTCAGGATGTTTTAAGTGATTTGTAGCCAAAGTATCAGCACACATGATCTGGATTATGTCCTTGGGCTAATCCATCCTTTAAACCTCCTAGCTTCCAGATCCTATTCATTTTCTGCTAAAACCTATAGAGACATCTGCAAGGGAAGTTCAACACCAGGAGTGGAAGACTAGATGAGGCTAATGTAACATCTGACTGTGTTTCTTCTAAATTACAGAGCAATTAAGGATATCTGATTTTCCCAGGACAAGTTAGCTGCACTATATTTGCCTAAACCCCATCGAATACACTACCAAAATGTACTATTTCCTTCCATCCATGAATTTTTGCCATCTTAAAATTGACCAAGGCTGGTCAGAGCATGAAATCTGATTTCAACCCTTTTGTTAGTTCTGGTCTTCTTGCTGTTTGTCAGAGCAGTTCTTCAAGGGGCAGACAGGAAGGTGCAGAATAGTGATGGTTCTGCTGTTCCCTTCCCTGTGCTCTCCTGTTTGCATCTCTCTGGCATCAGCAGTCATGGCTCAGGCTGCACCTGCTTTTGTGACTCTGCTGGATGCTTCATCTGTGGCCATCTATTTTTTGAAAACAAAACAGGTATTTTGCTTTGAAAACTAAAGTGTAACTCTCCAAGGCTGGCTTTTTTGGAAGAATGGATTCAGACAGAAATGGTCTTTCTAAATTATAGGTTTAAAATTACCCTACCATTATACAACAGCTTGGCACTTCTCCAGAAAACTGAAGACGTTTGGAACCTTTTGCACTGAAACGATAATTGCCCAATGAAAACAGGATTTGGGGAAACATAAACTGACATCAAGCTACTCCTTTTTGCTATAAATTATATTGACTCTGCACTATTGCAAAATTGCTTTTGATGATTTGACCATGGAAGAATGTAGTGAAAGACTCTTATTAGCACACTCCCATGTGCAGGGAAATTGCAACGCATCCACACAAATCTGAGCTTAGACGAGACTTTCCACTGACTTCAAACAGCTCCGGCTTTCGTGCTCAAAATTGCACAGGCCACTATTAAAATATCTTTAAAGTCCTTAACAACCAGGTGTTTCCTTTGTGTGCCAGGATGGAAGTCACTTTTTCTTCAACCAAATTTTCAGTATTTGGTTTGTTTACTCCAAGTTTCCTTGAAGGCATTGAAGGACAGGAATTAAAAACTTCTGAGTATGAAGCTGGAAAAGAAATAGGTATTTGTGTGAAGTGTCATTTTCCCCATAAAACTCCGTGTTTCAGGATATTGTGGAGTTTACTAGTGTACTGGAAATAATTTAGGAAGTTTTTAAGATCTAGATCAGCAAATGAGTGTGTGTGTATAAATAGATAAACAAATGTACAGAGGTTTGGGAGAACAGGCTTAATGCCCAGTGGATCCTGATTGCAAGTGCTGAAGTGCCCGAGTGAATTGAAAAAACAAACTTTCCCATGGACTGTGAGCAATTTCTTTGTTTGGCTCAGTTTGCCTACGTACTTTATAGTACAGCATGGAAAGGCTTATATTTTCCTCTGTGTAAGAGGGTAAAAGATGGATGTTAGTCAGAGAGCCTGTCAGGCTGGCAAAAGTGAACTGTCAGGGGCTGACAACTTATGAATGGAGTTACCTTGGAGATGCAACAGAAGACCAACAACTAGACGCTGAAGTTTTAATGAATGCCTGCCAAGCAAGGCAGAACGTGTGAAAACAATGTGGCTGGTCCTTGAAACAAAGGGCTGAGGTACTGGGATGCTGGAGGAACTCACAGAGGAGGAGAAGTGGTGTAAGGCCACACCTGACGTTGCTTGGCGGCTCTGAGCCCAGAGGAGCTGTCTGGAAACATTTTTTCTGTGTGTGTTGTTTGCAGTCGCTCAGGAAACCATTGGCAGGACCATGAGAAGGGGCAGCCTTAGAGTGTTGAATTGTGGCTGATAAGGGCATCAATAGCCTGCTACAAGCATTCACAGAGAAAAGAATGACTTAAATGACAAGAGTAAGGGATTTTGGTTTATATAACCCCAAACAGCCCAACTTATTGATAAGAGTTAATTCCAGCTTTCTTCAGAATTGAATTTTCTGTCTAGTCCCTGTTTATAGCATGAGCTCCCAATTGCATCTTAGACTGACTTCAGATAAGTTTGAGATGTCTGTGGATCGGTAATGGAAAGGTTTTCTATGTGTCTGTTCAGTAACAGGGTGTCACTTTTAGTACCATTGTATCAGCTAAGATAGAGGGAAGGTGACTGAGTGTGCACAGATGTGCAGATTCTGTACATCTGGAGCTGCCACATTATTTACCGAGATATGTATTTTACAATTACAACCAATGGGGCAAAGGGCTCAGTGCTCACTTCTAACCTGGAGCTCCCTTCCACCTTCTGCAAATGCCCATAAAGGGTTGGTTGGATTGAGATTTTCAGAGGCAGGATAACTCCTTTTGTGGAAGGAATGTGTGGGGCCAGAAGTGCTGCTCAGGGTGAATTTTTCTTAGCCCTTTAGTTCGGCACCAAGAAGTTCACCCAAGCCCCTGAAATGGGTTCCTCACAGTTTGGTGAGTGTGTCAGCAGAAGTATTTTATTGCTGCAGTTTTGAACCTGACTTTACCTGGAGGATTTTGCTGGTGATAAGGCCAGCACTGGTCTCAAGTGGGCTCCAGACTGATCTTTTCCACAGTGGCACAGTGAATTAACCTCTTTACACAGTGACCTTGTGGTATGCCTATTTCTGATGAAAAAAACCTTGAAATGTTGGTTTTGTTAGTTTATTTTATAATCACTTCTTATCCCTCTACCTTGAGGGTGATTCCCCCCCCCCCCCCCCCCCGTATTTGCAGTGTTGTCTTCAGGAAAGCCTGTGTTTTGTGACTTTGGGAAATGTGCTGTCTGCTGTGTGAGAATCTAATATTTGTTGGAGCCTTGCAGCCCAGATTGATGCTGACTCTTGTTGAAGAAAGCTACTCAGGCTTGCGACAACAGGAGGGTTGTTTCCTCTGTCAGGTATAGAAAGGGACAGAGTGGAATTCCCTGGCTTCTGTCCCCTGATCAGATCACACTGTGCTAGGTCAGGCAATGCTAGAGGTGGAGCCCTTGTCTCAGGTCCCTGTGCCATCAGGTTGCCATCTGACCATACCGTGTTAAGTGCTGAAGCTTTGTCACTGGCTTGGTTGGACATAAGGACTCCTATTACAGAAAGGTCTAGCAGGTCAATCTGGCTTGCTGATGAATGCCATCAAAGAAGTAGCATCAACACCAAAGTGATCTCCATGGAAGCTCAGGGAAAGGTTGGAAAAATATTTTGCCTCATGAGGGGGTAATTGCAAATGTTTGCATATAGCAGCATGGAATGCCTAAAGTTATAGGTGCTTGATTGTCTGTGCCAGTGGGAGGAAGAGTGTTTGCTGTATCCATGTATTTTCCTGAGTGGATGAGAGCATTCATGCCAGCAGGGAATTCAGCCCTGTGGGAGTAAGGCCGAAGGGTGTCTGCCTGTCTGGCCATCAGTGTGCTGGAGACTTACTCAGAAAATGGGACTTCACAGATATGCTCTGCTGCACAAAACTGAACAGCATTAATGGTGTTGCCAAATTTAACTTGCGGCCATGGTCCAAACTGTTTCTCATTAGCTGTCCCAGCTGTGTCACTGCTGCTGACGGGAACTGGCCTCCACAACCTGCTCTGTAAACACTTTCCAGAGCTCAGCTTGGACAATGATTATGACTGCTGCTCTGAGTCTCCTGGGCTGGATCTGGGTCCGTCCGTAGGAAAGGATTACAAAACAGAAGGCTCATATCATCACGGTTTGTTTATGGTGGTTTTGGGAAACGCCAGAGCAGCGCTTCAGTTTGGATCTTTCCATTGGAGCCTGTGGAGTCTCTGTAGAGAACCTGTCTGCTCTGCACTGCAGTAGCACTGATCTTAGTCCAGAAACTATTAGTGTATTTTTGGCTGCACTTCGGAGAAATTCATTCAGTCTAATGGCATTTCAAAGAGGAAAAACAAAAGTATCTAAGAGCCTGAGGTTTGAGAAGTTGGCTGTTGAGCACTGGGTGGAATTCTGAACGGAAAAATAGTGTGGATTTCTGCTATGCAGAGCTAGTTGTCCAGATCAAGGGCGCTACCTCGTGTCAATTAAATACTGTATAAAAACAACAGGATGGCTACTACTTAATGCTTGTATTCAGCTGCATTTCATAGGTTCAACATTGCCTGTAACCCCAGATAGAAATAAATATGTACGCTGAATTGTTTTGGATTATATTCTATTAGCAATATTAGCTACCTATTTTGCAAGTGCTTTAGATAATTTTAATAATATGATTAAAAAACCACACTCTAATAAGTCAGAAGGTTGTAAGACGGTGAAATGAAAATTGGTTTAGAGTTGGTACAGGAGATGACCAGGTATCTGAACATGCCAGTGTAGAGCACAGCTGAAGGGGGCTGTATTGTTTTCTTGTAGCTGTCTCTTGAGCCCATAATTGTAGGAGGGGAAATCTAGAAGCAAAAGAAATAGAAGAAGAATAAGCTTGAATGCTCTTCTGTCTCTTGGGTCCCATCTGTAATTCACCCAGGCCTGTGCTGGAGAGGTGTTGCACATACCTAAAAGGAGCTTGCTAATACTCATCATCTTACCAAGACCCTGGCTGCAGCATCTGTAGGCACTGGGCTCCCTCATGAACCCCTCTGTGCTTGCCTGTGTGCTGTGGGCCGGCTGGCAGTGAGAGCCTCCTGGTTTTGCCTCCTAGGCTTTGGTCAGCACAGCTGCCTGTGGAAGATAGGGAGCTCAGTCTATGAATCTCTTCAGCACAAAACTATAAATCTGATTTCTCCTGGCACTGAGCTGCTGTACACTTTGCGTTTTTTGTTTGGCTGGTGGAAATCCTAAGAGTGAATGGGGCATCAGACACATAATATTGTTGTTGTCACTCAGGAGATATTTGATTACTGGTGATGACTTATTTACTTAATTATACTCAAATGGTGGTTTTACATGCTGAAACTGCCTGATCCTCTGTTTTGTGAAAATCCATTGATGCAACAATCTGTGTTTATGAAAAGCTGAAAGTGTGAGAAATACGGTAAATTTTGCAAGGAACCTGGCTGGGAGGAGATGCTTCTGTCCTTCCTGCCAGGTTATCTGCATTGGGGTCAGTGGTGAATCATGGCAATGTGCAAGGAGCAGCACTGTTCTCCATATGGAGATGGCCAGTGTGAGTCCCACAGGGAGGATGGCTGGAGCACTGTTGTTGGCCAGGTTTTGTTTGCATGAAAGTGCTGGGGGAAGGACCTAATGCAAAACCCTTGACCAGAGATGTGTCACCTTGCAGAGATGCACTCGATGCTGCCAGCGTGCTTTATAATCAAGTTGATGAGGGCGTTCACCGACTGGTGATGCTGTCGAACAAGCGCATCCAGGAGCTGGAGCTGGTGATGGAGTTTGAGAAAGTGGAAGAGTGTTTTAAGGAGGTAAGGCCTGCCTGTCAGTTCCAGTGACTACTGCCCTCTGTGTGTTCCACAGCAGATACTGGGCCTGTTGATCTGTTGTGTGAAGGTGTACAGTGATGCTTGATCATTAAAAAAAAACTACTGAACATAAGAATTTGAGATAGAGTTTCAGAAGTGTTGAGGATCAAGCCACTTATTTCTCTGGTATCTCTTGATGCCAGGTGAAAGTCCCCTGGCTTCTCTCTGGGTGTGAGTCAGTCAAACCCCATAAGCATCTGTGAAGTGACTCATAGGTAAGCAATACACTTGGAGGTTGAGTGTCTTTTTTGACCCTCTCAGTGAGACTATTGATGAGACATTCTTCATACTTCACCTTGAGAAGCAGTAGAGTGATGACAACAAGCTGGTAATAAGTCTGCGTGTTCCCTCTGGGCTGTAGCTCCTGCGGGGTTTACTGACATCCTGTAGCTGAATATCCCTGCCCCACACCGGCTGCCCATCCCTGTCGTATACTCTGTTGTTTAGATTCCTGTGCTGCTCTCAGGTCCCTGATATCTGAATAGTCCAGGCACACTCCTTCCCCTCTGGGTGCAACACCAGGCACACTCAGTTTGCCTTTGGGTACAGCCCTCTCCACAGGCTTTAGGCAGGGAACCGCCTCTTGTCCTTAGCCCAAGAGCCATGCTCAGCCTCCCACCCCCTGCACTTCTGTGGGACCTTCAACTTCCCTTCATTTGGAGCTTGTTGGAACTCTGGACAGCCATGGGATAACTGAAGCAAACAGCCACTGGCTTTCAGAAAGACTTTTGAAACCTGTAGCCATGAACATCAAAAAGTCATAAAGCAGCTCAGGTCTGAGCATCCTACAAGAGCTGATCAGTCCTTTCAGTGTTGCAGATCCCAGATGTTCCATATTGCAGATCCCTAAGCCTGAACTCAACCTAGAGATTATGGAGATTGCATGGTCTCCTGTCCTGCAACTCCTCAAAAATGAGAAGTTTTATGTGTCCTTAAATCAGTATTAGGATCAGTTTTACTATTGCTCTTCAGGGATTCTGGGCTCCTCTCCTCTAGTGGGAACTGGATTTGCAAAGGAAGCTATAGCCTTCCTAGTGTTTTCGCAGACCAAGGTGGATCTGGGAATTTTAATGACTTCCCATTTGAAGGTAGACAGTTGGCGCCATGCATGCAGGATGAGTTCAGGACAAGAAGTGTGTTGCAAGAACCTGGTAGAGATTCCCTTAAACACATGGGTTCATATTACCAAACAGAAATGAAAAAAGGCACCAAAGCAAGCACTGCAACCTATTTCTGCTTTAAGCTGAGCTTTTTTTTTTTTGTTGTTAAACTGAGTAGCACTCACTGCTCACGGCTTACTTTGCTTGTAGGTCACCAATTATGGCAGCAGATGCTCCTTCTGTTAAGCCTGCCTGGGAGCTCTAGGCAGCAGCAGTGTGCCCCTCTGCAGAACTGAGACCCCACCCCCATCTCTTCCTCTTGCCAGTGGGCTTGTTCCTTGTAACCTCCACAGTGCACAAAACTAGGAGTTTGTCCTTGGCTATGGGGTTGAGTTGGGATATGAATTCAGATGACATAGGAAAACAGGATGTGTGGGCGTTAGGAAGCACTTAGTCTGTCCCTTCCCCCAGGTGCACCTATGCCTGGAGCATTGCAGACAAGTTCACCAGCCTGTTTTTAAAACCTACTGATGATGGAGATGCTGTGTTATCCTGCCTGGCCTCCTATGACTGCTTTGCTTTTAGGATGCTCTTGTTAGTCAGTCCTCTACCCCTCTTTGAGGATATGGGCTCATGACTACAACAGTAGCTGGTCTCCACTCAGGAACATGCAGTTGCAGCTCAGCTTTGTGGAGAGCTGCCTTGAGAAAACCAGTAGCTGAGAGTCTTGAGAGAAACATGAGACACTGCAGATGGGGAGAAACCATCAGTACTCTCACACTGACATAGTTTGTGTCCTGCTAGTAAGAAAAGGGAAGTGAAGTGGGAAATCTGGCAGCAAGGAGATTTGATCCCAGTTGGGGGTAACAATAATAGGAATGTCAGGCCAGTCTGCAGGTTGCAGAGCTTGCTTTAGACCATGGCTCACCCAAAACAGAGCCCAGGCTTCTTGCCCTGTTTATGCCTAAGGCTAGTGAGCAATAGCAGATCTTTTCAATTACTCTGTAACCTGAAGTGGAAAAACTCTTAGCATGAGGCTCAGACTGAAATGCTAGAATGGGGGGGGGGGAGAAGTCTACACACATTCTTTCCAGTAATGAGATGACCAGCATTATGAGAGCAGTTCCTTGCTCTTTCCACATAAAGGCCTACATTGGTGAGTAGCACAGGGTGACTAATAAGCAGAGCTTATCCCTTTTCTCCCAGGTCAGCAGTTGGATTGAGAATGTTGGCAGAAAACGGCTAAAGGAAACTACCAACCTGGATGATTCTTTGGAGATGCTGCTTCAAGCACAAAAGCAGTTCAAGGAGTTTGATCTTGTTGCCAGTGTAAGTGTTGTCGGATTGGAAATATATATTCTCCAGTGTATGAGTTGGTAGCATGTGTGTCTTGTATGTGCTCAGCCAAACACATGGAGCTGAGAGGGTTCATCACAGAAGTGAGTGTCATTCCTTCTCACTGCACAGTATCCCTGCTCTTCTTTTTAGACAAAGCCACCAGCTCAATACTTAGTAGATAACATTTACCAGTCTTAGGGAAAATAACTCCTGGGATGAAAGATGGATTTTTTTGTTCCTCCTTTGATGTGCTTGTAACACTGCCTTTGTTTTGATCCTAATTGATCCATGGTCTTGCTGTGTGGGCCTTTACAAGCTGCTGTGTTACAAGTGGAAATTATAAGATATCAGCCTCCAGAATTCTACTGTAAACAAAGACACCCCTGGTCCTGTGGTTTGAACCTTAAAAACTGGCCTAATTAGCCCTAGCTGTTAATGGCCTTGAAGACTACTTACTGTTGATTCCAGGTCTCTATCCTCATAAGCGATTCCTTTTTGTTTTCAGGAATTTTGCAAGAGGGGACAGGAAGCATTAAAGAAGATGAATCAATGGGAAGACTTTTCCTTTGTGGATGTGCATTCTTACAGGGCAAAGCTGCAGACCTATGAAGATCAGCTGGAGGAGTTCTGCACTCAGCTGGATGAAACCAGGCACCGAGTCTGTGAAACTGTCAGGCTCTATGAATTCTTTGACAAGGTATTGCTGCACAGAGGAGGGTGTAAAAAGTCTGCTTGGACTCAGTCCAGTGCTAGATTGTTTATGAAAGGTGTGAAATGTAGTATTTGCTGCATCAGGGAGCTGGATCTATAACCTGCAGCAGCCCCCTCATACTCAAGTCAGTACATAGAAGTGGTGGGTGTGTTTTCCAGAAAATGTCCACATCTGTTAAGCACAGAAGTTTTCTGCTCTCTGAGCTGGAGCTTTTTAATCTCTGTCGTGGCCACAGTGGACAGAAGGATTTTGACAGTGCTGGCTCTCATGACAAGGGCCAAGAGATGGGTTGATCGTGTCCAGTCTTGGCCACCGTGCAAGGGTAGGCTCCCTGCATTTTCTGCTATACCCTTACACACTGGCAAATTCAGCCTGTTGACCCATCAGGAGCAGTACCCTTCTCTTCAGTCTTAAATACAGTCCAACTCCTCCCATGTGGAGGGCTGCATGAGGAAAGGGAGCACCAGAATGGAGATTTGGGAAGTGTGGCTGAGGGAACAAGAGATCTCTGGATCATCACAGGAATCTGGGAAACAGGAGGAGAGGACCTGTGTAGTGACTGTGCTGATAGCCTGACCTTCTCACCTGTTTGGTTTAGTGCAAATGCACCCATTTAGCACATCTGCAGTTGGATTTGGTGTTCTTTAATTTCTAAATGAATAAGTAGGATTTTCTGAGTGCATTTTAAAATACAGCTTTGGCAAGAGCAGAAGGCCAAGGGAGCCTGTGTTCCATTTATTCCACACTTGTACAAACATTGGGTATTGAAGTTCTCAAATTCCAGAAAGAATAGACACTAAAAGTTAAGCTGTACCAGATGTAGGTGCCACTTAGTTGCTGTCTCTGAGCTGCCTTGGCAGCCAGAAGTGCTCAGGGGAGGAGGGAGGAAATTCAACTAAACATGAAAAAAACAAGGAGCAGCATCCTGTGTGAGGCAGAAGAGTGGAGAAGGCAGCCCAGAATGCTGCTGTCAGGGCATTGAGGATTGAGTTTGTTTGGTGATGCTCTGCAGGTCTGCTCTGGCTCATCTCTGCAGTTTGCTGTGCAGGTCGGGGACCCTCTTACTGTGGAAATGTGTAATTTTTTTTCGCACCAGCGGAGAGAGAGATGCCTGCTGTGCCATAGGAGAATGGCAAGAACCTGTGCTCTGCTACCTCACTGAACAGATGTTCAGGGGCTGCTTGAACACCTCTTGCCATCATAGGGGATCCTGGGAAGGATTTTGTCATGTTTCTTCTGATAAATTGAGGCACAAAAAAGCACCCAAGCCCTGCTTGGCATATTGAAAATTCTTCAGCCAAGCCAAACATTAGTCGTATGTGAACCCTTCCAGCCAGAGTTGGAAGTCTCTGGAGCACAAATGTGGGCTGTAGCACATGATCATAGAGCCATTCAATGGTTTGAGCTTGAAGGGATTTTAGAGGAATCATCCAGTTCCAACTTCACTGCTAGAGGCAGGGATGCCACCCACTAGACCAGGTTGCTACAAGCCTCTGCCTGGCCTTTAACACTTACAGGGATGGGGAAACCACAACTTCTCTGGACAGCTTGTGCCAGGGCCTCACCACCCTCACAGGGAAGAATTTCTTCCTAATATCCAATCTAGACCTGCCCTCTGTCTGCCCCCTATTCCCCCTTTTCCTGTCATGCCATACTCTTGTCCAAAGTTCCTCTCCAACTCTCTTGGAGCCCCTTCAGGTTTTTCAGGGTGTTCTAAGATCTTCCCAAAGCTTCCAGGCTCCTCCATGCTCTGCTCAGGCATGGAAATTACATTGTGGTGTTAGCTCTTGGGCTACCAGGATAGTTGGACATGGCTCTATAGCAGTGTGTTCCTCCACAGCTTCAAAGTTTTTTCAGAGCCTAGGTAATTTCTAGGAACACAAATGCTGCAGACCCCAACAGTAGCCCATTAATTTTCTGAGGGCATTTCAGCTTCTTTTGGTGGATGAAAACTGCAGGATGCAGTCCTTGGCAGCAGTAGCAGCCCTCTTGGTTGTGCCTTTCAGGCTGCATGGCCCCAGTGAAAACAAAATGATAGTGGCACAGTGTGTTTGCACACTGCTTTGTGTGGAGGAGAGGCAGCTGGCTCAGGGAGGGAGGAGGATTTTGATCTCACTGGTTTCAGTAGAGCTATAAACAATTCTGGTGGTGTAAACCCATGTCTGTATTGTGAACCAGTGGCCAACCGAAACCAGGAGTGTAGGGGATACATCCTGCAGCTGTAGGATCAGTGAGGAAATTGCTGCACAGCAGGAAAGTTCTTCCAGTGCCTGTGAGCTTGATCTTGATCTCTAGAATGCTTTCTGCCTTCCCAAAGCAAAGTTAGTGGCGTGGTCTGGGAGGTGGGGAATAAGCAGAAGATTTTATCTAAACTGATTTCACTGTCTTTTGATACTGAGCTGCTTTTGACCTTCCTGCAGTGATCTTGTCAGTGCCTGCCTAATTCCCTTCTCTTTTCCCTAATATCTGAGGGGATATCTACAGCAGGAGTCTACAAAAAGCAATGTCCTTGATTTTCCTTCTGGTAAAGAGCCTGCAGAGTGCCAAACCCCAGGATTTGGGGAAGAAGCCCAAGGATGCGTAAGCAATGTACACTATGGTAATGAGCTGGCAAGCTCAGATCTCCAAACATCTCAGCATGTGCCAAGGGAGTGGAACGCCCACCACAGGGATCATGGTGTTCCCCCCTCATGTACCTCACTGCCTTCTGGGAATGGGAGGCTCCATTGTGCTGGCCCTCCTGCATGTGGTGGGCAAGTGTTTTCTAGGGTGCTGCCTGTGGCTGCCGGACAGGCTGTGGGATGGGACAGTATAATCCCATATGCCCCATCAAGGTGCTGTGCTGTGTTTTTTCACTTCTTGGCAGTTCCTGAAGGCCTGTCGGAGCTCCTTGCAGTGAAGCAGGCTGAGCTGGGCCAGACCACATGGAGCTTGCACATGGGCTGGCAGAGTTCCCTGCCCAAAGACATGCCTGGTGCCAAGCTGGATGTTTCCATTTGTCCCCGCTTCCTTTGCGGCAGGAGCCCTTGGTGCCTAGCAGGGGATGGATCATGGCTGGGCTGAGGCATGAGCAGCAGTGAAGGAAGCTGCTTTCCGCAGCTCTGGCTGTGGGCTGGAGGATTGTTTTTCAATACCACAAAGTCAATGTGGGCATATTCAGGGACCTGCCATCTCCCTGTGGCTTCAAGCCTGGTTTGGCCGCTGTCCCCTGTTTACTCAGTTCCAAGACTGCATTGGGATCTGGCACCATGCAGTGCTTCAGGGAAAAACTCGTATGTATGATGGTGTACCAAAGGGAATATATGATGTACCAAAAGCATTGATGTCTGTTTTGTTCTGGGGTTCCTTCAAGGACAGTCCCCAGTGTCCTTTTCTCCTGCTCTGTATCCTGGCTTCACACTAACACTGCCATAGGTACACTGTCAAGACCAGAAGCAGCCACGACAAGTCTTCTCCTTGTTTATCTCAATAGCCTTCATATTTTTTCCTTCCTCAAGCTACCTCTGGGTGAATTATTTCCCAGAACACTCTGATACCCCACGCTCTTGACTTTACCATAAGGAAAGTGCACATTACCTGGACTGCAGGTTTGAAATGGCCCATGTGAGAGCCGTGTGCAGTGTTAGGACTGAGCACCTTACTTGCAGCAGCATGTCCAGTGAGCCAGAGCACAGTACAGTCTCTACCAGGTCTGGGTTGACAACCAGTCCTGCTGAAGGTTGGGAGTGAAGGTGCATGGTCCTTGCTGGCACAAGTCACTCTGGAAGAAAGCACTGGCCCAACCAGAACAGGCAGCATCCCATGGCAGGCTCAGCACCTGCATACCCTGTGGCTGTGTGGTGATGTGGTGCCCAGAGCTGAACTGCCTGTATCATTACAGGAGGGCCTGAGGCAGCTCTGGGGGGGCTTTTTCCTGCTTGTCAGGGTGTTGTGCAAGATGGTGCCTCATTGGTGCTCAGGGAAAGTATGGACATTGCCCTGCTATAGCTTGTGAGTCTCTTGCAGCTTGAGCCCATGCCTTGTGTTTGCTTTCTGAGGGAAGCTGTTCAGTTGTGGAACTGTGCTCAGGATTGGTGAGCAAGGTGGGTTGAGAAATGGTAGGGTTTCCTATGGTGGGATTTCCTGGGGCTCTGTTCCACAAGCAGTTCCTTTCGTGGTGTTCTCTGTCTGCCTCCCTTGGATATTTTCCCTCAAAGGACCCCTGGCCATCATCCTCTGCTGATTCTTGTTCCTCGGTTGTCTGTCTTTTTTCTGCTGCACACAAGGAGCTGCTGCTTCTGACCTCTGCTTGGACTGGGCAGAATATTGCCCGCCCCCTCTCCATCTGTGTTTTCATCTCCAGGAATGAGTTACCTGTCCTCATGGGTGGATCTCCCCCCCCCCAGTGGCTTCTCCCGTGCCCTCCTCCTCAACCACTTTGTTCTTTGTGGCTTAGAAAACAAAGCCTTTGGCAAGTGAAGGAGGTGCCTGCCCTTCCTGGGGGAGGGCCAGCTGGCCTGCATTTGATTATGGCAGTGCCTCCCCATCCCTCCCCATTGTCCTTGCTGCTGTAGGAATGCCAGCCTTTTTGCACTCCATCCCGTGAACAAGTGTTGCTGCTCTGGGGCCCAAAGAGGGGCTGGGGCCCTTCTTCCCATCGCTCTCGCCTCTCTGCACTTCTCCATGCACCTTTCCCTCCAAGTCGCATTCTCCCCATCCCGGCTCCGGCAGCAGACGGACACAGCAAACCCTCTTGTAAGTACCAAGTGTGCGGCGCCCCGGCTGACGTGTGAGCTGCATTGATATTGTTTGGAAACAATGTAGAGAAGGCTTTTCACTCGGTTGCTTGTGCGTGTCTGTGTGCATCCAGCATGAATCAGAGTGCTTTGTGTGCAGCTTTTGTGCGCTCAGACAGAACCCCGTAGGCTGTGGGCATCTTTGCATGGTCCCTCTGAATCCCAGGGCTGCGTTGTCTGTAACAGAGCGATGCCTGTCTTTCTTTCTCTTTATTAGAAATTATTGCATGATCACTTCAGTGGGCATAATTTACCTGCAGCTAGAAGTTGCTGCGGGGGCTGGGTGCTGCAGACTGACTGGATGTATGTGCGGGGCAGGTGGTCCCTCTCAGCCTCCAGGACTTCTGTCAGATGTTGTGGACAGCACAGAAAGGGGCTGCTCTCCTGGACTGTTCCAAGGTGGGCTGGTTCCTGTCCCCCAGGTGTCTGAGACCTGCTGGCACAGCACTCCCGGTTTTCAGAGATGGATCTGATCTTAGATTTGTCAGCAGAAATCCAGAGTATGCTAAATAAGTTGCCTTCCACAAATGTTATCTCTGACTTCTCCTCAAAAGTTTCAGAACAGAAACCTGCTGATTACTTGTTTTCTGCTGTGTTTCATTTCTGATTATGTACCAGATATAATTTTGCAGATGATAATTTTGAGGGAAAAAGTCCCTTCCAGGTGAAAAATTATTGATGTTTCTTTTTTCTTAGCCTTTGATGAAAAAAGGAGGGTTGTGAATGCTGGTCTGTGGGAAGCTGAAAGGGATCCTTGTGTCTGCAACCTAAAAGTGTGATTTTTCTGTAGCAGACTGTTTGGCATAGTTTGAGAAGTAACATTACTGAAAGGGTGCTATCATTCCCTGCTCTGGGAATGTGCTTGGAGAAGTGCAGAGTAGAACTTAGCACCAAAGTGGAAAAAAGAGGCATTTGATGTGTCCTTACTATAGTGTACTTACTGTAAATAGAGACATAGGTCCGTGTGCCATGGTGCTGCCAGCAGTTCTGCACAGGTCAGAACATGGTTCTGCCTCCCAGCACCTTGGAGCAAATGAGATTTGCTGTGGTTTGTAATAAAGTCCCTGGGACTTAATATGCAGTATTCTCTCTCCACTTCTGTGCAGAGTTTGGCTTTGCTTTTCTGGGGATGGTCTGCACAACATTCCCAAATAGCAGTTTTCATCTGGTTACTGATGCAAGTTCTCATGATGAAATGATATCCAAAAAGCACAGGAGAGGAATATTTACTGTGCTGTTTTAGGGGAAGCCACTGTTCTCTGGCTTCAGCATTGTCTGACAGCAGCTGTCTCATCTCTCTTTCTCTCTTATTCCTCAGTTATGCCTGTAAAGTCATGCCCCTAGACAGACATCTAGTCTGATTTGTTCTCCTATTTCAGGGGTGTCCTTTTTCATGCACAGCCTGAAGCAGTTGGGAGAATGAGCCTCGAGGTTGGAAAATCGATCTTCTGGCAGAGTTCATGCAAGGTTAATGCGTGAAATCTCTCCCCTGTCCTTCCTGCCAGGTTTTTTGCTGGAGAAATCTTCTTGCAAGGTTAAAAAGCATCTAGTGTTTACTTTCCTATCAAAGTGTATTCATGCATTAGAAAGTTTCTGCCTTGCCTTGGAGATAGCCCTCTTGCACAAGGAAAAGTCCTGAACACTTAAATCTGATCTGCTACAGATCAGATTTTTCTGTCTAGCAAAGTTAGTGATTTGGAAATGTCTTATGAAATCTCCAGTAAATCACTGCTAGTTATACTGGTGTTTCACCAATAACTGTATTGTCAAATGGCCAGCACAGCAGTGTCTGTATCCCTGGCAAGCTCTGTGGCAGGAGGTAAAAGCTAAATAGTAGTTTGCACCAGCACTCAGTGCTGCTTTCTGGTTGCACATCATAGAGTCTCATTTGTCGCTTGGTGTTACAGGGCAGCAGCAGTGAATTAATTAGGGTTTTGTCATGTGCTAAATCCAAGCACAATTTGCAGTTGAAGGTGAGAGGTTCTTGGGTTAAGATGCTTTTGAGCACCTATCCCAGCACCTCAGGCAATGCTTTAGTGCAGTATGAGGTCTGTGGTGTGTTTGTGACATGTGCAGAGCCTTGATCCATCTGGGGTCCTTCTCCCTCCTACTGTGCTGGCCAGATTCTCCCCCTCGGTGAAGGGCACTGCAGGAAGGAAGAGGCTGAGGGAGCCAGCCTGTTGGGCTGCAGGCTATTTGCCCCTCATGTGCCTCCCCTGATCCAAGGAGTGCCAGCATGTTCTGCCACTGGATGTATGCAGGGGGCAGTGCCTGACATGCTGAAACCACCTTCAGCCTTGATTGTCAGAGCACCTCTGTGTAAAAATTCCTTGATGTCCTTGTCTACCATGAGCATAAATTGACAGTTGTTTGAAATCGACTTGGGCCTCTGTCAGGTGGGTTCAAGTCTCCTGCAGGATCACAACACTGGAAGCCAGTCAGTCATGGCAGGGAAACAGCATTTCCTCCCAGCAGGTTTAGGGATTTCCCAGCTCACATTGCAGCTGAGGTGCGAGGGGAATGTGTTGTGCTTGAGGTGTGAGAGCTGATGCCAGCAGAGATCTCCCTTCAGCTAGGCCCAGCCTTATGCATGTGTGCAGTGTTGAGTTTGGGTGCTTTTTTCCCCTCTGATCTTGGGATCGAAGCTGCATAGGGTGACAGATTTTCTGAATTTTTGTGTGCTGGCATCCATCTGGATGCTCGAATCCTCCTGGAGACTGGAATTCCCTTTAGTCATGGGAGTTAAATAGAACTGTTCAAGCAATCTGGTCATGAAGCTCCCCTCAGTGTACAGATGGAACAGAAGCTCACAATGGCTCAATCTGCATATCAAAGCCCTGGACATATGGACAGGGGCTCTCCCAAGCACCCGCTGTCTCTGACAAGGCTCTTCTGGCTGCTCTACAGGGCCTTGCACCCTCCAAGTACATCTTGCTGTGCTCTTAAACCAGGGAACTGTTTCCAGCATTGCCAGCTCCCCTGGGGAAGAGAGACCCACCAAATGTGCTGGGTGTCTGGATCCAGTTTCAGCTCCACATCTCTTGGGACACAAGCACCCACAGTGCAGTGCAGAGAGATCCCAGCACATCGTGTGGTAGTTAAGCAGAGTTTGGCTCAGCTTGTCACAAGGGAAAGTATGTGAAATGAAGACTACAGAGAAAGCACCTATGTTTCCCCATGCAGGCCCAAGGGCATACTGGAGGTTTTGCAATCCAGCATGGGGCACTGAGCACAAAGAATCTCATTAAAAAGGAGCCAGTACAGGGCAGAGGGGAGACACCCACCACAGTCCAGTCTGTCCACACTGGCCTGTGGGGTGCTATTACAGTGGGGTATTTGTACAGCGTGATGATGTGACTGTCGGGACAGATGTAAAAGCAAAGCATGCAAAAAACCTCTGGAGGTGACATTAGTCTCTGAATGGGGTAATTTGTTGCTGTTGTGCAAGTTGCCAGCTCCAGCTTTGGTGACTCACACATCTTGCTGTTGCTTGATCTTGAGCTTGGCTGGTAACATGAGGCTCTTGGCTCATGAGTGCACAAAGCTGTTGAAAAAATGGGCAGTGCCTCAAAAGTGAAGAGGCTGGTTTGCAGCAAAGGCAAACACTGAAGTTTCTGATTTTACTGGGAGCAAACCTGACCCTTAGTCCTCTGGACTTAGGAGCTTTTAAATGCTGAGAAGATCCCTATGGTGAGACAGAAAGATAGAGGGAGAATAATCACTGCAGAATCTACTCAAAGCTGCAGTCGTAAGAGACTGGGGAGCTTTGAGGAAGACAAATCTGCCACTTGCTGCCCAGCTACCTAGGGGATAATTTTATACGTGCATACACATGTAAATAGACACATGCATGTCATTATTTGTACGTGTGCGTCTGTACATAGGTATATCGTGAAACTGGCACTGGCTGCTCTTGTGGAATGTCAGAGTTGCTCAAGCAGGGGTTGTTGTAGCTGCTTGTGATTCAGCAGGTGAGTCACCCTGTTTCTAATGAATACCCCTAAGTGCTGCCTGGCAGTGGCAGCAGTTAGAGAAAAGAAGGGCAAGCACGCGTCCTGCATGGCAGCTCCAGCACAGCCAGCCACATTTGCCCTTTGGGTCCTCGTGCTGTCGTCAAGAAAGCAGAAATCATGTGCAATCTTATTTTAGCCAATTATATTCTCCTGTAATTAGGCTCTCCTGGACTTGTCATGCCTGGCTGCCTGGAGGGAAAATGAAGGGATTTTTGAGCTCTGTTCAAGAGTGCTGCTACAAAAGGATGCCCAAGCACGTTGCTCTAATGAGCAGCCTTTGATGGTACATGGACTGTGGCATGCCCAGACCTACCCTGACAGGTGCTGTTTCCCTGACCCCTGGTTCTTCTTTCCTGCCCAGCTGTGGATATCTGCTTGTTCTCCTTTCTTATGCTTAAATCTAAGGAGTTTGTAGTTTATGCTTGTGTCTCATCCTTTGCCCTCCCACAGTGTTTGTACAGCAGCTGGTACTTGGTAACTGGCAGAAATGCAAATACAGGATTTAAAGTTCATTTTCCTTAGCAGCTAGTTTTAGGCAAACTGATGATTTCAGTGATCTGTTCTCCCTTGGAGGAGGGGAGGCTCTCTGAGCTACACAGCAACTCAGAAATGATTAGCAGTCCTTTTCTTAGTCTTTAAAGCTGAGCTTTTACCAGCTACATCTCACGTAGGACACAGTTTTGATTACTTTGGTTTGTGCTGCTAATGGATCGCAGCCAGGGCTGCAAATGCAGTTTGGAAAAGTTGAGTGCTACAGAGGGGTAAGAGAGTAACAACGAACCTCTGGTAGAGAAGGGATTTCTTCTAACTTGGTGGCTTTGCTGGAATGCTTGTGCTTTGAAATTAGATGGTTTCTTATGTCCAAGTGTAGCCGCCTGCTCATGGAGCCACACATCTTGGTAGAAGTGAGCAGGGGCTTTGGCTCTTAGAGATGTGGAAAAAACATCACAATGTCTAGGAGGGATCAGCATTTCCTCCATAGCTCTTCTATGTTGGGTAGTGGTTTACTTTGCATTTTGCTTGAATTTGGGGTCAGTTGGGATGCTTTCTCTCCCTGTTTTTGCATTGTGAAAGAGTATCTGGCTTGTGCCCAGTCAGGGTGTTCTCTGCACACTTCAGTAGCTCTCGTGTGAAGCACGGCCCCTTCCCCCTCTGCCTTGTCTCTGGTTACCAGGGCCCCCCAATCTGGTATTTAGGCTAGCAGCATTTGCTTGTGAATAACCAGAGCTGAGATGATGCACTGAAGCAGTGGCTCTGCCTCAGTCTGGCCATAATAATGTATAGCACAGAGCTGGGCACAGCCAGAGTATGGACTCCCTCTGGACAGATGGGAAGGTAGGATAAAGTCTGTTTTTAACCAACAAATAGACTTGCCAAGGGAACATCTGCAGGTCCTGAAGTCTTGCTCTTTCCCTGCTCACTTTCTTCATCCAAGTGAGTGGTGAACTTTCTACTGAAGCTGCTTGGTCTCTGAGTTAGCAGAGAAACAGGCTTGCCACCATTTGCCAGGTGACAGTTTTGTGGTAAGTAGGGTTTTAGCCTGGGTAATTTTGCTTTCAATATGTTTTGATGTAAACTGGGTTTTTAATTGTGGTCCTTCTGAATTGTCAGCATACAAAGTAGTCTCCAGCCATGGGTCCTGCTGACACTGTGTATGCAACAGCCTGTGACAAGGAACATCCAGTGTTATGAGCAGGAGTCACTTCTCAAAGCAACCTAAAGCCATGTTGGACTTTAGAGGGAATAAGCCCAAATGAGCATCTGTAATGACAGTAGCATTTTCTTGCAAGAGAGCTGCATTTACTTTGGAATCGTGTTCTGGTGGGTCCCTCTCACTCTTTACTCCTGTGCTGGGAGTGCTGCAATTGGTGTCTGAGCCCTGCAGGGTTCAGTACCAGGCTGTGGGTGGCTGGCAGAGCAGGGCAGCTGCAGAACTTGGTGCCTGTGTGACACCCTGCATAGCTGTTGGGAAGTGCTTTGTTTAGTTCACAGCTGTACCTATGATGCTTTTAACTTTTCTGACTGCACCAGTTTTGTCTCTTTTGCTGCAAGCTTACTTAATTTTGCTCTTAAAGTTCACAGCTGAAGTTAAGGGCAGTCAAAATGAGCACAGTGATGGTGAGAGGAGGTCTGGTTAAATGAGGGGCTATGCAGATGTTTCTTGCCATAGAGACCTACAATCAGTTGTGTCTCACAGAGAAACAGCAGATTGGAGCACACCCTGAATGCAGGAGCTGCACCAAGCTGGATCAGGGCTTGTTTAATTATGTTGGTTTCTTTTTTGCTGTCATTGGCAGCGTTCCCAGCAGTTGTGCTGCTTCCCTCTGTCTGAGCTGTAGACAGTAAGGGAGTTGGGGGCTTCCAGTCCTAGGACATCCTCACAGAAGAGTGAGAAACTTGTTCTGTTTTGTTGCTGTGCTTCAGTGATCATATCCACAACCATGATTCCATCCCTGCCTGTATTGTTGCTCCCATCAGGACCAGTCTTGACTTTCATCACCCCTGTCTCAGTTGCACTGTGCAGTCACTTGAGATTCCAAAGGAAACCTTCTCACAGCAGAGTTAGTCACCCACCCAGGTGCATTTTTATTCTGCAGAAAGTTGATCTGCCTACCTCTGCCTATTCAGACACTCAGTTTCCTATTTGTCAAGAAAAATACAGTTGCGGTCATCATCTCCCCACAGGAAGGGATGAAAGAGGTTTGGGCAAAGGCAGCCTCCCTGAAATTGCCCCTTCTGGCATGTCTGAGATACACAGTGTCTACTCCTTGTTTTGGCTACCCAGAAGGTATCTTAGAGGTCACTTAACCTTGAGTATGCAAGGAATCTGATAGGTTTGTGATATGTCTGGGTTGGGGAGGTGTAATTTCTGAGTGGTGGCTCAGGTGAAGATTCAGGACCCCTGGAAGGCTTTCAGTGCTGGCTGTGTGCCCTGAACCAGGGCTGAGCAACTTCTCTGGGCATGCATTTGCAGATGGTACTTGAGTGGTGCCAAACCAAACAGACTCCAGGAGCTCCTGTCCTCAATGAGCTGCAAGCCTTGTCCATGCTGAAATGATCAGAGACCAACAGAGGGTAATGGGCTTGAGGGTTGCACCGTAAGCCAGTGAAGTCCCTGACTTTTCCTTACAGCATGGCAGGTCCCTGGAGCCCAAGCCTCTCCTGGGCCACCTGGCAGGACCAACCTGTTGCTGATGCCTGTTGCAGGTCAGTCCTGTGTATGCAGGAAGCACATTTGTCTTTAATCCTGTAATTGACAGTTTCAGTAACAACTTACCTGTAAAGATCAAAAGCTGAGGTACTGGCTCCTTCCAGCCTGGTTCCAGACATGGCTGGGAAGATTTCAGCTTCCATGCACACAGCTGCTGAGCAGCTCTGCAGGGAAGATGTAGGGCTGCCTGCTCCCCAAAAACCCCTCATTCAGAGAGCCATACCCTGGCTTGGCTGAGTGTTGTTTTCAGCCTTACTGGGAGTGACAAATGACAGCAATACCCCTGCCTGCTTGAGGATGGGGCACACTTGGTCCCTGGAGAGGAGAGCTGTTTATGTGCAGAAAGGGGCTGGTGAAGCGGATGATGTGACTGGAGAAAGCCTTGGGGTTCATTTAGATTGTTACCAAGCAAAGCTGCGGGATGTGGAGGGCTCCTCCGTTGTGCAGGGAACAAAACTGAGCTATTTGCTGGCCTGCAACAGGCACTGGTATTGGAAGGAAATGCCATCGAGATCGAGAGTAATTTTTGCTCAGCTGTGGAGTCCTTGCCAAGAACAGACAGAGACCATATGAAGATGAGAGGTGGTGGGGCTGCCGATCTGTGTGGTTTGCAGCCCTGGTGCCTCCTCACAGTAATCACATGCAGAGCTGCAGAGTTGCCAAGAAATAAAAGAAGGCTCTTTTCTCCCTCTCTCCCATCTGTGTGTGGAAGTGAGTACCCCAGCCTTAGGTAAGGCCTTCACAGGGCAACTGCTTTCCTGACTGGTTGCTGTAAACTTCAGGCAGGCCTGCTGGCTGTCTCTCTCCTGCACATTGCTCTCAGCACCCTCTTTGACAGCACTGAGTGCCTTTTGAGCTCAGCTTTTCCCATCACTGAGCAAAAGGCAGCCAGCATGCAGCCTTCAGTGAGGATCACCCGTTGACCTCCACAGCCAGAGAGGTGAGATGAGTCCTTTCTTAGCCCAGGCGGATGGCCAGCCCTTGCTCTGGGCAGAGCTGGAAGGGGCTGGTGTTGGTTTGCGTACAGCTGGAGGGGGAGCTCAAAACCCCACAGCAGAATAGGCCATCTGTCACTGCTGAGCAGATCTGCTTGGCTCCACTGCACTGTGGAGTCACCTCGCCTTGAAATGCTTCCACCTCCAGGGAATAGAAGAACCTCTGCATCTCGGATAAATGCAGATTCCCACCAGAATCTGACCTGTCCTCTGCCTCTGCACACCCCTCCTGGCCCCCAGCAGTGGGCAAGATTAGAGCATAAAGCCTGGATCAAGAGAGAGGCAGGTCAGGGGACTGTTGCTACTCCAGGCAGGGTGATGGGAGGAAAGCAGGTTGCTGCTCTTTTGATTTTCCTGTGCTGCAGTTCTGCAGGGCTGAGGAGCGTTTTCCCTGAGCAGCTGCTGGTGTTTCTGAAGCAGCTCCTTGCTCTGCATGAGTAATGGGGCTGGCTGCACGCACGCCATGCAGCTGCAACTCAAAAGAGAATGTGGATGGCTGTGGGAGCTCCTGTGGAATCTGTCCCTAGAGTGACTCTGTGCAGGCTGCAGGCTGTGCTGGCATTCAGCTCTCCTACAAACAGCAGCGTTTGGCTGTCATAGCCATCCCCATCCAGGGGCTGAACATCACATGAATGAAATACCTCCTGCCCTGCCTGTCTCTGTCACCAACAGAGAGTGAGCCTGGCACCTGATCTGTTTGACCACCATGTCCTTGATGGAGATGCAATGTCTGTTTGCCTAAAGCTTGGGTGGATTTTCCTGGTGTCTAAAGCTGCATAAAAGTAAGCGATTTAAGCTCTAAGAAGGTTGCTACAGTGAGGCTGCTCAGGAAACAGAAAATGGAAAAGCTTGTCGCTCTGTTCCTGGCACTAAGCATGAGTGCTGTTTCGCTGCAGGTACACAAGGCCTGACAGCTCAAGTGCTGGAGATGGTCTGGCTCACTTCAGGGCAGCCACTGGTGTTTCTGCACATGCACTGATGTTGGACATTTGGCAGAAGGTGCCAGGCAGCCCTGTGCAGGGTGTTTTCCCCACCTTGTATATCTGATTTCAACAAATACCCCTGTGTGTTCACTGATGAGCAGTAAAGATCCTTGGCCAGGCCTACAGCAGCTGGTCACATCTTATTTACTCTATCATTAAATCTTACCATCTCTGCTTTATAGAGAAATGGTGGCTTATGAGCCTAAGTCAGATGTTTGCCTTTCTTCTGCTTTTGATCAATAACAGACAGGTCTTGGTGCTGAGCCCCATTCCTTCCATGGTGATAAGGCTGTCACTATTCCCTTGTATGTGACCCATTGGACCACATTTTGTCTCACTCCTCTTGGTTGACTGATGCGGCAGAACAGTTTTAGCAAGGCCAGCATATGCATCACTGCTAGAGTTAAGCCCCATGAAGCTGCTTCCAGCATTCCTGGAGTATTAGAAATAAACTGCTGAGCTCAGTATTTTACTAACCTGCATAAGCACATAGTGCAGTGGCAAGCAGAGCCAGGCAGGCAGGCAGGACACAGCACACCACATAAGCTGCCAGCAGGCACAGAAAATGCACAAGCTACACAGTCTCAGATTCCTCCTTGCTGCAAGGATGGGTCAGAGCATTTGGGGTGATCCACAGAGCCCAGCTGTGGCTTCTGTGTGCTGTCAGCTCCAGGAAGAGAGTGTAGGGAGCAGCAGTCCCATTGCCTGCAGCTTACTGGTGCCCCCCTGACCTTTTCCTGCATGACAGTGGTGAGAGTGGCTGGGCAAAGGAGGAGGAAGAGTTCCAGGTTTTACACTGAGCAGGGCCATACTGAGGTGTGAATTCCGATAGTCTTAGCAGCAGCTTTCCCTGGGCCCCCTTGCCCGGAGAGGACAAACGTGCCCAGCAGTGTGGGTGCCAGCTCACAGGGACCTGGCGGGGAGGTGGGGCTGTGGCAGAGCAGCCAGCACAGCTGAAGCCCTTTGCATAAGGGGCTGTTTGTTTTGCTGAATTGTTAAGCCCTATTGACAATGGCAGCCCCCCCCCACTCTCCACACTCAAGGAACTGTGGTGCCAACACTGATCGTTTCTCTTGTCTTCAGGCACCGAATTAGGGTTATTCTTCACTGAGTCCCTCTGACTGGCTGTTGCTTTTTGTTCTCACTCTGCAGGCATACGAGTGGGCCTTGGAAGGGATGCGACACCTTGCCTGTATCAGCATGGAGGACTGCAGCTCTGCCGAGCACTGCGCAAACGTGATCGAGTGCCTGGAGAGCTACAAGGGGCAGCACCCAGATATCAGCGCTGCCCGCTTCCAGGAGATGAAGGAGCTGGCCTGTGAGCTGAAGAGTGACAGGGGGCTCAAGCAGTGGAAATTTGCATGGTCTAAATGCCAGGAGACCAAGCTGGTTTTTGAAAAGAAACTCGAAGCAGCCTTGAGAACAAGGAAGTCTCTGCTGTCAGACCGCAATCTAGCTGTCGGGGAGCAGCCCCAGGCTGGCACTGAGACTGGCACTCTGTCCTACCGGAGGCACTCTGAGGGGGCCACCTCCAGGTCCCACTGGGACAGGACTCACAGCACATCCCATGGCTACAACAGAACCAACAGCTCTCTGGAGTGGACTAAGGACAAAGCTCCCTCGCCCTCCCTGAGCTGCCCTGGCGATGTTGATGCTGGGGAAGTATTTGTCTGCCAAGCTGCTCTCAGCCCTGGTCCTCACTCAAGCAGAATTTCTTTTGCCAGCAGGGCTTGTAAGTCTCCAACGCTGCCTGAAGAAAAGCCAAACCTGGAGAGCATATTAGAAACCCCAGAGGTGAAACAGTCTTCTACATCCACTCCAGTCCCTGGGAAGCTTCCTCCCAGGAGGGTGCTCCGGAAGGCCCAAAGCTTTGACCTGCCTTGTGGTGAGAGCCTGTGGTCAAGCTGCCAGAGGAGTGAGCCAGCCAGATACGGCAACACTGGTGTCTTCATTAAGGGGCTGGAGGTGAGCAGCACTGAGCTGGTGGACAGGACGTTCGCGCTGCGGCAGCCGGCTGTGAGCAGCTGGGCTGCAGACTGCCTGCTGGAGGGACAGAGGGGCTGCCTCTCCGGGTCAGAAGCCAAGAGCTGGGGCAGGTGAGTGGCTGTGACATTTGGTGCTCCATTTCTCAGGGTGGTAAAAGGCAACCTGCAGAGATTAGAGGAGCTCTGTAGTGCTGGTTACTTTGGCACTGGTTACAAGGCAAACGGATGGAGATGTAGCTCTACCTTTCCTGCGTATATGTGTGTGTGGTGTTGAGCAAGCCCACAGAGATGTCCCCACATAATCTAGCAGCTTCCTTGGTGGGGAGACAGAGAAATGGGATTTGTGACCCTTCCCTCACAGTGTGATTCCTTTAGGAGGGGAAAGTTCAGTTCTCAGACAGGAAAGGGACTCTGTGAACATTGCTGGCATTGCAGGATGAGGGATTGCAGGAGCAGTGTTCAGGGGCCTAACAAAGTCAGGGTACAGGTGCAGTGGGAGAGCAGAAGCACAGGGTGTCATCCCCCACACTTCTGGGGTTGCTGTACCCAGACTGGTAGGGAGGCACTTTCAGCACCTTGTCACAGCAGCTCCACAGGTAAGAGGGTGTTTGTATTTGTGCTTTGGGGCTGAAATCTCTGGGTGTCCAACAGCTGGAATTTGTGCTGTTTTCCTTCTCTTTCCTTGAGAATCTCAACTTTGTTGTCTTACTACAATGTGTGCGTAGACTTTGGAGAGCCCAGGGATATGAGCTGTTCTTGACAAGGGGTCTCCAGGCAGATTTCAATTGCTCTCACTGGAAAAGATTAAAATAAAAGTAAAAAATTATGGCAGATATGAGAAAAGAGTTCTGAATGTTGGGGAACCACTGTTACTACTCTTGAGTGAAATGACTGGGGACAGCAAAACCTTCTTGAAGGGGACTCTGATATCCCTGGGATACCCAGAAAAGCTCATGGCAGGGAATGTGCACCAGCACATAGCAGAGTGACCACTTTGCTTCTCAAGGATGTGATGCAGCAGGCCTCCCGTGTCTGGGGGTGCTGAGGCAGTCCCACTGCTCTGTTCTCTGTTCAGCTGGAGGAGTTGACTTGAGGGAAAGCTGAAAGACGGGAGGCAGGGAGGCATTGGAGTAGTAATATTTGGTGCTACACTGCCTCACAGTGGAAACCTCGAGTACCTCAGAGGCATCCTTTGAGATACATGAGAACAACCCGTGCTAGGAACTGCTGATGAAGTGACATTTCAGTTTTACTCTCACTTTTACTAGGGGAAGCCCAACAGCACCTAGATCTAGAGCTATTGTTCTCTCAGGGTTAACATTGCTTCCCACAGTCTCCTCCAGTCCTCAGGCCAACTCCTCACAGAAGTTACTGTGACTTCTGCTGTCACAGTTGTTTCAGGATGGCAGCCATCTGCAGAGCAGCCCATTGTGTCCAGAGCAGAGGCAGGGTGGGTCCAGGCATGTGTGTCCTGCTGAGTTTGGATCAGTATCACGGCCAGCGTTGAGTACTCTCTTCCTGAATCTTTAGAATCACATAATATCCCAAGCTGGAAGGGAGACCCAAAACGATAATTGATTCAACTTCTGACTTCACTTGGACTACTCCAAGAATCACACTCTGTGCTTCAGAGCCTTATCCAATTGCTTCTTGAGCTCTGACAGGCTTGGTGCTGTGACTGCTTCCCTGGGGAGCCTGTTCCAGTGCCTAACTGCCCTCTCTCTGGGAGAAGAACCTTTTCCTAATAGCCTCAGCCTAAATTTCCTCTTGACACAGCTTTATGCTGTTCCCTTGAGTCGTGTCAGTGCTCAGGGACAGAGCTGTCATGGACAGTTGTGTATCTGAGCTTAGACTGTGCTAAGGGTCATCTCTTTTCCATGCTGGGTGTCATAGAGAGCTTCTGTAGGGATAGTCCAGAGCTTTTGCAGGCACTCTGCTGCAGCCTGGGTCCCCTCAAGGCAGAGTGTTTCCTGTTGCAGCAAACTGCGGCACATCATCGATGAGATGGTGACCACGGAGCGGGAATACGTGCGGTCGCTTCGCTACATCATCGACAGCTACTTCCCCGAGATGGAGCGCCTCGACCTCCCCCAGGACCTGCGCGGGAAGCGCAGCGTCATTTTTGGAAACCTGGAGAAACTCTATGACTTCCACAGCCAATACTTCCTGCGAGAGCTTGAGAGCTGCTGCAACCACCCACTGAGGGTCAGCCACTGCTTCCTACGACATGTAAGGCATCAGCACCTTGCTGTCAGGGTTGGGCTCTTCCGGACATGAGCTTGGTTTCTGTACCTCTCCTTTCGTGCTTTGGTACCAAGAGACACTGTCAGGGAAACAAAGTGTTTGCTCCTTAAAGCCCATCTTTTTCTCCAGGGATATCCCTAACTTGTTTTCTGTCTGTGGTCTCAGAATGACCAGAGAGAGCAGAGAGGTACAGACCAACTCTGGGTTAAAAGGGCTGCTGGGCGCTGAGCAGAAGCACAGGGACACAGCTCTTAAGGTCTGCTGCCCCATGCATTTTGTTGCTACCTTGTGTGGATGGTACCAGGTGACTATTGGGGTATGGAAGGAGCTAGGGGTAGCAGAACAATGAATGAAAAAGTTCTAGCTACTCTAGGAGTAGGAAGACAAGAACATTCCATGGCTCATAATGAGCTTGAAGCAAAGTTATTCCTGATATCAGAGGTGCAGCCTGGTGAGAGGTAGAAGTACTAGAATAACCTACCAGGGTCATAGGTGTCACCATGTCCTGGGTGCATGTGTCTCACCTGGGGATGCATCTCTTCTGCAGAAAGACCAGTTTGGAATGTATGCACTATATAGCAAGAACAAGCCGAAGTCAGACTCCCTGCTCTCCAGCCATGGGAATACCTTCTTCAAGGTAAGTTCCACTTCTGCATCAGGATTGCTCAGTGGTTTTGGTCACTGATCTGTTTAAGCAAAGCCAACTTTTCTGCCTAAGGCAGGCTCAGTGCTGCCTCTGCTTCCCTGGCACAACTCTCTGCATAGCTGTATGGAAGGGACAGGGCAGAGGTGTAGCGAGGGCTTGGGAAAGGAACTCAGCCTACAGCAGCATTCGTCCTGTGGCCTTGCATTTCCCCAAGAGTACTCATTTTCCCTGAGTACCCCAGTCAAGAGAGGTGTCAGTGCTTACCTGTGGGCACAGAGTGCTCCTTAGGGAAGCTGCTGCCTTCACTCTGCTGCATTTCTCAGTTCAAGCAGGTGCAGCTGGGGGATAAGATGGATCTGGCCTCCTACCTGCTGAAACCCATCCAGCGGATGAGCAAATACGCCCTACTCCTGAAGGACCTGATCAAGGAGTGCAGTGAGGCACAAGAGCAGGAGCTGGGCTTTCTCCGTGCTGCTGAGGAGATGGTGAAGTTTCAGCTGCGGCATGGAAATGACCTGCTGGCCATGGATGCCATCCGGGACTGTGACGTACGTTCCAGTGCCTTCCCCTGCCCAGGGGAGCAGAGCCACACTTATTCCCCTTCTCTAGGCTTGGGGTCTTTGGATTGTACGGTGAGCCTCCCCTCAGGTTCCCCCAGTGATCAGAGTGCTGTCTGCCAGTACAGCATAGCAGGACTGCTGAGGCATGGGGCAAAGGAACAGTGGGGCCTGGAGGTCTCCTTGATTTCCTAGGACAGACAGCCTGGGTGCAGCTACCTTAGCTGAGTGAGCTGTTCGTCATAAACATGCCCCCAGATGCTTACCAGTGGTGGGAGGTAGCCTGGCAGCCCTTGCAGCGTCCTGCAGGCTGCTTTGGACCTTTCATCTCTGGAGCTGGCAAAGAGAGGGTCAGACAGATTGCGAGAAGGAATCCAAACTGATGTCGATGCCAGGGGAAGGGAGTCATCTAGGTGGGACTTGAATAGGCAAAGTGCAGCACTGGAGAAGGAGAAACCCCAGGGCTCAGGAGTAAGATCAGTCTGGGTCAGGAATGGCTGAGGAGCTGGCCTTCTGACACAGATGAGCTCCTGGCAGTGGACGGAACTCATTTCCTCCCCAAGAAAAATCTCTTGCTGCTGCTTGCAGTTGCTACCCCAGAGTTTTGTCACAGATCTGCACAAGGTGACAGTAGAGGGTCATCTATGGGTTACACCTAGGAGAAAGGTCCAGCTGTCCCCTGAGCTTGGAGCTAGTTGTTTCAGCCTGATGTGGTCACTAGCAATGCCATGCAGCACAATTTCTTTGGGAGCCCTCTCAAGATGTCAGGTAGCCGCCACTTCTTCACCACCTGGGCTACAGCCATATGGGACCCTGTTCTCCAAGTCCAGGTCTAGGGCTGCCTAGATCATGCTGGTGGAGTCTTATGAGGATGTCCCCTGTGTCCAGGTAAATCTGAAGGAGCAGGGGCAGCTGGTGCGGCAGGACGAATTCACCATCTGGCTGGGCCGCAGGAAGTGCCAGCGACACGTCTTCCTCTTTGAGGACCTCATCCTCTTCAGCAAGCCCAAGAGGATTGAGGGTGGCTTTGACGTGTACATCTACAAGCGCTCCTTCAAGGTAAGGGTAGCCCTGCAGCTCCCTCTTGTGTGGGAGGTGTCCATGGCTGGTTTCCCCATTGCACACGCCTCTGAAATGGGAAGCAGGAGCACCTTCAGCAGAAGGGCTGTGCCTACCACTTCTAAGCCTTCTCCAAACCATGCAGTGAAGCCAGAAGGGAAAACTTCACTCATTAATGCCTAGGCCCTCTTTGTACTGTGAGATGTGGAGCCAGCATTTTCTGGGTCATGGAGTGTGGGGGAAAGGTGGTGTGTACATGGTAGGGAAGGGGTGCCAATCCTGGGTGAAGAACTGGGAGTTGCCTGAGCTGTCTGTGTGCAGCTGTGTCCAGGACATACCTGCTCCTGTTCAGACCCTCTGGCTCCTTCCTGTTAGATCTGCCAAGCTGGGGATAGCTCTAGCACAAGGTTCAAGCAGTTTACTCCTGCTCCTGGTGCAGTCTGGTTGATGCTTTGCTTTTCCTCTTCCTCACAGACTGCAGACATTGGTCTGACAGAGAACTCTGGAGACAGCGGCTTGCGCTTTGAGATCTGGTTCCGAAGGCGGAAGTCCAGTGACACCTACATCCTCCAGGCCAGCTCAGCTGAGACTAAGCAGGCCTGGACCAGTGACATTGCCAAGATCCTGTGGCAGCAGGCAGCCCGCAATAAAGGTGTGATTCCTTCCTGGAATTCCTTCTGTGCCGCAAAAGGTGCGGGAGCCCTGTTCAGCTCATGCTGTCCTGAGTAGGTTTGGATCCTGTTACCAGGCAGCTCTGTGCAGCAAGCAGCTGTGTGCCAGCATGCAGCCTCAGGAGCATGTGCTGGGCTTGGCTGGGCATGTCCCTTCCCTGCCCCTCATCCCCAGGGAATTTGACTGGTCCAAGCTCTGTATGACTGTAGACACCCTCCTGTTCTCCATGAGAGAAATAGGAGATCTACTCTCAGGGTTCCCTGTCCTGTGCCCCCAAAAGACCTGCTGGTCTCACTGTGATCTATGCCACTGCTGGAGCTCACTACTGAATCATGCTGGCCAAGTCCCTCTTGTCCCCCACAGGCTTCCCGCTTGGCAGGACTCTATTAGGTGGCATGGCACTGAGCTACTTGGCCAGAGCAGAGCATGATTGCTTGTTCCTGGGTACTCCACAGCACTGGGGAGGGAAGGAAGGGGAGAGCAGATCTAATCTCTGCAGTTCAGAGACAGCCCAGTCTAGGAGTGCTCCAACCTGCGGCTGAATAATGCCTGTGGGGAGGGTTGGGTGGAGTCAGCCTCACAATGTGGCTGTGGGTCTGTTCCTCTCCAGAAATCCGTATGCAGGAGATGGTCTCCATGGGTGTGGGTAACAAGCCATTCCTGGATATCAAACCTAGTGAGGCAGCTATCAATGACCGTGCTATCGATTACATCATGAAAGGCAGAGGTAGGTGCCAGCTGGGCCTTTCCCCTTGTTCCATGTGAGTGAGTCAGGACTGGTTCTCAGGGGGTTTTTTTATGTTTTCTGGCAGGTGCCAGGACCAGAGCCTCAATTGCGGTGTCTTTGTTTGACCATTCCAACCCCTTCAAGAGGACACAGACCCAGCTCTCCACTGGCAGCACCCCCACTGCCTACACCCCTTCCTCCTCCTCCTCCCTGCTGGGGCCCCTCAATCTCCACATGTACCTGGACCAGGCTCTGCTGCCAGGAGTCCTGGCCCCCAGACGCCCCTTTGACATTGGCACTTGCATCGAGGAAGACGAGCTGGAGCACGAGACGAGCAGCCAGCCCTCAATGAGTACGTACAGCCCCCCTGCTCTGCAGCACCTGGGATGTGTGGGCTCATCCCTGCACCTTGTTCTGTGCTGTGTGGTCAGACCAGGCTTGTTGGGGTCGTGGCAATTTGCTTGGTCATGGTCTCCTTCCCAGACCAGGTCGTGAGGGCCCTGCCCTTCATGCCAGATCTGTCTCAGCTTCCATGGGGAGAGTTAGCTCAGACACAGGGGTTATAAAGTAACTACTGAGGTGCAACCATACCCATGGCAGACTTGGAGCTGTGTACTAATGCTGCTGTGGCCTTGGGGCTCGTGTCCCTGCTGCTCTGATACGAAATACCCTGTCCCCTGTCCAGTGACCCTTTGGCTTCCCTTAAGTGAACCTCATTGGCCAGCCCATACCAATCACCAGTCATTATAACTCTACTTCCTTGTGTTGATTTGTTGTCCATGACCTTAAAGAGGAGCAGGCAGGAGTGTGGCTGTCTGTGGGTTGGTGTGGCCAGTGCCTTTGCAGACAGGAATATTATCAAGCATATGTGGCACGGGTTATATGCAGCCCAAAGTCATGGCTATCAGAGTGACCTTCTTCTCTTTCCCCAGCAACAGAGAGCTCAGAGTCATCACATTGCATGTCAGCCACTGGCTCCAGCGGCTCCGACAGTGGCTGTGTCTCCAACGTCCCACAAGAAAGCTTCTGTGAAGACATGGGCTCACCTCCCTTCATGCCCGTGGGCCCACAACACCCCTCTGCTGTGGAGGGCAGACCCAGGTTCACAAACAGCCAGTACATTTCTGCAGTAAGTGCAAGCAGCCAAAACACTCTCTTCACTTTGCCTGTTCCTGCAACTGCCTCCCCAGTTCAAGCCACTGCCTCTCACAGGGGGACTGAAGATGCTGCTTTTGGGCTCGGGGTCACTGTGGGGAAGTGACATTTCCTCTTGCAGAGACTCGCCCCCGCTGGGGCAGGCAAGAGCCCCTCTGGTGCAGGATCCACCCATGTGGTGGCCAAGATCCCTGAGGACATGAGCTGGAAAGTACCTGCAGTGCTGGAGCCTGCACGAGGAGGGAATGCTACACAAACAGGAGCTATAATGCTGCCATGGGCTGGGGTACATATATAATCTCCTGGAATGACTGGAGCTCTTCTGCAGATGCTGCCAAGCTCCTTTCCTGGGAGGTTTGGGCCTTTTTTGGGGAACAATGAGATGGAGGAGTGGGAGCCTGTTGCTCTGAGATGTCAGTGTGTTCTTGAGAGTTCTCAGCTGCTTCCCTTCCCACTAGATCCTGCCCTGGTGCTGTTGTCCTCTAACCCTATACTAATGCTGTCTTCTCTCTTCTGCAGAAAGCAGGCCAGGTCACCATAAGTCCCTCAAGAATAGTGTGAGCCCCTCGGCCCCGCCTCAGGAAGTGGAGTTGTTGTAAGTAGCCCCTGCAGGGGATTTTCCAACAGCTCTGAGTGCTGGTCAGGTTTGTCAGTAGCTCTGAGTCAGGGGAACCTCACCCTCAGCTTCTCTGAGTTTGCCCCATGCATTCCTGACTGGTGTCTGAGGCTCTGATTAATCTGGTTACAGAAGAGCAGCTCCCATGGAGCCATACTCTGAACAGCTGGTCTGATGCTTTCTGCCTTGCAGAAGCAAAACAAGCTAAATCATGTTCAGGTAGTAGAGGCTTGACCACCTCCTGAGTGTTCAGATGAGCTGCTTTCCTCTGAATGCTGCCCACCTGTCTAACCACTAATCTGTTTCTTATGGCTGTTTGCCAAAATCCTCCCCTTAGTCCCCCAGAACTGCCTTGGGGAATCACAGTATTCTCCCCAGGGTGGATTTATCCCAAAATTTCCTTTGAACCTCCAAAGGAATTGGTACTTCACCAGATAGAGAAACCTGCTAGGTTATGGTCAGGACATTCTGAGGGAGCTGCCAGATGCTGCTCCTGTACTTAGTGATTTTGGGAGGATGCCTTGTCTGTGAGGAAGTCACTGTGGATCCAAGGAAGGTGAACCCTGATAGAACTTGCAGCCAAGCAGGGCTCCTGCTCGTGGCTGGCAGCCCTTGATGTGTCATGTCATGGCCCACTCAAACCAGCCTGCTCCTGGCTCAGCCTTTTCCTCTCTGTCCTTAGGGCTGAGTCTCCCTTTCCACAGGGAGCAGAGGGGTGCAAGCATGAGAGAGGCAGGATTGGAGCTTAAATGGTCAGGGCACAGGGTGGTGAATGGCTCATAGGTTTGGCACTGTGGGGTGTGACACCACACAGTCCCATGGCTCATGACCTGCAGGTGCAGGAGTTCAGAACCAGCTGTACAGAACCAGCCAAGGTTCAGATTTAAGATCCTGAGCCCCTTCTGGAGGGTCACAGACCAAACTTTTGAAGTGGCCCCAGAAGCAGCAGGGACCTGTCCTTTGGGCGAGTCCTGAGGCACCGGGCAGATCTCCACATGGGGGAAGAGCTGTGCTTCTCCTGCAAGGCTCTTCCACTAAAACATTTTTCCCCACCAAAATTTACCTCTGATACACAGTGGCTTTCAAGTGTTCTGCAAAGTCACTGCTGGCCAGGACAGAGGGACCTGTGGGATCCTGCCATGTCATGGGAGTGCAGCTGGTCTAACCCATTGCACGGTGCTGTGTTCCAGGTTTGATTGCCATTTCAAACTCACTGAAGACCTCAGGCCTCTGACCAGCAGAAGGAGACATCCAGGAAGATAATTTTTGCCCGTAATCAGGCTCTTTCAAACAGCCCAAAACCTGACCTCTGTCTGAGGAGAAGTCCCAAGAAGGCTTCTGTCAACTAAATGTAATAGCTTTGGTGTTGGATGGGACCTTGGGCAGTTAAAACTCGTTAGCCCTATATTTATAAGTAATAAATAACATAGCAGTTTGGAGAAAAAAAAATGTATTATTTTTAAAGCTATGAGTTGTACAGATTTTTATTACAAGTGACTCTGTTACTATTTGTTGTGTAAGCTGCACATTTTATAAAGTTTTTGGAAGGGCATAAACAGAAATTGAGGTATTTAAAAAAAGTAGTATAACTTTCTGTTTTCAGGGTTATATTGACCTGAAGTTCAAGATTTAACGTCCTTCCTTATGTTCTAAATATGTTTATCGTAGCAATAATTTATTTCCTTGGCTTAACACTTTCATTCTAATAAGAGCAATTTCATTGTTATAGTGAATTGTTTCTTCAGATGGTTCTTCCAGTGCCTTGGTGCTGAGCTAATCTCTCTCATAACCATCTGTCAGCTGTGCCACTCTGCCTGTGCCACCTCTGCTCTATCTGACTGCCAGCTCAACCTGGAAATCCTCAGTGCATTCACCAGAGAAGGGGGACACCCCCAGGCAGGGACTCCCCTGGTGCCAGTGGGGAGGCTGACACAGAGAGGGGCTCTGGAGTGGCCAGCAGAGATGGCAGTAGGAGCAAGGAGGAGGGAGCTTGTCTGGTGGAGCTCAGGAGGCACCAAGGTTCCTGGCTCTACTTTCAGCCACTTGCCCCCTGTAGCTGCTGTCCCAGTGAAGTCTCTCTCTCCCTGCTGGCTCAGGTTCCAGTGGCTTCGTTCAGGCTCTGTTGTGCTTTGTCCTGCCTGTGCCCCTGGTTTTGGAGTGACAGGGACTGGCTCCTTGCTTCACCTCTGACTCAGTCCCTCTCCTGGTACTTCAGTGTCATGGCTTGTTTGAGGAGCTTTGGATGGTGCTGGCATTCGAGACCAACAGGTTTTGAGTGTAATGGGTTGATTATAGTGCTGACCCTTAAGTGCATGTTGTTTGAAGTAACACAGCATAACTGGAGGACAAACGAGCCCTGTGTTCCAAGGTGGCTTTTTCATGAGTAACAGCCAAGGTCACTGCGTGGCTGTGACACCCTCCCTCTGTTCTTGGAGGAAATGGAAATTAGCATTTTTGGAAACAGTAGTTACTTGGCTGCCAATCTCATGTTTACTCCTGGTTTATGCAGGGCTGTAAATCAGGCTCCTGCAGGTGTGAGAGAAGTGCCACATTTGGCCTGAGGAAGAAGATGGAGTAGTAATTTATTAAGTGCAGTTTTCTCCCCTGGGCAGTCTGGGATGTTACACCCCACAGCCACCCTGGAGACAGTGTTCCTTCAAGTTTGGAAATTCCTGTACTGTATATAAAACACTTGTTTATTTTTAATAAGCTGGATGTTTTTAAAGCTTGTTCTTTTTTCAGACAGCAAAGAAAATTCAGTTTGACACCTTTGTACAAAATTGTGTGGGAAACAGTTATACAGGGAATATTTTACAAGTTACTATTTTGAGATAATTGCTGGGTTAATGCAAGTTTTTTGGGCTGTCAAGACAGCAATAGTTCATGTCACAAGAGGGAGAGAATTTACTAATGCAACAAGAGGAGCATGAAACTTCTGGAATTTCTCAGTTTCAAAGGTTTCTACATTGCTGGAAAAACCTTTAGTATTGTTTACCTGACACTGTTTTTTCAGGGTTTGATTGATTTGTCTAATAAAGGTTATTTTCTTTATATGAATCTTACTTGCTCTGTATCATGATTTCAGCGTGGGAACCTGGGCTGCAGAAGGAGACAGGGAATGCTGAGAGGAGCAGTTGTCCCCGGGATGTCTAAAATCCCCCTCAGAATACTGGGGGCAGGTTGAAGTAACATTTCTCTGACCAAACCTAACCCAGCAGGGTCTTGGGGTGATGCTGATGGTGCCTGTCATTTTAAACACTGAAAAGTACAGTAACAATTTTTTCTCCCCCTATTCCACATCTGGCACCCAAACAATGAGAAAAAAAGTTGGGTTTTATTGGCATAAATAGAAGTCTTTCCATTGCCAACCTTGATTTCCACCAAGCATGAGCTGCATATTAGGAATCACAAATTAGACAGTGCATTTTTGAGAGGGTGCGACCAAAATAAATGAGCTCCTAAACCTGAGGTGTTCCCCTGAAATCTTGGTCAGAATTGGAATTTTCAAAATTTTTTCTAGCTGTTGTCCTTCTACAAATTAGGTGACACTCTGTCCTTTCTCTCTCTCCCCCACCCTTTAACTAACCAGGGATAGTGATGATAATGCTGATACTGAAAAGCAGGAATCCCACTCTGCTCTGTGGCACTCAGGACACATCTCAGACAGTTCATCATGGCATTTTCCATAGGGAATCCCCTAAAGAGGGGTTCAGTGAACTCTTGGGACATCCACCCTTCCCAGCAGCACCATTATCTCTGCTAGTAAGTAATGAGCATGGTGCTTGGCCCTGCCCAGTTTGTACTCCCAGAAATTCCCAGGCATAGCTTAGCCAGTCAGGTGTTAGAATTCTAAAATCCTGGAATGGTTTGGGTTGGAAGAAGCCTTGAAGACCATCTCATTCAGCCCCACTGCAGGAGCAGTGACACCTTCCACTAAACCAGGTTGCTCCAAGCCCTGTGCAGCCTGGCCTTGGACACTCCAGGGCTGGGGAACAAGAATTCTATTTGGTGGAATGTGGAATATTCACAGGACACTGGTGTTTTAGGCCATCTCACTTTCAGATGATTGATGAATTTTATAGATGTTACAGATTTTTTCGATTGCTGTGCCTGTGGAGGGAGAGTGCCCTCTCTAAACTCCCCGAGTTCTGACCCCTGCAGTTTTGGAAGGCATTTTTCAGCCTTGGAGCAGGGACACCAGCAGAGGGGGCAGATGGAGTATTTGTATTTTTCAGCTGGACTAATCTGACTTTGCTGATCCTGCCATAAAAAACCCACAAAAATCCTAAAAGCGGTGCAATTTTCCCCCCTTTTTGTTAAAGAGGTGCAGACAGTGCACAAATCTGTGATCACAGACTGGTTTGGGTTGGAAAGGGCTTTAAAGATCACCTTGTTCCACCCCCCTGCCATGGATAGGGACACCTTAGAATAGAGATCAGAGTGAGAATAGAGTGGCCTTGAACATTTCCAGGGATGGGGAATGCAAGAACTCTTGTTCAGTGGGATGTGTTCCTGGCCATACCTTAACAGGTGCATGGTAAATGTGATCTTGCACTGTTTGTTAATGCACTAATAAACTGCTGAGTTTTGCTGGTCTTTCTGCCTTTGGAGAGGGAGCATCTTTAAAAAAGAAAAGAAAAAAGAAAAAAATCATGTTAAATGCAAAATGTTAATATTTGGTGTTAAAAATATCCAGCAGGGTAACATTTTTGAGACAATTCCATTAAAAAAAATTAATTGGAAATCAGAAGAAATTCAGAGTTTAGATAAAACATGGAAGAAATGCAAACATTAATGTTTGTAAAGAGACATTTCATCCAGCCAGGGTGTATGGACTCACCCTTCATTGGCACAAGACAAAATTACACTGTAATTACAATAAAAATGAAACTGTATAGCAAATTAAATAATTGTTAGAGATACCCATTTAGTATTTTCATTTATGCAGATGCAGAGTGGGGGAAGAAGAAGAACTGTCACTGTTGCACGTGACAGTAGATTCAGTGGTGTCCCATTAGGATGAATTTATTTTCAGGCCAACTGAACCTTCTCAGGGAGCAGCTGAAAGGGCAATATCACTTTTTCCAGATGACAACATTTGTATTCAATAAGATGGGGCAGTATAAAATTGTCCTCAAGCACAACAGCTGCTTTCTTTAACTGTATTTAATTAAAAACAACACCCCAGTGATGACCATTAAATGAGCTCTTACAGAAAGGTCAAGCATGAAATTCGGAACAGTTTCTGTGCTCATCAGCTCAGGGCAGATGAGAATGTGACAATTGTTTGTTTGCATGCCTATCAGGAGCATTGATAAAGTTAAGTACACAAACTCTTTGATGTCCTTCTGCAAACAATATTATCTAAGAAGGAAAAAAAATTGAGAAAAACCACATAGAAAATCCCACTTTGCAAGAAAGGCTTCAGCTGCAGAATTAATGCTCATACATTAAATTTAACAGAGCTGAGAAAAGGTAGCTGAGGTCTGTGTGTAAAAATGAAGGTGCCTAAACACAAAACTGTCTTGGTCAATGAATAACTTATGATTATCAAACTTACCCTGTGCAGGAGCTTCTTCCCACAGCAGAGATTCAGGATACAGAGTGCCTTTACATTTGGGAATTGAGAAATACCAGTCACTGACATTAAAATTAATCAACTCTTCTTCTGCAGATCCCACAGCACTCTCTGGTCCCTCCACACAGAAAACATCAAGGAGTGAGAAAAACCTGTAAATTCTAAAACAACCTGATGTCTGGAATGTTTTCAGGCTATTTCTCATAGAAATGGCCACAGAAAAGGAAGTCAAAAGCATGTCTGGAAAAGGATGGGGGGGAAAAACCCTCTGTAAATGGGTGCAAGAATTAAAATCAGAGGCTTCCAGAGACAGCCTGTAGCTCCAGACTGCACTGATAATCAAAGATGGTGTGGGGAACAAGGCTTTTTCACAGATAATCTCATCAACTTCTTATTGCTGACACTGTTCAAGCAAGGAAAAAGAAAAATTTTAAGGAGGACAACTGGATACTACAACCTTGGTGTTTCTGAGGCTCCATCCAATTTTAGGGGAAAGTGGAAGAAAGACAGCACCTCCAAAACACCCTCGCAGCATCACAGCTCCAAGGAAAGTACTCCCAGCCATTCCTGAGGGAATTCAGGCAGGATGGGCATCAGTGCCCAGCCAGTGCCCTCCCTGCACAAAGGGGTCTCACCCTGCTCCCAGCCATGCCTTGTGCCTCCCATCCCATCCCATCCCATCCCCTCCCCTCCCCTCCCCTCCCATCCCATCAGGCCTGCAGGAAGGGGCAGGGCTGCATTATATTTAAAAGCCAATTAACACAATGCAAATGTGACAGATCTCTCTAATTAGGTGCTGTTTGTGTCATTTCTCTTAGAACGGGTGAGAAGCAAGATCCAAAGAATAAAAAAAGCCAAGAAAACCTGGACAGCTAATAAATTAACTAATCAATTTGATCATGTAGTTTTGTAGTTAAAAAACCCTAAAGTGGGATTTATATAAAGATATAGGAGTACTCATCAGTATTTTATTAATATTTTATTGATATACATTTATATTTATTAATATTTAAATATTTAAACTATTTTTTCAAAATATTTTTATGCTTCCTCTGAATAAGGTCAGCATTAAAAAAAGAGCATCAATATGAACACATGCTAACTCCCCTTGTTAATATCTATATTTTATATTTGTTAATAATTTATATTTTAAATATTAATATCTAAATAAATCTGTACAATAACAACTGCAATTCTGGTGCTGTGTTGCACCTCAGGGATGGGTTTATATGTCTTGGACATTCACTTAGGTTTACCTATTATCATCTCTGTGCATTATTACTGGAAGTCGCAGCTGACAAAAAGATTATTTAATTTCTTTATAAATAAGCTTTTCAGACAGTGGTTCAGATGCTGGTTTTTGTGTCAGGTTTATGAATTTGGAGTTGCTGGGGTCTCTGATATTCTCTGATGGTCGACATGACTGCAAAAATCCTTCATAAAAAGTGCTGTTGGATGCTTTTAGGTGGCAGATCTGATAGGGATGATGGAAGAAGGGCAGCCAGATGGTGTTTTACAACGAGGGGGAAATGTTTGCAGAAAAAAATTAAAACCTAAAATAATGACATTTTTATTATCCCACTGATAAATAAACACTGCACGAACAAATATCTGGTCCTGTTGTCCTCTCCAGGCTGAGCAGTGTGAGCCCTCTGACAGTTCTGAGCTTTGGGGTCACAAATCCAAATACAGCTCCGAGCAAGAAATCCTCGCTGGATTTATGAGGGTGGAAGGATGGACCTCGATGGACAGGAGCCTCGTTGGATTTTGTAATTTACCTTGAGATCTACTGGGTGATAACCCCAAGAAAATGATGTTGATGGCTGTCCCAGACGGGCTGAACCTGCAGCAATAACAGGAGGATGCTGAGCTTTTCCCTCCTCCATACCCTTCCTGTTGCTGACAGGCATAAGGCAGGGATAGCACTGCAGATGCTGCAGGGAAGTGTTTAAATCCAAAGCAAAGAATCTGTTTCCCATTAAATCTCAAAAAAAAAAAAATCCATAGAAACATTTCTGTTTAGAATTGTTTCCTGACATCACCTGAGCTTCCTGCCAAAACTCCGGATTATCTTGGTGTGTTTCAGATTTTATTACTTGTTTAGGTTAGTTTTTATTTTTGCACACCTATGCAGGAATGCTTGGATAATGTCCCTTTTTTTTTTGTCTTTCTTTAGAAGTGTGTTTGAGACAAATACTTCAAAGCAGAACATAAGGGTTTGCTTAAACTCACACCATGTTACACTCATGGACATTCATTGCTTCCGAGGGCTCAGCAGCACCACTGGAAAGGCTCCGAGGGACTTACCAGACATGGGGAAAACTGCACAAAAATGATTCATTTCTCGTAACATTTATGACCCTTTATGATTCTGGGGATTTGGGGTTTGTTTTTTATGTTTTGTCTCATCCCAAAGGGATTATCTGATTCAGTAGCTGGATGAAAGGCTTTAGGGAACCATGTGGCAGCTTCCACCCTACAAGAGATGGATCAGGCTGGTGCTTCCAGCCACTGCATCTCCAGGAGTCAAACCCACACAGAGCAAAGAAAAATGGAAGGATCCTTCAGAGCCTCCTGGGCACTGAGTAAATGGGGGCTGATGTGGTTTATGAGGCTCACAAGAAATGATGCAGAGCAACCACACACTTATGAGGGTGCCAGGGCCAGCCCTGTCAGCGTTTTCCAGGAGCCTGGAGTGATGGTACAGCAAGAATGGAGTCGCTCTCAGGAGCCAGAGCATCACAGGATGGACACCTGGGCTGCTGAAGGACCAAAACAGGCTTTTCTACAAATAAAATGTGCAGCCTCTCGCAGGCAGCTCTGGAGATTTTCTGCTGTGTGGAACCTCCAGATGCTCCAGGGATCCCAAAGTCCCTTTTGTCCCTCAGAACAGCCCAGCCTGTTGGAAAGATGCTCAGAACAGCAGCAACCATAAACTCACCCACCCTTCTCCCTGGGTTTCCTTCTGAGGAGTTGTTTTGGAAAAATGTCCGAATTGCCAGGTGTTATTTCCAAGATTGGAAGTGAAACAATTGACTGGAGTACAGGAGCCCAGGGCTGTTCTGCAGGACAGGCAGAGGTGTGGGCAGGTCACAGGCAGGGACAGCTCAGCTGTGATGGCTCCTGTGTTCCAGAGGAATTCCTCCAGTCACGTCTGCTCCTTGAAATGCCCCCCACTGCTGGCAAATGGATGGATTTGGGACACAGAGAGCTGTTCTGCTGACCATTAACACACATTAAACACTTAATGAGGCTGGAACTGGTCACAGACTTCTAAGCCAAGTCATGAAAATGCCACTTCAGTGAGTGGCACATCAGGAACATTCTGAGTCTGATGAAATATTTTTTTTTTAGAAAAATATCTTAGGTCAAAATGAGAGAGAGGAGACTTGCCTTTTGCAATCACAGAGCTCCACTGGTGTGCTTCCAGCTGCCCTAGCACATTATTGATCTCTTGGAACAGTTTCTATCAGTTATTAACAATTGTCAGCAAGCTCTGCATGAAATCTTCAAACGAATCTTGGCTGTAGCTGCAGGTTTTGAAATACAGAGCTCTGGGCTACAAACTTAGAGCTCCAAGTACAAATGTTTTAAAATGTCATTTTGAATAAATGGAAATCTGCCTGGAGAAGAGGAGACCTTAGAGCACCTTCCAGTGCTAAAGGTGCTAAAGGGGCTCCAAGAGATCTGGAGAGTGACTTTAGGCAAGGGCATGGAGTGACAGGACAAGGGGGAAGGGCTGCACACTGGCAGAGAGCAGGGTTAGAAGGGATATTAGGAAGAAATTCTTCCCTGTGAGGGTGGGGAGGCCCTGGCACAGATTGTCCAGAGAAACCTTGGCTGCCCCAACCCTGGAAGTGTCCAAGGCCAGGTTGGACAGAGCTTGGAGTGACCTGGGATAGTGCAAGGTGTCCCTGCTCATGGCAGGGGGTTGGACCTAGAGGATTTTAAGGTCCCTTCTAGTCCCAAGCATTCTGTGGTTCCACGATGAAATCCGTGTATCAGTTTTGGAAAAATATCCTTGCAGCACATGCCTCTCCCAAATGCCTGCTTACCGTTTAATTAATTTTGCCCTGGTCTTTACTATCCACAAACCACCCTGCTGCAGCAGCTGACTAAAGACAGCAGCCACACTGTTCCCAAAACACCTATTCCAGCTGAGAAATGCACCACCATCCCCACTGGGAAGATGTGCACCAGCACATGGCTCTGGTAGTTTGGGAGTTCAGAGCAATGATACAATTGTCCCTGAACAGGGAAAAGAACAGACATTAAATATGGATCATGTTCAGTTTTACCTTGCTTGGTAACTCCTGCTGGATTTAAATCCGGTGAATCCAATCCTTGCCTCTTGTTTTCTTTCTCTGCATCTTCCTGCTTCCATCTCCCCCTCTGTTCTTACAACTCTGCCGCAGTTATTACATTAACAAAATGCAGGGATGAGTCCTGGATAATGACATTTCATCTGGAACCGTGCCATGCTGGAAGATGGTAATTTAGTTAATTGAATTGCATCAAAGAGGGTACTGAATCAATATTCCAGCACAGTGCTGGGGCACGTGGCTGGCAGTGAGGCACTGCCTGGAACACACGTGGCCAAACCAATCTCAGGGCACTCACAGGAGGAGTTTGATTCTGGTTTGGGTGATGGAAGCTGCACTCTGAATCTTGTCTGAACACGATTTACAGCCTTGCCTGTGTATTTTGGAAAGCATTGTCCATCAGGCTAGCAGTGAAATGGAAAAGTACTGAGGGAGCAGGGCAGGTACAGCTCCACAGGGAAGCTGTTTTGCCTGGCCCAGGAGCAAGGACCTGCTCTGTTCCAGCTCAGTGCCCTCTGAGGAGGGATGTTCCCTGGGGAGCACATGTTTGGACAACATATGAGCACTTCTTGGTGATCCTGCACAGGCACAGAAAGGATGAAACCTCTCTGGCCATATTGGCACTCACTGTCTCCCTCTTCTAGGAACAAACCTATGTCCTTGAGGACCAGAGTGATCCATCCACACCCGTATCTCTGGTCAAATTGCTCATCCTAGAGAAAAATGACCTCTCAGAGGAGCCAGTTCCCTCATCCCCAGCACACAACTTGCCATCAAAGCATGAAGCATTAGCCATGACCACAGATGATTTTAGAAACTCTCTAGGGAAGGGACCTTGTGGGCAGAAAACACATTTTACAGCTAAATTAATTACAACCACCCAGCTGCTCCTCCTGGGGCGCTTGTCTCAGTGACAGGGTGGGACATCAGCTTGTAAGAGTCTGGGTTTGTCTGAGCCCAGAGAAGGTGGCAGGGGACACCATAGGGGACAAGGCCTGGTGTGTGGGAGCAGGGCCAGGGAGTGGCCAAGGGCAAGAGACAAGAGGGAAGGAGAAAATATCTTCATGTCTGGAGCTTGGATCAATGCACACACCACAAACACTGGCTGAGACACCTTCCCCTGCTGGCTCCTCTGCTGCCAGGGAATTCAGGCTGCTGCAAAGTGTCTGCCTTGGGCTGGTGTGGAGCCAAGCTCAGAGCAGATGCTGGGCCAGAGGAAGGTCATTAGCATGAGGAAGTGGCTGCAGGCCCTTTGGTTTGGGCAATGTCACTTTTCATCACACTGAGTACATCTGCAACTAATGCTTCCCGGTCTCTGTCTCAGCAGCCTGTGGCACCACTTCAAGATTCACTGGGGAAAGAGCTGGAGCTGCTGGTTCTGTGGGACTCCCTTCAGGTTTTGGTCTTCTCAAGTGCTGGGTTCTCCAGCTCGGCCTCTCCTTGTCAGTCCTGTGCTCCACTCCAACCACTGCAGGAACTTCTGCTGTCCTGCACACACTGCTCAGGAGGACTGGTGATTAAAGGTCATATTCCTCGCACTTACCTGTGTCTCCACCTGATCTGATGGCTTTGAGGAGCTGATGGTGTGTCTGTCATGCAGGTCACAGCCACAGATGCTCTTTCAAAAGGGCATTCAGACCCTCTTGCAAGGATGAACAGGGGAGCCTGGGACACACAGAGCCAACAACTCTCAGGAGATCACTACACTGGTATTCAGTAAGATTTCCTTTTTTGATGAAGACTCAGATCAATATCTTGTTTTTCCCAGAAAGCTGCTCCCATCACTTCAGAGGACATGGGTTTTTTCAGGCTGATCTGGGGCACTTTGCAGCCAAACAGATCCAGCCGGTCTTCACTGGCACAAATTCTCCTGAAGAACTGGCAGGACTGAGATGCCTTTCCTGTGCTGGGAACAGCAGGCACTGGAGCTGCCTCCTTGAGAACCAAGAAGGCTGGAGGGCAGAAATTCCATGTAAGCTGTGGAGAAAGTGGTGGAGGACTTGAAGAAGTGCTGGAATGGGTGAGGAGCATCTTCATGTGAGGAGGGGGAGCGTGAAGGAGCTGTGAGAGCTGTGAGCTGTTACCTGGTCCCTGCAGTGGCTTCACAGGCTGGGAAGAAGCTGCTTCTGCTCAGGATTCAGAGCAGCGAGAGGCTCGGTAGGGTTGGCTGCCCTGGGAGATCCCACAGTCCCTGCCTTGGATGATCCATCCCCAGCAGCAGGGTGGGGATCCATCCCTGGATCCATCCCTGGCACAGGCTGGCCAGAGAATCTGTAAATGCCCCATTCCTTGGAAATATTCATAGCTGGGCTGGACAGGGCTTGGAATCACCGGGTATCCCTGCTCATGGCGTGAGGATTGGACTGAGATGGTCTTTAAGGTCCCTTCCAACCCAAATAACTCCAGGATTCTGTGATTCCTAGTCTTGGTTTCCCCATATCAAAAAGTCATCAGCACCCCCAATTCCCCTTCAGAGCTGTCCCCACTTTGGAGCTCCTGTGCTCTTCACCCAGGTCCTTAGCAGTGCCACACACAGGCAGGGGATGAGTCCTGTGGGGCCTGGCCTGCTCACCTCTCCCCAGAATAGTTGTCCTTTGCCAGGCCTCCAAGGACAGGGCTGAGTCACCTCCACAGACCTTGAGGCACACAGGGCAGCCTGACCCTGGGAATTCTGCAGCTCATTTGTGCAGCGGGACAGCAAAGCTTTTTATGAGCTTGTCCCCTCATAAAAAATTTTAAAGGAACTTTGGATGCTCAGAAAGAGCATTGAGGGATGGACGGCCACAAAGTCCCTGTAACCTGCTCAAAGGAGAAAGGAGAGCTAATGTCCCCCAGCCTAGCACTGGTAGACACTTACTGGTACACCCTCACTGAGGATGGGGCTCAATCCAGAAGAAGACAACCTCTTCCTTCCCCTGTGTTTTCCAAAGCAGGTGTCTGGGGTGCAGAGGTGCAGAGCTGTGCCCTGGCAGTCAGTGAGTCTGTCCCAGCCTCGTGTGTGCCCCTGGCACGTCCCTCACAGCCCGAGCAGTGCCAGTGCCACAGCTGAGGCACCTGCAAACAACCCCTGCGGGTTATTTAGGGAGGCTGGCTCTGAATGAATGACCCTGGAGGTGGATATGCAGCTGCAAACCCTGGCCCTGCCAGCCCAGCAGCAGGCTCAGCCCATGCCTGGGATTGGGGTCACAGCGCCTACACCCAGTTCCCTGCACCCGCAGGAGTGACCATCCCATCCCGGAGCTGCCGTCCCGTCCTGGAGCCCAGCCTGTTCCCAGGGATCGTTACCAGGAGCTCGTGTGTTTGGTTGCAAACAGAGCAGGAGTGGGAGCCAGGCGCTCGTGTTTGTGTGCCTGCGGTTGCTCAGGCAACTCGGGGCCAGCCAGGAGCTGCCAAAATCCGCGGTGGCCCGGGCCAAGCCCCCGGCACAGCTGCCCTGGGGCGGCGTGGATGCCGAGCCCCCTCTGTCC
>JAHLSL010000036.1:4716534-4736987 GCA_025920805.1 Petroica traversi | reverse complement strand
CGGCTCGGCGGGAGCGCCTCGGGGCGGGGAGGCTGAGCCCGGACCACCCCCGGGACACCCTCCACCACCCCAGGAAGCCTCTCTGCTTCCCCACGAGACCCTACCGGCTCCTGACCAGGTTTTTCCTACACCCCGCAAGGTCTCTTCGTCACCCTACAAAGCACCAGCGTTGCTCTACAAGGTCCCTTTAGCACCCCCCGAGACCCCACCATAAACTCACGAGGTGTCTCCAGCATCCCCTCAGCACAGACTCCCCCTGGCAGCCCTGCTGTGCTTTACCCTACAGCCCTTCCAGTTACTGTGCCCCTCCATAGAGGAACTGTCCCCTTGGTGGGTGACACCATGGACCAAGGCCACCGAGGCTGCGGAGGCAATGCCAATCATTGTGGTGTGTCAGGGACTGTGGTGAGCACCTGTGGCCCAGTGAGAAACCCTTGGAGCAGCCACATGCCAGCACTGCCCACCCTGGCAGCCCAGAACATGACCACATGCAGGGCTCCCGGTGGGTGCTGTGAGCTGAGGCAGAACCCAAATATTGTGGTTGTCATGGAGCCCCAGCACAACTCACATCCCTTACTCACTGCCCCACCTCAGTTTGCCCACGGATCCCGCTGCTCTGCTGGCATAGCTCCGGTGGGCACAGGGCATGGTGGATGATCAGCTGCAGCATCAGCAGGAGCTGTGCACAGCCAGGACACACAGAGTAGGGTTGCTGCTGCTGTCCTTTGGGCAAATCAGCAGCTTTAGGAACTGGGAAGTGGCTCAAACAACTCAGTCTTTGGCACCCTGTGGTCTGTCTGCCCTGGTCCCAGTGCAGAGAAGCTGCAGGTTAAGGACAGACAGAGGTGTCCCCATGGCTGAGCTGTCCCAGAGCCTTTTGCTGTGGGGCATGGCCCCAGTGACAACCTCCCCATCTTGGCTGAGGGGCACCTGTTCTTGATGCCAGTTCTTGACTGGACAAAGCCGTGAGCAACCCACTCACACTGATTCTTTCTATAGGAGTGTCTGGAGACCTCCAGCAGTAAGCACCAGCCAGCTCTGAGAGTGTGTGATCACTAACTTTACCTCCTGTTTCAGAGGTGAGTGCCAGGGCTGCTGCCAGAGCCCTCAGGTGTGGCACAGCACTTGGCACTTTGGTGGGCCCAGCTGGTCAGACACATGAGGGACCCCACTTTGTTATGCCCCCAAGCCCTGTGGCCCTTCCATCAGGGGCTCTACAGGAGCTGCTCTGTCACAGCCCAGACAGAGGCAGGGTGGAAGGATATCCTGGAGGGGACAGTCCAGGGTGGGAAGGGCAGGTGTGGGATGTGGAGGCTCATCTGGTGCCAGAGTTCAGGCAGATCAATCCAAGAAATGTTTTTCCTCTCTCTGGTTTGTCCAGAGCTCAGACATGGCCAGAGAGCCTGAGAGCTGCATGGAGGAGACGTCACCAGGAGGACTCTCCTGATCACACATTCTTCCTGTTCCTCATACAATTTGAAAGCAGGTCCCATATGAAAGCAGGTCCCAAAGTGCAGAGGCTCAGAGGTGACAGTGCCTGGCAGTGGGAATTTAAGCCAGCCTCTTACCGGTCAGCAAGGAGCCAGAGGTGTCATCTCACCTGGGGAAGAGCTGTAGACTTCTCTCTGGCTTAAGGACAAGGGAATTACTGTTGCCACACAGAGGAGAGTGATTGAGTCTTGAGAAGGTGCAGCCTTATCCATAGCTTGCCCTGCAGCTCACAACCAAAGCAGGTGTCTTTGGCTCTATTTCCAGCTGAGAGCTCCAGACAGGAGCCAGGTAATGCCGGCTGGAGCATCCAGCAGGGCTTGGCAGCGGTGGGCAGTGTGGGAGTCTGGATCCTCCGAGCCGGCAGCAGGTGGAGGAGGAGCTGGACATGTCGGCTGCTCTTCTGTAGGAGCTCCAGCCCGTCCTGGTACTGAGAGCCCAAAGAGCCAAGCGATGGCACACGAGGAGAGCCGGGCAAGGGGGTCGCTGGGCCACGGCTGGTGAGCTGCCCACGGGGTCGGGTTTAGCAGGTCAGGTTTCGGTTCCTAAGGGCTGGGGTTTGTTGTGCGTTTGTTGTCACCATGACAGCCCTGTTGGGATGGAGCACGGTCCTTGGCCGGCTCCCGCTGCTCCTCATGCAGCCCGGAAAAGGAAGCCCGGGAGGAGGCTGTGACTTGGTCCGCAGCCCACGGGACGGGCAGGAATTGAGAGGGAAGTTGCACAGGTCCTGTGGTGTGGTGGAGGAGCGTGCACACAGCTCAGTGCTCTGCTCGCCGGGGACCTTCCCTTCTAACCAAGGTCAGGATGTTCCCAGGCTGTCTCCTGCCCCAGGGACATAACGAGCCGAATAGTCCAGCGCTCACCCCAGACACACGAGGCTCACACACAGCTGCATCCCCGAGGTGCAGCCTCGGCTGCTGGGCTGGTTCCTGCTAGGACTGTGTCCCTCTCCCCACCCTCACAAAGAGCCCGGAGCGCTCTGACTGCTCAGGGTGCAGCTCAGAGCTTGCCCGAGGGCACAACTTCAGAGCATCCTCTGTGCTCACCCTCTCCCTCTTTGTCCCTCGCTTCCCCCGAGGCCGGGCACCGCAGCCTCCCGGGAGTCATCCCGTTTCAGGAATGAGTCTCTGGCTCGGCCGCCTCTGGGGTGGGATGAGGTTATGCGGGAACGCCGCTTCTCTAGCGCGAGTTGCTACAAAACAGAGGGCAGTGTTTCGGAGGTTGTGCAATATGTACACGGTCACCCCAGCAACAGCGCGTCCACAAGGCATTAGCGGGGCTGAGCTGCGGCTGCGGAGCGGCGCGATGGGGACCGGGCCGTGCTGTGTCCGTGCCGGGTGTGCACCGAGCACGGGCTGCGGTCATGCCAGGCGCGGCACCGGGCACAGGAGCGGGGCAAAGCTCCATCCTCTGGCAGGAATTCCCCTTCCCCACCCTGCAGCTCAAGGCAGCTCACTGAGATGCTCTCAGGACGTGTCAAAAGCAGCGCAGGAACAGACTCACACAAAATAATTTCCCGAAGGAAGGTCCCCTTGACTTCAAAGAGGAAACAAAGAAACTTGAGCCAGATCCAAAGAAGAAAGTAAGCACGACGTGCAGCCCGTGCCAAGGCAGAGGCTTGGAGCAGGCACTGGGGGCCTGGCACAGCTGCCAGACAGTGGCCAGAGACCATGACATGATTTCAGAGGAAAAGCTGTCATCCTGCAAATCATTGCTTCTTTCTCATAGAAAGCCACAGTGTCTTGTGGTGGAAACAGCTGGTCCAGAGCACTGCCTCCAGCTGATGGGAAGCTCACACACAGGCAAAATCCTTTTAGTTAGTGCTGGAGAAGGTGCATGAGGATGTCAGACCTCAATGTGTTTGCAGTGATGCTGCGCTGAAGACATCAGGACTTCTGCTGTCAGGACCTTAACCCAACTCTCTTATGGTCTGGGGCTGCAGCTTGTGGTCATTGCAACCCTCTGGTGCTGAGCCAGGACTGCCCTGCCCACACACTGGGCTCTGCAGCAGCACCCCAATGTGACTTGTTCCTTTTGCTCATTGCCACAAGTCTGCTATGGCCCTTCCTCATGCAGAACAGCAGAAATGCCATTGGCACTTGAACCTGCAGGGTATCATCATTAAAGGCCCAAGAGGACAAAAGCAAGGTTGGGGAGGAGGGTCCGGGAGCTAAAACCATCTCAGCCTCACCATTTTCACTCTTGGGTGTGCACTTGTGCACATTCAACAGTGCTCCTTGGATGGGGTTGTGGCAAAAATATAAACCCCAGCCAATTTCAATCACCATGTGGCACACATGATCCTCCTGCTGCCCTTGAGGTTCAGGAGATCAGAGTCCAACACTGGCAGTGCTGGGAGCCTGTCCTGCTGGAGCCTGGCTCTTGGCTCAGCACCAGCTGCTCCAATGCAGACACAGCCTTGCATGTTTGGCAGCCTGGAGCTGTTCAGCCAAGTGGAGCAAATGCTCCAGCTGAAGGCAGCAGAATGATGTCCCTGGACATCTGATAGCCCAGGAAACCCAGTTCCCCTCAGCCCGAGGAGCACAGCAGCCTTTGTGCAGCACAATGCAGAGCTGGCTGGGCCTCTTCCCTCTGGTACTCACCCTGCTCCAGCACAAAAACCAGGCTGGGTTACACAGGCCAGGGAGAAGGTGGTCTGATCCCTACCCCTCAAAGGCACTCCCATCTAACACCCAAAAGGCCCTGAGGAGAGGGGACTGCTGTCACCCCCACACCAATTACAATGCTGAGCCCTTCTGGGACTCCAGAGGTTCAGGGAGAAGTGACCCAAACAGCCTGGGGATCATCAACTGGGTAGAGCCAGGAATGGCTGCAAAAGAAAGGAGGAAACTATTTAGCAAAGAATATAGAAAATTTTATTGTGACCAGAGCTACTGAAGAGTTCCATACATGATTTTGGGACTGATTCTGCATGGACAGAGTAAGAAAACACACAAGGTCTGCTCAGGGGCACCTGCTGCAGAGGAATTACCAATGCTTGCTGGTGGAGGGACAGCTGGCCTTGGAGCCCAGCATTGCTGCAGGATGCAGTTTCCTTGGATGACAGTGGACACGAGAGAAACAACAGGAAGGACTTTGTCTAACTGGGACCCATTGGTGAGCAATGCCCTGGTCTCTGCACACACCCAGTGCCAGTCTGCTCGTCCTCACTCACCTGCTTTTCCAAAGGGTCACACTGCCAGTGGGTGCCACTGGCCACACCAGGCAGGAGAGCTGCAAGGAGTGTGACCACAGGCCAGCCCTTCCTGCAAACTCAGACAAAATCACTTCAACAGCTGCATGAGACTTCACTCTTTTTGATCAACAGATTATGTAGCTTCATGAAGAGTCAAAGCTACTCATCCCAGTTCTTTCAGGAGACAAAAATCAGACAAGAGAAGAATAGTAAGGCAGCCCTTTAGAACACCTCCAAGCCTTTCTCCCAGGCTAGTCTCTCCTATCAAGGCTGGGAGTCCAGCCTGCCTGTCCCGTGTTGACCTTTGTCCCCAGATCCCATCCTGCTCTGATCCAGTTCCAAGGAATGCTTGCAGACTGAGCTAGACAAGGGGAGAACAGCTTAGCTTGACTCTCACAGCACCCTCCTTTGTCCTGTCCTTCCCAACCTGCAGCCACCGTAGCCTGGAGAAAGGTCAGTTGTGCTCTCCATCCATCAAAACATTTGGAAGGGTGATGAAGACTCCCCTGGCTTCCTTTTCTTTGCTGGTGCACCTGTTTGTTCACAGCACCAGCAGCGTGATGTGCTGGAGATGTGCCTGGAAATGTGCAACCAGCCATGCCAGTGCTGCAGCTCAGGGCTGTGCCCAATCCTGTCAGACATGGCCATGCCATGTAGCTGCTATCTGGGCTCTCAGATTAGCTGGCTGCTAGGCAGATCTGGGCTTGCTGGAATCCCAGCCTCAGCAGCCAGTCAGGAATCTGGAACAGGGCATGCTGCCTGGGGAAGCCACGAGGGCAGGGAGAGCACAAGTGCTGTGGCTCAGTGCCCCACTGTCTGCTGTGGAATCTGTCTGCACTACACACACCCCAAGCTGTGGACTAATACAGATCTGGCTGCCCAGGAATTGGAAAGGTTTCAGGGCCTGCTGTATCTCAAAACTTCTGATGAGCATGGGGCACCCCACACTGCTGGGAAGGGGGAGCAGGTCAAACTGTGCTGCCTCACAGAGAACGTGCTGGACTTGACTGGAGGGTGCACAGTGGAAAGCAATAGGGGGATGGGGCAACCCTGAGGTTACTCCCTGACCACCTGCTAAAGCCCCTGAGCATGATCCAAAGACAGGGTGAAGGCAGATGAAAAATACAGCTTTCAGGGTGCAGGGAATGGCAGAGGTGCAGCCTTGTTCTTCCCCATACACTCTGCTGGGAAGTTACTGCAGTACCAGCGTGCAGAGGGCCAAGAGGGGTTGGCCCTTTCCCAGGGAAAGCACTTGAGCTCTCTTGAGCAACAAATCTACCTCAGGTTTGCCACCTTGCTGCCTCTTGCCTTTGGCTGAGGATGAGAAATGTCCCACTGCAGCCTGACAGCACTTGCACAGTGAGAGGTGAGTCCTGGAGGCCTCTACACAGCACTAAGGCTGCTCCCAAAGGCCATGGCTTGGGAAGGAGGATCCCTAGGCCGCTGTGGTGCTTGTCCGTATGTCCTGTGAGCATGGATCATGTGTGCCCACGTGCTGCTTGCTGGTGCATTTTCTGTGGTCAGGTTCGGACGTGCTCTCACTGGGCTGGGGCTGAGGGACAAGAGGTTCTCCACTGCTCTTACTTACAAACACAGCAGGAATCTTAGAAAAAAGTTCCAGGTCTCGTTCCACGTATCTGTCCTGCTGGCAGCTCCTCCTTTTGACCTTGTGCTCAGAATACAGATTCTTCTTCCTGCCTCCTCTGGGGTTGTCTGTGGACAAGGGATAATGTTGAGAGTTGCCTGAGTTATTCTTAGGAGGCCCTTGCAGGACTGCACTCCCAAGGTGAGTCTGAGCCACAGGAATCTCATCCATGGACTCAGCAGACTCTGAGTGATAGTCAGCTGGGGGTCCTGCAGCCTGGATGAGGCCTGTGCTGCTGGGGGATACAGCAGCTCTCAGAGGAAAAGCTGGCACTAGGAGGTGAAGGCTGTGGGAAGGTGAGGTGGCAGCAGCCGTGGCTGGGAACTCTGCAGATGGAAATAAAGGGAGAAGAAAGCTTAAAGAGAGAGAGATCTCTCAGCCCCACAAAGAAATCCACAAGCCCAGGAACTCTGCTATGGCTGATCCATTAGGGTTAAAACAAATCATACATATATTTATACAAAATTCAGCAGAGAGGCTGACTGGTGCACTCTCACCTGACTGGGGATCTGGGAAGGAGGGCTGAGGTGAAGCATGTGCTTTAGATCCACTGTCCATTGCTGAGGAAGATTTCTGCATTTTCTTTCTTCTTTTCTTCTGTTGCTGTGAAAGCAAATGGCCCAAGAGAAGGGAAGTCACTTCACCAGCCCAAAGCAAGAAGACAATTTTTTCACTTGTCACTTCTTTTTAATTCTTCCTACTTTGAATAACGAGCACTAAATAACCAAAGTCCAAGAATATTTGACCATTTAAGACTGAGCTGCTAGGAAGCAGTGATAGAGATCAGGCATTTAATGAACACAGATGGATTATCTGCACACAGTGACTCTCTCTGTGTAGGTACCTTTAAGCTGTTGTCTCACAGAGCTGGGAGTTGTATGAGACATAAGTCACTTGCATTTGTAAAGCCAAACTAGAGGAGGGGACCAAAACTCTCATAGCATAGGATGTCCCAAGAAAGGAACAGTCCTTGCCCCAAATACAGTACAGATGAAAAGGAATTTTTCTTACCATCTAGATGGCAAGACTGATTAATAAGCTTAGAGGAAAGAAGAAAAGCCCACTATCTGCCACTTGAGCAAGAGGAGAGAGCATCTGGATGCAGATAGATGAGTATCAGAAGCCCAGTCAAAGACTTTGGAGAGCTGTTCTATATGCCCAAGCTCCAAGTCCACACACACCATCTTCCCCTTGGCAGGTGCTTTACTTGAAAATTTAAACTCTGGATTTTGCTCTACAGAAACATGCAGAGCTTCTTACACCAACAAAGCAGTGCAGACAGAGTGATTGAGCTGCACTGGGGCAGCAAGACACTGGGTTACAGCTGTGTTACAGCTGTGAGCTTATGAGGGGACTGTAGGACAGCTCTGATCGTGCCTGTGAGCAGAGACAGGAGAGCATCACCTGGATTTGGTGACTGCAGGGCACAGCACACCTGCAGATACCCCTGAGGGGAGGCAGAGCCTGTGTGAGCAGGGGGTAAGCACAGCCTGCTCTGGAGTGAGTGTGCCTGGGCACCTGGGTGGGTTTGCAGCAGGTTGGGTGTGAGGCAAATCCTCCTTACCTGAGAAGGGGCCACAGAGTGAAGAGATGAGGACTCAGGGGATGAGCTCTGCTTGGGGTCACCTTCTTGGTTATGGACATAGAGCTTTGGAAAGCTAAAAACACAGCAGACACACAAGGTGATTCCCTAAGACAGGACTAAAGCCTGATGCCCTCTTTGCCTGCATGTTCAGACCAGGCTGACCACAGCCTCCCCCACCTTACACAGCACTCCCAGCACAACTGCAGGGGAACTTTTCCTGCACAATTGTGCAAAATAAGAAGGAAATCCCCAGGGACACAAGTTAACAGGAAAGGATTAATTAAGAGACAAAGATCCTGTTTCCCATGAGCGCTTGCCTATGTTACAAACTTGTAACTGTTGTGATGCATTTCTCGACAACCTGAAATCATGTAACTATAATGAGCTCAATAGAGTAGTCATAGGACAAATCAGGCTGCCTTAAAGTAATTTTAATATGAAACAATTGATTGAAACCAGTTTCATATAAAATATTTAATATAAAACAGCCTAAAGAGAGTATTCTAGGAATGATATTTTGCCAGGAGAGGGAAGGCAAGTATTCCTGCCAGCATCTACCCTCCTGAAACTCAAAGATTTCACCATGCCTTGCTCAAAACACTGGTACTCCCAGTGTTTATCATTCTAAGTACTTTTGTCTTAGGGGCCACCAGTGACCTTGACAAAAATTTCCCATTCATTGTACATGCTGCTGGGAGAATCTTACCCTTGACTTTCCTCACCTTTTTCCTGAAGTTACTGTTGAGAATTCCTCTACTTGAATTCCAGGGTCTGCATAGCCAGGATTACCTGACAATAAGTCTGCCTCCTGAAAAACAAACAAACACCATTTTCAGACTAGTACAAACACAGGGGAGAAGAGGGATTTTCATTACAGATGTATTCTTTCTCTTCATGCCAGACATCTTTTGTCCTTACAGCAGGAATCTGCTACTTGAGAAGATGGAAACCCAAGACTGGCACAATTAGAAGTCCTTGATTCATTCATTTAGTCCAGCCAGTAGTTCACGTGACTCAAAACCAAATCACACTTACAGAGATCAGCTTAGTCATTTCTTGGGACCACATTCAAAATACCACTTAAAGCTTCCATTAGTTACACAGTTCAATCTGAGGAGTTACACAGTGAATGCAAAAAATGTCTTTTAAATGCAAAATGGAGGTGAGGAAAATGGAAGCATGAAATATACAGGAAAAACATCAAGTGTTTTCTATTTCTTGTGTGACCCTGTATGGCTAAGACCTGCTGATCTTTAGAAATGAGTGTGATATATTGATTATTTGCCTCAGGTATAGATGAGCTCAGAGTAATGACAGCTGAACTTGAAAACTGCATATTTTCAGAAACATTATAAGAATAAGTCTCCTAAATCCAAGTGCTGCAATACAGGAAAGGACCCCAGTTCTCCCTCAAAAGCACTCAGTAAAGATGGTCAGAGCACCAAAGGATGAAGGGTATGAAGCCCTGTTATCAAAAAAGGATAAACCACGCTCAGAAGAACCTCCACACCACTAATCAGCTGCTCTTAAACTTGAATAATCATCAAGAGAACTTCTTTGTAAGTATTTCACTGTGCAGTGACTATATAGATATTTTAAAGTAACTTTTAGGGTAAGATGGAGGGGTTTAAAATGTGATAGGCATTAGCTTCAACAACATCTGAAACAAGCTCATGAAGACCTATTTTTCTGAACAGCCTCATCAGCAAATTTGAGAAAATGAAGTCAAAGTTGGACAGGCCACAAATGGGTTCCTGAGAGATCCAGGGCCTCTGCACTTCAACAAATTCCTAAACAATCAACAAAAGAGCAGAGCAGTGAGAAGCCTGGTGATGACACTCCCTGATGCAAGGCATTAAAAATGAAAGCCAGCCACAAAGAGCTGCGGAAGATCTTTGCAATATTGAATTACAGGGTGCTAAAATGGCACACAAAATCAATATTGCTAGAGGTAAAGATGGAAAGTGAAGCATATGGGGAAAAGAGTGTAAACTTTATATACAAAGGAACATTCTCTGAACCAGAAAAGAATCCGTGGAGCTGTACATTCAGTGGCAGCCAAAAAAATGTTAGGAATAAAAGAAATGTCAAATAAAAAAAGAATATACAAAATAATTTCAGCTGGTTTGTAGGTGGTAACACAGAATTTGAGGGAAATTGGTTTAGCAATCACAAACATGACTTACTGATTAAAAAATTTATCCAAGTGCTAGATAAATAATCTGCAGAATTTTACTACATGTATTTCAATTAGAACTTGTAATTCAAGTCAGATCACCACTCATCACCAACTGAACACAAAAAGTGCACAAATGTCTCTTCAAAGCTCCTTGGGGACATTTACAATCAGGATTTACATTCAGGCCTCATGCACCTGAGTCATGAGGAAAGGAGACCAGACACAGTCTGGTGTTGCTGTGAGTGAACAGGCAGGAGATGCAGATCTTTTCAGAGGGAAGCAGGTCATGGCTGATATGAACTGCAGCAGGAGACATCCCACTGCACAGAATAACTGAAAACAACCAGGACTCAACGTCCACAGCACATAAACAGGACTGCAGGACTGGCATTTTCAAGGGGGCTTAATAAATGATTCATCTTGAGAATAACATGGACAATTTCTTTCCAAGCAGGGAATGAAAGAGCCTTTTTAAATCTATTTTGTTCATTTCAGCCTTCTATAAATAATGTAGAACCAAAGCAGCCACATAAATGAAAGTAAAGCATTAGAGCTGACTATGAAAACAAATGAGACTCAATCAGTAGAAAATACAATGTTCTCTCACAGTGTGACACAAACTACAGCCACAGTGCAGAATCCAAGCCTCCCTCTCCTCTCAGGCATTTAGCAGGAGAGTCAAATCCTTCCTCTGCAGCATGAAGACAGCCACCCTTTGCAGCTGAATTGTCAGGATTCAGCTGCTGCTCCTGCTGAAAGCAGACTGCTGGACTGACAGACTACCCAGGTTCTGCCCTTGTGCAAATCCTGGCCATGTTCACCAAATTCCAGCTATGTCCATCCCAAGGTCCATGGTTTACAAGCCCAGGATGGATTCAGCTTCCTTGCCCCCTGCAGCTGCCCTTATCAACCACTTCAGTGGCAGAAGTGCCCTGAAGTGCTGTCTGGCTGGAGGAAAAGCAGAATTGAACAGGAAAAAAGAGTTCTTGTCCCAAGGAAAGTGGGTCTGTTGCAAGTGTTGAGGCTGAGAGTGAAGACTAAGTTCATCTTACATCGACATTGGAAGAAAGAAACAATATTGAAAATTTAAGGGAAGCTGAGTAAAATCAGTGTTTAGTATTTAAAATCAAACCTCACCTATCTGAATCAGTTTCCAAAGCGAGTTCAAAGCTTTAGGAATGTGAGAAGAATCACAGTCCAGCTGGCCTCATATGAAAGCCAGCTCCTGGCATGAGTGCAATTATGCATTAAGGGATAGGGTTTGGTTTAGTTTATATTTCTTTGGTCTGTAAATGACTACAGAAAAAATGGTTACTTGCACATCCTGCTTTAGGTATGGAAATAGAGGCATAGGCTCAATGTATCCAACTGTTTTGCATTTTTTGTGACATCTGAACCACTTAAATGTGCAAAATTAGGGCTTTTACTTTGTGGATCCTACAAGTACATAAGAATCCTTTATCCTGAACAAGAATCCTTTAACCTGAACATAGCTGAAGACCACAGACCAACATGGAAAACTGAAGCCAAAATCAACACCCAAGCTTGAATAAGGCTCAAAAACAAGCATTAAAGGGGAAATGCATGTTTCTTCTTAGTCCCTGAAATGAATGAACAGTTCAGACAAAAGTGGGAAGAGGATGATTTCCATTTTATGCTTACAACATGTTGGATCAATTACAAAGGGTTGCAGTGTTCAAGCTAAAGAAGGCTGTATTCAACACAGCTACAAAAGGCAAGTCACTTGGTGTCCTCCTACTCCAATCTATTTGTTTGTGTTTATCTCTGGTTGCTATGTAAGAAACAAGGAAAATCTGGTGGGTTAACATTTTGCTTAACAATGTTACTGGGCATCATCCAGTCTTTCTTGTTCCCCAAGGTATGACTGCAGTCCTGAAACACCAAACTCTTTTTCACCCTGCTCCTTTCAAGCATGCTGCTTCAAATTAGCCATATTCAGACATATCTAGATAAGAATCACTGCAGACAGGAGAACATCACTGAATGCCAACATCCCAAATTTGCATACACCATGAAGTCCACCCTGTTCAAATACCTTTTCAGTATCAATTAAAATTCAGTAATAGGATTATTACAGCTAATGCTTTATTACTGTTTTAATTTTCATAGTAAGCAAAGCTCTGTGAAACGAAGTGCCAAATATTTTTGTTGTTATGGAAACCTCTGTTTAAACTGAAAGTTCAACTTTTCCAAAACAGTAAAAAATATATATGAAAAGCTTCATATTATACAAAACTGAATGAGCTTACTTTCCCCTCTGCTTTGATAGGGAAGAACTATGGATGAATCCAGAGACATCTCAGTATCTCTACACAGAACACTCAGATGAAGCTTGTATTTAATTAATTTCTTATGAAATATAAAACTGTTTGTATAGTAGATAACTTACTTGCATAAAATGAATAGTTACACATGACTGAGAATCACAGAATAATTTAGACTGAAAGAATTTCTGGAAGTTTCTAGGTCAATTCCCTTCTAAAGTCAGTATGGAATGTGTCCAGTCAAAATTTGAGTTAATCCAATAATTTATTTTGCCTTGTAGCAAAATAAATTACACTGAATCTCTCAATTCAGAGCCTGATGTATCTGCCTCTGCAGAGTCTAGCAGCATTTAAGAGTTTGTAGAACTCTTTTTACAGAGATATAGATCAACATCATGGTAATAACAAGGACCTTTATCACTATACAGACTCATTTCAAAGAAAAGCAGATATCTGGGTAATTTCTGAAACACTGGTGTCTTTTTCTCTTTCAAGATGGTGAAATTATTGGTACTATTAGTTGCTCAATGATTAGCCCCAGTTTCCCCAGCCCTAGAGCCTCTCTCATTTGAAGTCATCACACAAGCCCCCAAGATGTGCAGTGTCACCCAAACAGATGGTCCTGTCTTTTTCAGGGACAGGATTCTTCCCTCTCTTCAGTCACCCTCATTTGTGCTGAGCTAGACACTTATGTGACTGCTTGGTGAACCGAATGGGAGGGAGCTGGGCCAGCTCAACTATTTTTTTAATAAAGTTTATTGTTACTCAGATGAGTTCCCCCACCCTGTCCTAACGAACAGCTGTGCTGGCAGAAAAGACAAGATAGTGCAGGGCCCAAAACAAGTGGTGGAGGAAGAGAGTGGGTGGGATTGATTCCTTTGAAAGCAGTACTTGCTTATACCTAAAGTGTTCATGGAATTACAGGCCTTACACTCTCTCACATCCTACTCAACTCCATCAAAGTACCTCTGAAGTCTTATCTCTAGCAACTGCCTTTAAAATATGGAGCTCAAGAAAGTGAAGCACAGTTTACTCTGCGAACAAGCAAGGCTGTTTTTGAGGAATGGACTGAAAGCAGGATGAGTACCTGACTGGGTCTCACTTGGGAGGAACAAGACTCCTGTTTCTTGTGTGCCTTGTCGGGCTGCTGCTGGGGCCGCTGCTGCAGGATGTACTCGTATGTGGTCAGCTTGTGCCACACTGCAAGGGAAGAAAGAGACCTGTCAGCACAGGAAAGGCCCCTCCCTGACTGCACTCACACAAACAGGCTGGATAACTACACAATCAAATAGTAACTATAAACATAAAGAAACTGATAATCTAAGCCAAAAGTTCCTGTGCACTGTACATCCTACTGTATCACTGTGCTTCCTTATAGTCCTGCTATTCCAAAGTCTCCTAGAATCCTACACTATGCTGTAGTAATTTGTTACATTTTTGTCACTGCTATCTCACCTCTCAAAACCATGCCCTGAACACAGAACTACTTCACAGAGAAGTGGGGGGGAGCAGAGGAGAGGTGCCCCTCTGCTAAAGCAATCACCTTAAGAAGAAATAAAAATTCAGGATCCATTTGGCCAGGAAGAGAGAACATAGAGATGAATGTGAGTCTGCAGCCAAGTGATTACTTAACAGGGACAGTGCAGGGTGCTGGCAAGTGCTCCTAGAATGGCACCCCTTGCTTTCTTTGAAAAACAGAATATTGCTTCATAAGCAAAGGCCTACCAACCACTTTTAATTTAGATTTTGTTGCTTTCTGAATACTTACAGTGTAACTTTAAAATATTTTAATAGAGCTATTTAGTTAACATACTGCATTTTTTGGCCAGATAACACTGTAGCACATAACATGCAAAATATAATCACAGACTGTGAATAACCCTATATGCCCTTCCTTTATTCCCTACTATTTTTTTCTTTTTATTCTGCTATTAGCCCCTTGGTATTGAAAAAAAAAAATCCTCCCTCCAAGTTTCTGAAGTGCCCTGCTTCACCAAGTGCCTCCAGAACTGAGTCTGAATCAAGGTTAATAAATCTGTATTATGGATCTAGTATTTTGAGAATAAGCTACTTCCTTTGAGTGATCATAGTGAGTAAACAAAGCTAGATATTGAATTTTAATAGTCATACCTGACTTAAGCCATTTTTTATGGGAAGCCTAAGGGCAGCACCACTCACATGGGTGCAGTTTAATTTCTGTAATTTAATTACTGAAAAACAAAAAGGTATATGAAGAAATACTGACCACCAGTAATTACAGTGGAATTGGTAAAGTGTATTTCTAGTCCCAAAAGAGGGAAGACAGTTCATTACAACATTATCTACCTTAAATCATTCAGAGGAGACTATTGACAACTACAGGTATGAAATAAGAGGACTTTAAATTCAGATATACTTTGTCTCTCTGAAACCCAGCAGTAAGTGCAAATGCAGTGGTAAGTGCAATGCATACTCATATGCAGCACACAATAAAGGCTTCAGAGTGGTGACACCCCTGCTTTAAAGCAAGGGCTTTACACACCACATCCTGCACAGCTGGGAACAGTTTCATTAGGGCAGCACATTATAATGTAATAAAATGTTAAAACATTAGCAATAATTCTGTTTCCAGGTAAGATAGGAGATAAAGATTTATAATTGGGCCAAAAGTAGAAGTTAATTTGGCTGTAAATTTATTCTGAAAGAGGAAAAATAATCACCTCAAGAGAGAGCAGCAAAATCTCCCCCAGGCCCAGAGCAGAACTAGTGGCACACACGGAGGTTTGTGTGGGATAGATAAAGCAGGTCACTATCTCGGGCAGGGAGCACCCTCTTGTGGAAGCTGTACACAAGGACAGGATAAATACCACTCAGGAATAAACAGAATAATCCTTTTCATTCAGCAGAAACTTTCCTGAAGCTTTGTTATGCTTTTTGTCTTTCTATACTGCTAGATCAACCTTTCAAATCTCCAGGCAGTGTCATTAACCCAGAGAAGTCAAATGTCAATTCTGCCAAGGAAGTAAAATTGCAGCGTGCCCAAATTTCAGTCAAGCTCAAAGAGGCTCTAGAAGAAAATGATGGTCAGTGTCTCACTGAGTGCACTGTCCCTGCCAGCTCAGGAGCACTCAGATATCAAACACTACACTTCAGCAGTGCAACTGTTTTGCTTCTGGAGCCGTGCTGGTTTGTGCTGACCTAGTTTGTGTTGGCACTTGCAGGTCTGTTAACTGGGAACCTGAAAATCCATCCAAGGATCCTCTGTTAACTGCTGTCCTCACTTCTCTTCCACCACATCCCTACTTCTGGCACCACCAACTACTGCAAATGTAAGATCTTTCCCTCTCTTGACTTTCATCAGCGGCCAAAAAGCATTGGCTTAATTTTAGACGATGCCTGAAAACAGGTTTTGATGCCCATCTCTACATAAACAAACACAAATATCCTTTCTTGACAGAGCAACAAGCTGTAGATCTAAAGAGAAGCCCTTCTGAAAGCCTCTTCCTCTGAATTCCACAAGTCTTCTTGTATTGATATGGTACAATTTCCAGAAAGGGACTTTAACCTGGATGGCAGTGCTCCAAGCAGAAATTTAGCTCAGTATATCCACATTTCTCAGGGCTAAGGGAAAAACAGGCTCTCACACAAGTACTGGGGAGCACAGTGAGCAGACTCACAAAGGCCATATGTGGAGTCAATATGAATCTGCCATTGCTGGCAGCAAGCTGGGATTGACCAGTTCATCCCACTTGGCCTCTCCAATACTCTCCCATGTGCTTTCAGTTTCAGGATAACAAAGCTTAAACATGGCTGCAGAGGCCCAACACAAGCCCCACAGTACATATGAATTGCTATGTCTACCTGGTACAGGGGAGAACTCAGAAATGTAATGTTAAATCCCAATTTAGCATGCTTTCAATGGCAATCTTGCACATTGAGTATATATAAGTAATACAGGTGAACACACAGTGAGTGCAGGATGAGTAGAAGTTGAGCAAAAATGAAATGGGGGTGTAGGTGACAGGAACAAAACACCTACAGAGATAGATGTGAAAGGTCAAGAGGTGGCCCAGCAGGATCACAGTCACCAGGCTCAGAAGAATAAAAATCCCAGCTGTGACCAAAATGGCAGGTGCACGAGTCTCAACAGGAGATGCAGGAAGAAACACAAACCAGCGGTCCATGTGGTTCCTCAAAGCTGCAAAACAAAGAGAGTTGGGGGTAAGTAGATTGTCCAGGTATGAATTATCTCTAAATAAACTTTACAGCTGGAAATCCTGTTAACTCAAAAATAGCTGCAGACCCATTGTGCACTGGAAAAAGAAGGCCTAAGAAATCTGGTGCCTGCAGGGCTTTTAGGAAGAGCAATTAGCTCTGTAAGGAAAGACTTTCCATGCAGCTGAGCAGGGATACTCTGACAGAAATATAAAATTGAAGCAGTAAGTTCCTCCTCAGTGGAAGAGCTCACAGAATCCAAACCCCCATCAAGACATGCTGGCTGGCTCCCAGGATGCTGATGTGAAGCACTGCTTTACCATCAAAGTGCTGGTCAGAGCGAAGCACCGTGGGATCGACAAAGAACTCCACAAAGACGTAGAAAGCGACGAGCAGCAGAAGGCCCAGGCCCAGAATGGCAGAGAGCACACTGTTCAAAAAGAGCCTGCCAGGAAGGGGAGAGGTCTCAGTGCCTTCATTAACATCACACACAATTCAATATCCCAGCCTCTAATAAAGATAGAGACAGCTATCTCAAATTACTGTCACGCTTTCTTACACTTATGATAGATACTGGTCAACAGCTTTACTTATTTTTTGTTACCCTGAGGGACTAAAGTGTGATCCTATAGTGCAACCATGGTTACAAAGTCAAGTATATCTAGGACAGACAAAGAGCTCCCTGCAAAAATCTGAAGGCTTTGTAACATGGCACCCAGCAACAACACCACTTTGCTTTCCAGGGAGTTTAAGAGCAGGAAAGTAAACTGAGAAGCATCAATGACAGTCTCCTTATTCTTACCTGAAACCTGGCATGGATTAAAGGTCCCTAAATGCTGCTGCCACTCCTGCCAACTGACAAGTCTTGTATGGAAAGCACATGATCTGGATGCAGGTTGTTTCAAAATGGCACAGCACCACCACGGTTCCATTCCTACTCAAGCTCTCAGAAGCACTAAGGACACCCAATTAACATCCTGTAAGCTTTTCCTAATACCAAATAATAACTCTATGTTCTCTGTTTTTACTTACAGATGTTCAGTTACAACAGTCTAAGTTTAGGAATTTTATCCCTGGTTATTTAAATGTCATTTCCATCTGGTTTTCTCATGACTGATTCTATTCAGCCAGGGGATAAAAGAAAAGTGGTTCTGCATGGATAAGTACAGACTGGACTGAGATACAGGAGAACCTTGGAAAGAGAAGGAGCCACATTACTGATGCAGTGTTGTGCTTCTGTCACAGTGCCAAACTCTTACCAGTAATTTCTCTCTCCCACACAGTTGTTGAGCCACTTGCAGTGATGATCAAAGCCACACACACACTTGTTGCAAGTTCCACAGTGCTTTGACTTGGCACTCCTGCCAAAGCAAGGGTGGCATTAGCATGGCAGCACCAGCTCCCTATTATGACAGTGACTCAAACACAGGGGGATACAGCAGCAGAGATCCTAGTAATTGTGAGTAAACCTCCTGCATCAGGAGTACTTCATCTCCAAAACTTATCTGCCACTGCTGGATCACAACCCCAAATACTACAAAATTCACCTTTCAATGCACTACATGATTTTTAATTTGGAGATTGTTGAATTCTTATTTGAATCCCTTCAGCAGTTCTACAGAGCTTCATCTTAATGCCTGCCCTCCAAGCATTTCCTGCTACTGGCCAGCATCCAGCCAGACACACACAAACACACACACACACACACAAGTTACACACTGTTAGGTAAAACACCAGCACCCAGGAACATGGCACACTACAGCCCTCTCCACACAACATGAGCAATGAAATAAAACACAGAACTCTGTGCACACTTGACAGAAGGCCCCTACCCAACTACCTGAATCCTGCCACAGGATGAAGCTTAACTTGCACTGTAGCAGTTCAGGGGCTCCATCTGAAATCTTAACAGTCTGACATTAAGGACTAATGGTGAAGTGCAATGCTGAAGAAGACAGAGCAGTAAAAAGAGAAGATACTTACACATCCACATCACAGACATGGCAGTGATGGTTCTCAATGACATGTGTGTGCTGGTTACGGTTGAAGGTGGCCAGAGGCCCCAGGTAGTTTTTTTCTCGCACGTTTGCATCCGCAGGGTCAATGGAGACTGCACTAAGATGAACAACTAAATGATAGATAAAACACACTCCTGGACACTGAAGTTCACTGTTAAGGATTTTACACATGGCTTTTAATCCTTAAACCCTGCAGCACACTTGGAGAAGAATACTATAAAGCAAAGGAGAGACACAGGCAGAAGTACAGCATTGAGAGAAAAGGTAGTAACCTCACTGGAGAGTGATGAAGGAGACAAACAGAACATCAGTGAGGATCTCAAAGCAACTGTTTTTTATAGTCAGGAGATGATCAAGATGATGGTTGGAGTTCAGAAGAATACTCTGGCTCAGGTGCTTTTCTCCGATGCTTTCTGTGCTACCTAACAAATACAGTTAAAGCCCCACAGTGTGACAGTTTGTACCAGCCCAGGTTCTCCCCTGGATCCAAGGATACGATATAACCAGCGGGCAGCCAGTGGCGGGGCAGGAGAGGAACCAGGATCCCAAAGCCAACCAGGGCAAAGAAGAGGAACAGCAGCCAGGCAGTGACCTGGAACAGGTGCAGGGGCCAGCTCCAGCCATTCCTTCGAGCACGCTGGACCTTCGCCTCAGGGACAGCTTCACCCAGATCCTCTGGAGCTATCTTATTATGAGACTTGTTGCAGATATTCATCTACAGAAATCAAAAATGGAGAACGAAGAGATGTGATACAAAAGTACTGTGACTGAGCCCTGGTGCTGGAGAGATGCTCCAAGGCAGACAAAGTGACTAAAATGATGACACACGTGAAGAAATACAGCTCTGAGCTCAGAAGCAATTTCTCCTTTTTTCAGTTTGTGGCGGATTTGAAATGCTGCTTTTCCCTTGCCACAGGGCCAGGAGAATTTCTAATAACGAAGAGCTGGGCTGCTCTGCTTCACGGCAAACTTGAGATAGCAGGCAGTGGATCAGGGGCAGCATCCCAAAACCAGCACAAAGGAGCTCTGCTGAGCTGACTCGAGGTACCTCTGCACCACTCTCTCCCTTCCTTAGTAACTAAAGAGGATGTGACATTAACATCTAACGTGATAAACAACTTCAATTAGTCTGATTAACATGCACAGGAGAGCAATGAAGAAAAAAAAAAAAAAAGAGGAGGTCTCTGCCACACTTGTGGTGTTTTTGATAATGGTTCCAGTGCCAGAACAATGCCCCAGGGCTGGAAAAGAGCAAGCACGGACATGTGCTGAAAGAGTGAGCAGGACAACTCTGACCTTGGTGTGCCAACAGCCCTTCAGTACCTGGCAAAGGGCTGGAAATGTCTTTTTGGGTCAGCTGGTAGGGGATAAGAATAGCAGAGAATATAATTTATGCTCATCAGCACGGTTTTATCAACAGGCAGGCTGGAATTAAAAAATCCTAACTTCACCCTTTGAAGTAATTAGCAGTATCTGCCTGCATTCATCATTTAAGTTGCTGCGTGGCAACTGGCTCATCACTGATGAAAAACCATTACCAACCATGTAATCCTTTTCTCATTAGGCTGTCGAAAACTTGCTTGTGCATCACTTTGAGCTACCTATTACAAAACCCGCAGCGGGTATGCCCGGCACGCCTTTCTACTCAGAAAACACCGAACATTAAAAACAAAGCATGAAGTCATTACCAGGGTAGACAGAGAGAGAGGCACCGGGACGCACGGGCAGGCACAGGGGCCGGGCTGGGTGAACGGCTTCCCGGGCAGCCGCTCTGGAGAGAGCCGCGTAGACCCCTCCCGCACTCCGCCACCTCCCAGCCCTCACCTTCTCCCCGCAGAAGCGGCTGGCAGCGGCCCCGCCTCA
>JAHLSL010000036.1:4685635-4701534 GCA_025920805.1 Petroica traversi | reverse complement strand
GGTCGGCGGGACACCGAGAGCGGGCGGTGACGGGGCGGGCCCGAGCAGGAAGGCGGGCACAAGCTGTGACTGGCACGGAGATCCCACCCCATCCCGTCCCGTCCCGCCCCGCCAGCAGAGCCGGGGCGCAGAGCGCGGGGCAGGGAGCCTTTATTGACAGGAAACTCGGGCACGGGACAGACAGGGAGACAACGGGCCGGGGTTCCCCCCTCAGTCAGTTCTTCAGCTCCCCCAGCCGGAGCCTGGCAAAGTCCGTGGCCAGTTTCAGGGCTTCCTGCAGGCAGCCCACGTTCTTGCCTGTTGCCTGTGCAGAGATGTCCTTCCCACCGCCTTTGCCGTCCATCAAGCCAGACACTTCCTGCACCCACTGGCTGGCCTTCAGGCCCTTATTTGCGGTCTCCTGGGCAGGAAAAGAAACCCAGCAGTCAGCGTTGAGGGAAGAACAGCAATCTCCCTGCCCCGTGCCTACCATCCTCTTAATAAGTCCTGACTCTTCCCTTTCCCTATTTGCAGAGCACAACCCCTCTTCCCTCACTTCTGCAGCCTGACAATTAGCCCAAGCACAAGGGCTGTGGCTCTTCCAAACCCCCATCAGTTCTGGCTGTGTAACATTAGATGGTTCCTGCCTGGAGGCTGCAGTTCCTCCATGGAAGCTCAGGGAGACACAGCCATGCAGTCTTGGCATTACCTGGGGTACTTGACACAGGCAGGTGATCCTGCCAGCTTCATTATCCACAGCAAAGAGCATAGCAGCAGTCTGGGGGGAATTAGTTTTGAAGAGCTTCAGAGATTCATTCAGGGCCTGGAAGAGAACAAAATCATTGCATGACTGCCTCCCTGTGCTTGCACCCAGCTCAGTTCCAGCCTCAACAGCACCCATAGGCACCTCAGGGATCAGGAATTGCATTAAACCAGCCAGCATCCCTCTGCAATGCTCCTCTGCCCAAACAAGTGCCATCTTCACATTCCTGGCAGTGTAGAAACCTTGGCAGGGGACATAAACTTTGCCTATGTACCCCAAGGCAGGAAGGAGGAAATGCTTTTATTTCCCCACCTTGAGGTATACAGGAACTGAATCAGCCCTAGAATGAACCCTTGCCTGAGTGTACTGGCTGGAGGGGAAAAAGCTCCTCCCAGCAGAAGGGAACAGCTGTTCCAAAGGGACTCAGGAGGACTCAAACGCAGCATGAAGAGGCTGCAAGGATTATCAGACACAGCAGGCAGGGAAGAACCAGGGAGACTGCCACACATTCCATTATCAAGGAGACCATCATCCCTCACTCACAGACAGCATGATGCAGCACAGAGCCCAGGAGTGGATCTTCTGGCAAGCAAAGCAGTGCTGCACTGGGTGGATTGGGAACGTGCAGCTCCCTGGGCTGCCAGCACTGCCATCCCATGGGATGCACCCTTCTGCCAGGGAAAATGCTGCAACAGTACCCACTGGGAGCAGAAGTGTGGGCCTCATGGTGATGCTGGTGGCCACAGAGAGTGAGCAGGGTCAGCCCTAAGACTCCTGGAGAGGAAATTTTAGCAGGGCAATAAGCCCAGAGTGGTCTGAGCCCAGGCACAACCAGCCCCCCACTGCCTGCCTCTTACTGGGCTCAGCACTGTGATACAACACACACAACGGAGCATTCATTCCAACAGAAATCACTTGGAAAAAAACGTGTGGAGGAGGGAAGGAGCAGATTCAGCCCTGGCCAGGTAGGAACTTGAATTCAGCTGAACAGACAGTGCTGGGGGCAGCTCTCTGCCTGGCCCTGTCCACACACTCAGCCCCAGACACCACTCTTGGAGCTGACCTGCAGGGGCCACAAGCATCCTGACTTTCATGGCTTGGTAGAGCTGCTGTTCTCAGTCCCTTGAATGCACTTTAGTGTCATGACTGCTGCAGGATGAGTCTCACCTGGGACACAATGGGATTTCTGCTGGGCTCCCTACCTACCACCATGTCTGGAAGTGCTCAGCAAGTGGCCAAAACCTCAACACCCCTACAAGCCCATGTGCTAGTCCAGGAGGTGGGACACAAGAGGATATCCCAGTGGTCACTCTATCTTCTCAGGGATGGCAGGTGGCAGGAGGCACAACTCTGTACTGCCTCCCTGAGTGACAAGAGACCACCCAACTGCTCCTCAGGCAGAAGGAAGGTTGTTGAGGAGAGACCAGGCTTTCCCATACCTTTGCTGAAGCTCCATTTTCCATTTCCATGATGACCCATGGCTGGTTAGGGTGACTCTCAATAACTTGCTTGGTCTTCTCCAGCACCTGAGGACAACAGTGGTCAGCCACTAGACCACCCACACTGTGTATGAACACAAGAACCACCTGGACAGAGACAGGACAGAGGCCCCCAAGGTGCCCAAACACACCCACAGCCCAGACAGGAGCAGCCTCACACTGTGAAGCGGGGAGGAATATATTCTGACAGGCAAGTATGTGGTCTGCAAGACAGCATGCTGTGTATGATTTCTCCTCCAGAAAACTCCAGTGGGATCCAAAAGGAAGCCTGCACCCAGGGGCACTGTTAGAGCAGGAACATGCTGCCATGCTTCAACCCAGGGAAAAGGCACAGTTCTGCTTCAGGAGGCAGCAGAAGCTGGAAGGCTGAACAGAATGAGGGGTGTTCCCACACATCAATTCTCTTCCATCCTGGGCACTAACAGCACTCCCAAAGGGCACCCCACAGCCCTCCCACACTGTCCTTTATTCCAGCCCAGGGCTCACTCTTTTCTGGATGTCAGCTTTGCTTGCTCGGTCCAGGTCATCCATGATTTTCTTCAGTGCTTTAACAGCCTCTCTCAGTTCATCTTTCTGCCACTGTGGGATAACAGCAGTGGCCAGTGTCTGCAAAAGAGGAGCAGGTGGAGAAGGTTAAAGGTGCCAGTAATCATGGTAGGAGGTGCAGCACCTCATGAACTCTGCCTCAACTGGCAAAGCCCTATAAGCTCCACTTCTCTCCCAGGGCCAATGACCCCAGGCAACAGGTACTGGCTGCAGCATCCACAGGATGCAGGGCTGTTGGACAGGAGCAGGAAGGTGAACTCAGGCCACAATAATACCACCCAGTTCTGGCAATCAAGGTCCCATTCACTGTGGGGAGGCAGAGTACTGTTACCATCCTCACCTCACTGAGATCCGTGATCTCCTTCTGCACATCCTTGTTGGGAGCTGTCTGGACCTTCACCTTGGCCTCCAGGGCTGACAGCAGTTTCCTGAGGCTGTCAACTTTCCTGAGGGCCTAGGAAAATACAATCTGAGTTAAATCAAGCTAGAAGATTGAGCAAGCTGGGCTCTTAATAACCCCAGAGAACAAAAGGATGAGGAATGCTGGAATGCCCCAGGATGGAGCTTAGTAACTTTTGGGAAGCCACAGAGACAAACCAGGCAGCACCTGACCAGAACCAGGACGTGATGCTGGCATATGGGTCCCAGGTCTCTTTAATTTGCCAGGATTGCCAAGATCCCCGCAAAAGAGAAATTATATCCCCCACGAAACCCCTTTCTTCCACTTTAAGGAGTACCAGCCCACACCCAAAGCCCCTGAGTTCTGCAGCAGAGGACTGGATTCTCAGACTTCACCACTCTCCTGCTGGCCTTGCCAGCTGCTGAGAGCTCTACGTCTGCAGCCATTCTGAAAAGCAACCTCAGCTGACCCTGGAGCCATCCCACACACCCACCCAGGTTTCCCTACCACACCTACAGCTGAGAGCTCCCCCTCTCTTCCCTGCCTGTAGTACAGCCAGGGTCTCCAGAACAGCCTTTGTCAACAGCAGCACCCTTTTCCATGAGTCCCTCAGAGGACATTGTGCAAATTTGAACAAAAGGAACTTTGGTAGGGGGTTAATAGGTGGAATTTCACAGAGGATCTCTCCTGCCTACCCTTACCTTCCGAGCTTCAGCCCCGGTGACTGCGACTATCCTCCGAATGCCTTTGGCAATTGCTTCTTCTGAAACAATCACAAAGTGGCCAGCATGGCTGGAGTTCTGCAAGTGCCTTTAGAACACACAGACCCACAAGAGAGAGTTAGAAGTCCACCTCTCATCTCAGCAAGAATCAGCACAGAAATAAGAATACCATCCCGCCAAGGAAATGTAGCAGTTGGGGACAGGCAGAAAAAAACAACCTGTGCTAAAAGCAAATGAGTGAGGAAAGGGTGGCAAGGGCTGTGCTCCCAGCACTGCCAGAGACCCTGTGTGAGAGCAGGGGCAAAACAAGCAGTTTCCTGCCTGCAAAAGGTAATTTTAAAGACTGACTCAGGACTGGGAATGCAAAGACATATCATCACCACCATCTCCAGCTCTGCCTTGGCTCTGCCCAGTGTATGTTCACGGCACTCCCAGGAGCTCAAGCTCCCCAGGAACTCCTTTTCAGCTACCCTGCCACTTTCCCCAGCTTCTCTAGATACTCACGTCCCTCCGCAGAACTCAATAGAGGTGATTGAGCCCCCAGGGCCAGAGGGGTCAGCCAGCAGCTCCTCCACAGGGATGCCAATGGAGACCACACGGACAGGATCAGGGTAGGTCTCATCAAAAACTGCCCGAAGTCCTTGGATAGCTTTGGCTGCTGCAAGAGGGCAGTCCTTGGCATACACAGTCTGCAGAGAACAGCAAAGGGATGTGGGTAAGAGCCAGTCCTGCAGCTGTGACTGAGGGCCCATGTTCCCAGGAAATTTCTTCCTCTGAAAGATCCTAAAACTGAAGTCTTGTGCCTCACTTGAGCTGGGGTTTATGGAGCTGCAAGAATCACAAAGTTATTAAAAGATGTCTCATCTTCGAAACTCCCAATACCACTTGCTCAGACTGCCTGTGTGCTACTGCACATGCAAATGGTTCCACGCATAGAATCCAGTGTCCTCCAGGGTCAGCTCTGACACTTGGCACAGAGAGAGCAACTCTCCTGCCGTTGGTTTCCTGCCTGGGTGTATCCAGCCAGGTCTGCAAAGCTGCTCTGGCTCATGCAGCTGATGTAACACTATGGCAGACATGGGAAGACTCCAACCTAGAGAGGACTTGAAACCAATGAACAGAACAATCCATATGGGATTTTCCCATTCAAAATCTTCTGAGGTGATGGCAATCTGTGCACAGTTCTGCACCGGCAGCTCAGAACCCTCCTGCATGCCAAACTCCCAGCATCCCAGATGATCCAAGACCTCGACTCAAAGTATATGATGTGTCAGCTGTACCCACCTTGGACTCCTCGATCATCTGGTTGGCAATGCCTTCAACTTTCTTGATCTCCTGGGTGGACAGGGCTCCCTTGGCGGTGAAGTCGAAGCGCAGCCTGTCCGGTGCCACCAGGGACCCCCTCTGGTCAGCCTCCCCCAGCACAGAGCGCAGGGCGAAGTTGAGGATGTGGGTGGCTGTGTGGTTGCTCATGACCGGCCTCCGCCTGGCCTGAGGGAGAAACCACTGTCACATGGGGTCCCACAGCCCAGAGCCACCTCCAGCAGCTGAAGGGGAGGTTAATGCCCTGCTCCAACAGAATCCTAAACTAGCTCAGGACACCAGAAACAACTGATCACACTGGCTGCCTTGGAGCTTCAGCTACAGGAACACGTCTTCCCCACCAAATCTGTGCATGGCTTTTTTTCCTGGCAGTCCCCTTGTTGGGCCTGTGGGGAGAGAGGCCAAGGACAGACCAGGACACAGATAACTAATCTCTGTTCCTCAGCAGGGAAAAGCACTGCAAGATGGAAGCCTTCCCTCTTCCTCTAAAGGTGCTGCCTCTATAGGGAAGGAAATGCATCAGGCTGACTGTGCTCAACCCAGAAAGCTGAGCCCACAGGAGCAATGTCTGGAGTGGGGCATGCAGCCCTGGCTCTCTCCTGTTCTCCCAATGCAGTGGGTACCACACATGTTATCCCTGCAAATCATGACCCAAAATGTGTTTCTGCCTGTGACAGCAAACCCAGCAAGAGTGGCTCTGAGCTAGCTGAGCATTATCTGCCTCGTGGAAGGAGAAAGCCAGGTGCCAAGCAGGAGAGACTTGGAGTAAGCCAGACATGCTTGATAGTGTGCTGCAGGAAGAGCAGGACATCAGGCCTCTAGAGTGGCACAGATGAAAAGAAACAAGACAAAATCCAGAAAAAAGAGACAAGTCCACATGTTACACCATGTCTTAACTCACCTCATCAATCGTCAGGTGGACCTGATCTCCTACTTTCAAGCTGCCATACAGAGTTCCTATGTGGAGCACATAGCCTCCTCGGACCTGCACATTCTTCACTGTGAATTCTGTTTTCTGTACAAAGGGAAATATCCAATGTGAGCAGGATGAGAGGCCAAGGGGAGACATCATCCAGCCAGAGGTCTGAGCTGCCACTGGAAAAGTCCCAGCTGAGAGCCAGAGTAGTGTGCGTGCACTGGAGAAAGCTGAATTACCAGGCACAGCACACAGCAAAGCTGAGAGGTGGATGAAGGTGGGCCACAGAAAAAGGAACAGAAAAAGCTCCCCGCCTCAGCTCCCCATCATGGCTTGAGAGCTCTGCCCTTGGGCTTGGCAATCCCAGCACCACCACCACAGACACCCCCATTCTAGTGACAGCAGCACAGAACTGAGCTCCTCAAGAAGCAAGAGAAACAAAACTCCAGCACATCCATGCCATGCTGCACCCCAAGAAAGGAACCCTGTGCAATGTGCGACACCTGATATGGATGGGAAATTGCTGGAGCTTGCTTGGCCCTTTGACCCCCTCTGCCCAGGCCCCAAGTCAGTCTAGCAAAAGGCTCTCAGGCCCACTCACATCCTCCCTGCTGTCGTCATCCTTGACCATGTAGCCCTGGTCATAGATCTGCCCACCCTGCTCGGCGTAGAAGCAGGTCCGGTCCAGCACTATCCCACATTCCTGGCCAGTGGACACCTCCTCCACAAACTTCTTCTCCCTGCGGATGGCTTTCACTGTGGCCACGAGGCTCCCGAAATCTGCCACCGGGATGACAGGCAGTGTCAGTAAAACAGGAAAACCTTGTAGACATCCACATGGGAGCAGAATGTCATAGCAACACCTCTCAGTTACTGCAGGAGCTCATGGCAGCTAACACACTTGCAGGGGATATGGAGAGAAGAGTAAGGCAACAGCTAGTTGGAAATTTCATTTAGTGACCTCCAAGGCAGGGACTGTCACTGCCTTCCACACCTATGCAGCAAAAGTCAGCAGAACACATGGCTATGAGCCTGCATCCTCCTGAATCTCCATCAAATCAAAAAACTAGCATGAAAAGCCAGAGCAAGCAAGCCAAGGGCCCTCCAACAGGCCAAGCAGAAACTGCAGTCTCCTGCAGCACTGGCAAAGGAGCAGCTGAGAAATATCAATATAGGAGTGTGGAGACATAAAGCTGCAGGAAAAGGAATTTCCTTAATTTGGCAACAGCAGTACACTAGCCCCTGAACAGTCTGTCCTCTTTCTCTGCTCAATTAGTAACAAGCAGGCTATTCCACGTCCCAGGAAAGGGGAGCCCAGAGGAGACACCAGGGAAGGTTTAGTAGCAGGATGTGATTGAGAGAAGGTTTTTTCATACCATAGGTACCGCTCGGATCTGAAGTGTAACTGTATTTTGGTGAGTCATCTGTCACCTCCAGCCCTCGGGCTCTTAGCTCTTCAATGGCATAGATGTCCAGCATGAGAAGATCCTCCCCTCCAGCACCCTTGCCCTGGGATTTGAGCTGCCAACAAGCAAGGTTTGAGAAACAAGCTGTCAAATACCAAGGTTTAAGAAACACCAATGCATGTCAGCCTAGCTGCACATCTCACTCACATCCCTCAGCACTCCCTAATTTAGAGCTCTGCCCTGGGAAGCTGTGTGCCAGCAACTGGAGTGGGCCCATTTTTCTGGCTTCAGAGCAGGCAGTTACAGCATGCAAACCAAGTGGGCCTGAGCCCAGTACAGACACAGCAGCTATCCAGCTAGTCAGCCTCCCTGCTGCTGCAGCAAACAGGCTGGGAAATGCACCCAAGGTGCAGGCCTGCCTAAATACTGATCCGTGGACAGGGAATAATTTCCCTAACCAGAACAGGACAGCAGAGGTGCTCCCAGCACTCCACTATCTCTGTCTGAAGGCTGAGCCCAAGGTTCCAGGCTTTGCTAGTGAGCAAAACCAACGCCAGCTGTACAGAAAAGACATGTCCCACAGCAACTGCAACTGTCCTGGTTTTTCCCACGGGACAAACCATGGGGCATATGGGGTGTGAGCAGACTCAGTAACAAAGGAGCAGCTCATGACTGCAAACTGGAAGGAAGGGAATTCTCCCTGCCCACTCATAAACCAGCTTCCTCTGGAGCTGTTACCTACCTGAGCATTTTTCCGCTCTTCTTCAAAACCCTCCATGTCTACAACAAGGCCCTTCTCCTCTGCAATCAGCCCAGTGAGATCCGCAGGGAAACCATAGGTGTCATACAGCAGCCAGGCAGTGTCACCTGCAGAGAAAGGGCAAAGCAGTCACCTCTCACATTCCATGAGACACTGCTCCCTTCCCTGCTCCCCCACTGGCTCTGAGCTATGGCAGGAGAGTGGAACAGGTCTGGAGAACATGAACATCCAAAAGGCTCCTCCCTGACAGCACAGAGATCTGTGTCTGGGCAGCTTAGAAACCTGAGCAAGTGAACAGGGGCCAGAGGAGAGAAGGGTGGTTCAGTTTTTAAGAGATGCCTTCTGACTCCAACTTTGTCCCCCCACCACCTTCTACCACCTATCATTTTCCCACCCTTTCCAATTTCCCCCAATTTACCTAAGCACTTTTGTGATCCCAGATAATAAATGCCTTTTGCTGCATCCAAACAGAAGTCACAGCCTTACCAGGAATGATTTTACTGTCCCCAAGGCTCTGGATCTTCCTGTCCAAGATGCGACGGCCCCTGCTCAGTGTTTTCAGAAACTGATCCTCTTCCTCATTGATAATGTCCTTTACCATATCTGGGTCCTTCTTCAGCTCAGGAAAGGCATCTCCCTGCAGACCCAAGAGGAGGAGCCCTTCAACATGGAGATCTGCACATCTCAACAGAGGAAGTCTTCAGCAGATACAGTGGAATAGGAGAACTTACCAGTGATTCCACCACCACATCAACCAGAGTAGCAAAGAAACCCTTGGGGGCATTGAGCTTCTCATGGGAGTAGCGCACAGCACGTCGGAGAATCCGCCTCAGCACATACCTAGGGAACAGCAGAGCCCCCCATGCAAATGTTACACATCTGAGTTGTTCTCAGGGGCTCCACCAGCACTCATCTACCAGCAGCCCCTCCCAGGACCAAGAGCACAGGGTTTTCTCCTCTCGTTTTCCTCAAGCAGCTGCTCACAGCAGCAGCAAGGCACAGGTGAGGTGCCAGGCCCCAGCTCTGTGACCCACATTCACTGTGTGCTTACAGAGTCCAGAGGCACATGCAGCACAGCCCCCCAAATTCCTTGCTTTTTCAACAGCAATACTGCACCAAGCCGAGCTTTGTGCCTGTCTGCCCACAGTGATCCTATCTGGGGGCTGGCACAGCAGCAGTGGTGCTGACAAGAACCTTCAAACTCATGGCCTTTTGGGTGAACCTTTCTAGAGTGATTCAAGCACCAAATATCCCGAGCAAACACTCTGCTACCCCCTGCTTTAATGATGAATTCAAAGAGATCCCAGAGACACAAGAGATCCCAAAATTCTGAGGGAAACCATGCTGAACAGAATGGGAGTGGTGACAATACAGCAGCTCCTTCTTACCCTCTGCCAGTGTTGTCAGGCCTGCCCCCATCCGAGAGGGCCAGGGTGATGGTCCGTGCATGGTCAGCCAGCACACGGTAGGCCATGTCTATTCCATCAGCATCCTCAGCCCCGACCTGCCCCAGGTACGGCCTGGCACCTGTGCCCTGTGCAGAGGAGAAGACAGTGGGCAGAGGGTACAATTATTGACAGTGGCATCATGGCAGAATTACAGGGAAGGGCCTCAGAAGCCAAGCCCACTCCACCGCCCACAGCCACAGAGAAGAACATTCATCTTGGAAAGAGGCAACTCAGTGAACCCAGGGGAGGCACAGAGTTGTGGGCTCCACATGGTGCCATGGCCCACATTTCAATGGCCAAAAGCTCTCCAGACCAGAGGGAAGAAAATCAAATTTATCCCATCATTAAGAGCCCAAGAGAGAGGGAGAGAGTACAGGGAAATAAATCTGTTTTGCGCATTGGTTCAAGGACCCCAACCTGGCATAACCTGCCCAGCTAAGAAACCTTTCAAATTCTGTCACAAGGAGATAGTCCCAGATCTCCTCTTTTAGGACGTTTTTATCCATATCCTAGGGAAAGATACTACTGTAACCATGCAGTGCTTGCACATGGTGCAAACCTCCTGCCACAGGCACAGCCCCTCCAGCCAGGCTCCCAGCACATGGAGAAAGACAGACAAGGACACAGGGGCTGTGTCAAGCCAATGGACTTAACACTGAAGAAAGGCAGCTCTCCAATTCCAACTCTGGAGCTCAGCACCTCATTTCTTAGAGGGAGCAGGAGCCTGGGCTCTTGTCCCTGCATTTTATCCAGTATAACCTACAGCCAGGAAGCCCTGCCTCCTCCATGGAGGAAAAAAAGGCTTGGAGCTGCACATAGAACTCCCAGCATGGGTAATGTGGTCCCCACCCAGGACAGTGCACCAACAGGACACAGGTTCTGCAAGTGACTGTTGTGGTTTATGGCAAAGGCCTCCTGGCTAAGGGAATTTTCTACAGATCTGCATGTTCCAGGTGTGAGACTGAAAGACAAATTGATTCTGGCTTAGCAGTACCACGTGCTCTCTAGCACGTGGCAAAAGATGGCACTTGGCCATGTTGGACTGCAGAGCATCTCCCACTGGGAGAGGACCAAGGTGTGTCCATCAGGACAATTCACAGAAACTGGGAAAGCTGCACTACTCACTGATCTGTTTTCCCCTGGAAACATGTCTCAAGGCAGCAATTACTGTGCCAGCCTGGGTTCCTACCCTCAGCAAAGTGCAAATGTGTGGGGCTCACAGCAGCTGGGAAAGCAGAGACCATTCTGTCCAGCCAGCCCCACGCATCTCCCCAGGGATTCAGTGAACAGATGCAGCTAGATCAGGCTTCAGTTCATACCTTTTGGATGGCTTCAAAGTAAGGAAGAAAAAGGTCAGTGTCATAGTTGGACATCTTGTTTTGCAGCACAGAGACCAGCCTCTCCAGGCCCATCCCAGTATCAATACTTTTCTTAGGAAGGGGTTTCAGTGTCCCATCAGCTTCCCTGCCAAAGAAAGGTGAGATGTTATGGATGGAGGCTCTGCAGGGAAACCCCATTTCTCTCTTCATCTCCATAAGATTTAGTTTCATCAAATTTGTGACATGGGCCCATATACAAGCCACACAAAGGCCAACTTTGATAAAATATAGTTAACAAGACCCTCAGCAACAACTTAGACCCAGAGCAGACAACAACTTATTCCCTACTGAACTCCTGGCAGATAAACAGAGAAAATATTCTCAGTTTGCTCCAAAAGCAGCGTGACCAATCCCTTCTGTACCAGTGGGTTAAGGGAACAGAGCAACACAAAGTGCTCGGCTGCTGGACAACTGGGAATGGTGAGCAAGCCACGGGCAGTTAAAAGAATGCACAGCCCAAGCAGCCTCCCAAACTGAGCTGGAGCAACCTGGCTCACCTGGAAGCTGGAAGCAGGTCTGGCTCACCTATTGAACTGTATGAACACCAAATTCCAGATCTCCAGGACATTGGGGTCATCCTGATTGACAAGGTGTGAAGCATCTCTGTCTCCAATCCGGTCATAGTGGATCTCGCTGCAAGGGCCACAGGGACCAGTGTCTCCCATTTCCCAGAAATTATCCTTCATATTGCCTGGCAGAATCCTGCCCTCGGCCAGCCTGCAAGAAGAAATGTATTGAGCAAGAGATACTAACTGAAAGAATTCCCCAAACTAAAGGCAATGCTAGAGAAATCACAGCTCATGAATTCCCTAGATGTGCTGAAGAATTCTTAGAGTCCTGAGACAATCCAAGAGTCTAATGCTCAGGATCCCTGCTGAAGGGAACAAGTGAACACTGGCACCTGGCAGTCATCTAAGATGGAGACAGAAAGTTACATAACACCTCAGTAAAGCCATCAGCAAGAGGACACTGATAGGATGAAGAACCTCTCCTATGAGAAAAGACTGAGAGAATTTTTATTGTTCAGCACGGAGAAGAGAAGGCTCTGGGATCACCTTATTGCGGCTTTTCAGTACCTAAAGGGGACTACAAGGAACTGTTTAGAAGGGCACAGAGTGATAGGAAAAGGGTTTTAAACTAACAGAGGGCAGATACATATTATATATTATGAATAAATTCTTCCCTGTAAGCATGGCACTGGAACAGGCTGCTCAGAGAAGCTGTGTCTGCCCCATCCCTGGAAGTATTCAGGACCAGGTTGGACAGGGCTTGGAAGAAGATGAGCTGTAAGGTCCCTTCCAACCAAACCATTCCATAGTTCTGTGATTCCATGATCTTCTCAAATGCTGTCAGTGGAAGCACACGGAGCAGGACATCCCATCCACCTGACCAAGCAGGACTTTTAAGCTTACACAAGAGATTTTGAAACCAGAGCTCTCACTATCTCCTATCTAATACCAGTACTTCCTTTGGAAGCTCCCCCACCCTGCGAATGTTATTTGTGACACTTCAATTTTGTTAAAGTCTCTTGTTGTATGTGTTCTGCCACATAGCACAGGTCCTCTTAGAGTCATGGAAACATTTTGGTTGGAAAAGACCTTTAGATTATCAAGTCCAACTGTTACCACAATACTGCCAAACTCACCACTAAACCATGCCCCAAAGTGCCAGAGCTACACAGCTTTAAAATCCCTTCAGGAATGGTGACTCCACCATTGCTCTGAGCAGCCTGTTCTGTTCTGCTTCTCTGAAGAATTTTTTCCTAATATCCATTACTATTGCTCATCAAAACATGCATGTGAAAGGCCTTACCCCAAATCCAACCAGATCTGCTTGCACTCCAGGTCTGGTTGCAGTCCTGCAGCCTCATTTCCACCAAAGTAAGTGACGTAGAGTCTTTCAGCAGGGATGCCAAACTCCTTGGTGAGAAGTTCCAGTGCCAGTTTACAAGCAAGTTCCTGCAGAAGGAAACATGAGGTCAGCAAGTGAATGCAAAGACAGCTACTCTTCATCATCTGAAATACTGGCTACTGTAGGTATCAACAGACAAAAACTTTATGACTTTTGTCATAAGAAAGAGGCAAATTAATACATGCAGTGAAGAGAGCACAATAAACATCTCATTTGACTGTCTTGATGCAGCCAAGTTAACTCCTAGCATGTTCACTGCCTCCAAAAAGCCTTTAAATTCCTACTTTGGATACTACATTAGCAAGAAATTTGGGAAAGGAAATCACTATTGTATGATCACTCCTGTTTGAAGGTCAGTCATAGCTGCATAGCACATGTAAGTCCCCACATCTCCAGGACAGCCTCTAAAATCTCTACCTGAAGTCTCCAAATTAGCAGTGTTAATTTAATCAGCTTTGTAAACCTTAAGTAATTAATCTCAAATCATTCTGCAGGGTTGGAGTAGCTTCCAAGCTCATTTATTCCAAAGGAGCCACAGGCACCTCTGTGCCAAGATATTCTCTTTCCTCTTGGCAACCGCTCTGCTGAGTTTACAGAGATGGATAAATTTGGGCAAGAGATTCAGAGCTGCACCCAGACTGTTTTACCTTGAAATAATCCCCAAAAGACCAGGACCCCAACATCTCAAAGAAGGTGTGGTGGTACACATCTTTCCCCACGTCATCCAGGTCGTTGTGCTTGCCCCCTGCTCGGATGCACTTCTGAGTGTTGGTGGCTCTGCTCAGTTTAGCAAGCGGGTGTGAGGGGTCGATGGTATTGAGGAAGATGGGTTTGAACTGAGAGGAGAGAAAAAAAGGCAGATAAACTACCAGGAAAGCTGAGAAACTGAGAAAAGCACTCAGAACCTGTTTTCAAATGTTGCAAGCAACAGCAAGGCATTAAGTGTCATTTATGTCATGATATCACTAGTCTGGACATACCCAAAGCACCTTTCAGAAACAAACTTGCTGCTCCTGTCCATGAGGAGGCTGCCTAGAACTCAGGACTCACACACACAGAGGTGCTCCTAGAGCCCACCAAACCCCAGGACTTCCAAAGTAATTGAAAGCTGCCAGATTCCTAGCTGCCAAAAAATAAAAACTGGGTGCTGATCTGCAGCAGAGCCCTTGCAGCAGCCCAGTCCCAAACGCTCTTCAAAGACACTGTTAGTCATTTGGGCCAGTGCTGCTGTGGTAGCAACGGTCAAGGAAATGAGGCTGGCAAAGCTCTCAGCACAGGAACCTCTTCCAGTGCTCTTGCCAGTTTTATGAGAGCACAGAGGACTCCAGCAGACACACCAACCACTCTCTGTGACCAGAAGGAAGGTGGAGAAAACAATAATCTTCCCAGCAGCTCTGCAAACAGCTTCACGGGTTCCAACAGGATATGTTCATAGGACTGCAGTGCCAGGGTGGGAATCTTACCTGATTCATGCCAGCATTGGCAAAGAGCAGTGTGGGGTCATCCAGGGGGATTGTGGAAGATGAGTGCACATAGGTGTGCTTGTTTGCCTTGAAGAAGTCAATGAACCGTTGCCGGATCTGGCTGGCGGTGAGCGGGGTCTCCATCTGAAGCTGGAAGTTGCCACTGCCCAAAGCAAGTGGCAGGAAAGTGGCAAAACCTCGGTGCAGTCTGAACAAACAACAACAAACAACATTTTGATGCGCTGTCAGCTCAAGGTGAACATCTCGATCATTGTCTCCAACTCCTCCAAGGGTCTCCCCACACTGTTAAGTACTGACACTTCAGTTCAGCCATCAAATAGTGGTGGCCCAATCTGCAACTTCCTCTCCCCAACCTCCCTGATTTCTGGGGCTCTACCTCAAGTTACTTGTTCTTTGAAAACATGTGGTTTTAAAATATCAAATTCACATGGATACTTTTGTTTGCCTTGCTGGGGACAGAGGGACTGCCAAGCCACCAAATCATTCAAGGTGATTAAATGCAGTATGAGGAGACATCGTTATGGCCTTCCAATATTTAAGGGGGCTTATAAAAAGAATGGACAGCAACTTTTTACATGAGCAGATAATTATATCATAAGGGGGAACAGTTTTAAACTAGAAAAGGAGAGATTTAGATTAGATATTAGGAAGAATTTCTTCCCTGCATGGGTGGTGCAGACCTGGCACAGGTTGCCAAGAGAAGATGTAGCTCCCCCATCCCTGGAAGCATTCAAGGTCAAGTTGGATGGGGTTTGGAGCAGCGCTGTGTAGTGGAAGGTGTCCCTGCCTACGGGAGAGGTGTTGGAACCAGGTAGGTTTAAAGGGCCCTTCCAATCCAAATCATTCTGTGATTCAATGACTAAATCATGGAACAGGCAAGTTTGAAAATGAACCCTGTATATAACCCTGTCCACCCTCCCTGCTCAAAGCAGAGCCAGCTCCAGGGGTGCCTGGAAGCCTTCCTTGAGGGGATGCACACAGCCAGGCACACCAGCGGCAGGTGACAGCCTGGAGGGCAGCACCGCCCGTGTCCTACGGGCACCCCGGGCTGTCGCTGACAGCGGAGCGCAATGCGGATCCACGCAGGGAGGCGAGACCCGAGCAGCCTGCGGCGGCGCGGGCAGACGGGGATTGCCCATAGGAGCAAGGCCTGCGATTATTCACAGCACAGAATCAATTAGCTTGGAAAAGCCCTCCGAGATCATCGAGTCCAACCTCGATGCTGCAGGAGGGAAAGACCCGGGGTGGGGAGAACCAGGCATAGCGGCGGGCCCAGGGCCTATCGGAGCCTCTGCCGAGACCCACCCGCTGTCCAGCGCCCGAGGAGCGCTGAGGGCACAGCGGTGTCCGGCAGCGCCGCCGG
>JAHLSL010000036.1:4671335-4685235 GCA_025920805.1 Petroica traversi | reverse complement strand
CCCCGGCTGATGCAATGGCGGGAGGCGGCGGGCGCGTGACGCGGGCGGGCTGAGGCCTCACGGGCGCCGCCATTTTAGGGGTGCCCGCTCTGTGGGCGCCGGGATGTTCCTCCAAAAATCAGATTAGTTCCGTATTTTTTACACTGGCGTGCAAATAATGCCGCTAAGGACACACTCAAAGTGAGACTTTGTTAATTTCGGAGCTGCCCCAGCCTGGGTGCTCAGTGGTATTCCACAAATTCAGCACACCCCACCGGGCTTTCCGTGCTGTTGTTTCCACACAGAAACCCAGGGTTAGTAACTTTGAATCCTAAGTGGTATGTAACAAAAAGTTAACCATAAGTAATATTGTAACAAGATGCACAGGTAAAGCAAGCAAGACAACAAAGAAAGCAAGATAGCAGAGCAAGGCAACAAATGCCATCAAGAGCAATATAGCAAGTTTTAACGAAACTTGCAAACTGCAAAATTAGCTAAAAACAAGTTAAAATGAAAAAAGCAAGAAACACCAGGTATGTACTACACCAGGTATGGAGGTAAAAAGTTCAAACATGAAGAAGACTACAGAGCTTTCATCAAAAGACCACCAGAGAACTGACGACCACCAAAGAAGGAACTGATGCATGAATGAAAGCAACAAACTGATGTAAACCATGGCACAGCTTTATGCAAATATGAGTATGCTAATGATGTGTTGTAATTGTGATGCCCTGTAGAAGAACTTTTAAAATGTAACTGAAGTCTAAAGAAGATTGAGTGAGTTTTTGGCAGAAAGATCCCACTCACTCCCAGTGCTGAATAAACGAATACTGCCCTGTAGCCATCTGACTATAGAGTTTTATTTTCTTGCCCAGTTTTGGGCTTTAACTTCCCAAGCACAACCCTTCTGTTAGGATCCACGAGTACTTTCCACAAAAATTATGTAACCCAAACTAACTTCTACTCATGCTCAGGGTATGGAGGATCTTTTTCATCCGTAGGTGTGATTTTTAGTGTTACAATGAAGATAGTTATGCTCCAAAATACATGGACCTGGATTTTGCCGAGTTAGCAATCCCGAAATCTTGTTAGTTCCAGAACGTCCTTGAGTGAGGGATGCTGGCTGCTGCCTCTTCCAGCGATTAGGTCTCCTTTCCTGCTGATTAGGCTAGAAAGTATACAAAGGTCTTACATCAAAGAACAGCCTGACTTAAGATAATACTGACTGACACATTCCACATTTTGCAACAATAATGCTGCCTGCTCCCCTGGAGGAAGCAGGGAGCTGCGGAGGAGCAGGCTGTGGGATTCTGAGCTGGGGGTGCTGGAGCAGCGAACAAAGCCCTGCTGGAGGATGTTATGGCTACAGGGTCTTTGCAGGGCTCTGTGGGGCCAAGGTCAAGGCTAGGAGATGCAGGAGGGGTCACTGCATGGCTCTGGTCATGGAGCTCACGGGAAGGGTCTTGTGGATCCTGGCCAAGGGGCACAGCATGTACACAGGGAAGGTACCATGCTGACAAAAAAAAAAATCACTGTGAGGACAGTCAGGCATTGGAAAGGGGGCTGGGTAGTCTGCATGGTCCCTGCAGGGTTTTGAGGTCAGGTTCAAGCCCTAGGAAACCCACTCCAAAGTCATTGCCAACTCTGCTCCTCCTGATAGGACTTGGAGTAGAGTTCTCTCAGTTCCTCTCTAACCTGGATGGTTCCCATATGCCTCTGGAGCATTGGAATCGTGCAGCCTGGTCTCATCTCTTCCCTGGTACACATTTTCTGGCCCTGGGCTGTGATTCTGGAGCCACGAGTGTGCCTGGGCTGCTGTCCTTGGCTGCCATTGGTCAGTCCTTTCCAAAGGTCACTCCCCTGCTTGGCACTGACCTGTAGCCATTCCTGGTCCTACAGCCCTCTTCGCTTGTTTCTGTTGCTTCCTTCCCAAGGAGCCTGGAAGGAAAAGAGGAAACTCCAGTATTCTTGGTTCCTAATGGGAGCTCTGCTCTGGATGCTGCTGGCAGAGCAGGCAAGTCTGTGCAGTACAATTGTTTGTGAAGGTGATTACACCTGTAAGCATGTCTGCTACAGCAGGTCCGACTCCAAATCCACGCCCAGCGTGCTTACCTCTCATGGGGGCCACAGTCTGTCCACCACCATGGAAGGAAACATCACTGCTTCTTCCCCTTCATCATCTGTGTCACATGAAAGCTCATCTTCCAAATGTGTTCCCTTTACCATCTCCCGAGTGTTTCTTTGGTGATTGCCAAACATGGAACCACTCAGCTACTCAGGAATAGAGACTTCTGTCCCCTCTGCACTTCTGTCCCCTCTGCTAAACTGACCAACAGGTATGACCCACTGGGCACATCCAGATGGGATGGACCGACCTCCACTACTTTCCTCTTCTTTTTTCCTCCCCCACCTCATATTCATTTGCCCCAGTTCGTCTGTTTCAGCTGAGGTTTTTTACATGGCAGCTCCTTCCTTCTTGTAACACTTTTGCATCCTAAAAATCCATGCCCCCAGGCTGGCCTGGGTTGCAGGAAGTTTGGCTTTACAGGCACTTCTTGGGCTTATAAGGATCAAGTGTTTTCCTCCGGCAAGAAGGAAGGTGATGGACGTGAGCTTGAAGGCCCAGCAGTGAGTGGTCAAGGCTACAGAGAGTGAGAGTCCTTCTCTGCTGGCTCCTGGATGTTCCGGGGGGAAGTGTTGGCAGGAGTGGAACTTGCAGTATACAGACTGCATCCCTGTGCTTCCGAGGCTGGGCTTTGGATTTGCATCCCAGAATTCAGCCGTCCCAAACTCACCCCCACATCAGGAGATTGCTGACCACAGCCAGATTTGAACCTGTTCTCCTTTTCCTGGTAGTGCTCTTCCAAGCCTGTGGAAGAGGTGGCCCCTTCTGCTGTTACAGAGACTCTGGGAGCTGGTTCTTTAGAGAAGCAGTGGTGGGAATCTGGGCAATGCAGGTACCACACAGCCCCATGTGCCAAATGTCAGGGAGCCCTTGGTCCTCCTGGACCCTGGCTGTTTGGGGCAGGCGAGGGGCAGGTGCTGGCACTGTCTCAGCCCCCGTGGGTGCCCAGAGCCACACCCTGGGCTGTGCCGGGCTCCTCTTCACGCCGAGCAGGCGGCAACCCTGCCATGTGTCACCGCCCGGCGCAGAGGCTGAGGACATGGCTGCGCTGGCTCGGAGCGTGCTGGTGACAGGGTCCAGCCGGGGCATCGGCCTGGAGCTCGTGCGGCAGCTCGCCGCCAGCCCCTGGCCCCCCCAGCACATCTTTGCCACCTGCCGCGACCCCAAGGGTCCCACAGGGAAGGTCAGTGCGGGAACAGGGAATGGGATGGTGCTGAGCCAGGTGGGCAGTGGGGATCTGCAGCCCTGCTGGCTTGCTGCCCTGGCTGGGTAGCCCAGGAGTGGGGGCAGGAGTGCTCTGGGGGTCTCATAACCCCCCCAGCTCCCTGGACAAGGCAGCACCTAATGTGCCGGGTGGGATGAGGCTGGAGAGGCAGACACGTCTTCAGCACTCGCTCCTGGCTGTGCCAATGGCCAGCCAACCCCTTTTCTGGGGTCACTGGGTCTGCTGGGATCACTCAGGATGGGGGGCAGTCCCTAAACCCAGCAGCACCATTCTCCTGCTGGCTGTAGGGTTGCTGCCCTACCCCATCCACTGGGAATGGCCCTGTGCTCCTTCCCCAGAGAAAGCAAAGCCATCCTGGCTCAGTGATCTGGGAGCAGGGGTGGGGCACCTGGCCATGCAGCTGGTGGTTTCTAACTCCCTCCTTGCTCCATCACTTTATTTCCAGGCCCTGCAAGAATTAGCTGCCCAGCACTCCAGCATCAAACTGGTCCAGCTAGGTATGGAGCAACCTTTCTCCTTGCACCCAACATTGCTTCCAACTCTCTGCTGACTTCAGAGGTGGGACCAGGAGTAGCTTTTGCAGGAAGTTCTAGCCGTGCCAGGTGGGGAGGGATCCAAGCACACCTGGGCAAGCTTCTCCCCCCAAATTAAGCTGTGCTCTGGCTGAAGCAGTCAAACTGGCTTCAGAGGAGGCAGAGATGGGTCTGGACACATGAGCAAGTTTCATGGGAAAGGCATGAAGTCTCTTCCCAAAGATGCTAAATACAGTGTCCAGGTTTTGGGCATATGGATTCATAAAGTGAAGCAAGGCAGGGCACAGTAACCCTCCAGGATGGTTCCTAAGTAGGAGGGTTGGTTTGGGATCTGCTTGGAGATGACCACAGTTGGCATTTCTTTCAGGTAAAAAAAAGGAGAAAAAAATAGTTAAAAATGACACATGGGAAATCTGACCCGCACCAGGCTGAGGATGTGTTCTCCTGTATCTGAGAGAAAGGGGCTGCTCACAGCTGCTTTTACTAATGAAGAGCTAAAAGAACATCCAACTCCAAAAGAATTTTTTCGGGAAAGTGCCTACATCAGAATTGCCATTGCTGTAATAAGTGAGGTGGGAAGCAGCCAGGGTTTCCAAATACTTGTACTTCATTGGAGCCGATAATAAGAAAACTGAATCAAGGCTATGCCATATCAGTACCTACCTATTTATTTGTTTAAAAGTACCTGAAAAGTTCAAGTAACTTCAGTTCAAGTTCAGTTTTTAAAATATTTATTATAAAAGAAGACATTCTTGATTTCAGGCTTTACTACAAAGAGGTAGCAAATCTCTCTTTTGCTATTAAGTAGATTATTAAAGTAAAACACCCTCTCTGTAATAAAAAATTAATGAGCAGTGAGCCCCAACTGGCAGTAGCAGAAGAGCGTGGCCAACATAAAAGGGACATCTAAGGAGATTGGCCACAACATGAACAACCTTTACTAAAAACATACATCCCAATCCCCAGACTATCAATAGAGTCCCAAAATAAGCATAAAAACTCTGAAAGAGCAACAGCAACAAGGGATTTTTTTAAAGAGAGAAGCTGCTTCAAACTCTCCTGCTCCATATTAAGGAAGGGTTTTCTTTAAACCAGTAACAGGCATGGACTTTTCAGAAAGGAAAGTTAAAAAAAAACAAACTCAAAAATGTGTCAGATCTGTCACTTCTTTTCATTCTCTCTCTTTCTTTCCCACCCTTGTTTCTTCCAGGGAGACAAGAGTTTGTTATTTCAGTAAATTTGGGGGCTAAGAACTAAAAATATGTTGGTCCCACATGCCTTGGAGCAATGACTCAGCTAATCAAAACAGAGCAGTTAATCATTCTCCAGGTGACCAAAAGATCCCTCAGGAGGGGTGGAGTGACAGAACCTTGAACTTCATCCCATCATTACCCAACTCCAAAACACTCTGTGATTTGTCCTGCAACTGGACATGCAAGATCCTCTTGAATCCCAAGGTTCCTTCCCCTCACAGCAGCCCCACAGGAGCTTATCTCATGGTATTCCCCTCAAATGTTTTCAGGACACCTCTATAAAGGTCTGTGCTGCACAGTGCAAGGTGGCAACAAGTCCCATGCCCCTCACATACTTTCTCACCACTATAAAGACATCAGGCTAGTTAAAAATGCCAGGAAAATGGATTTTTCTGCTGCCCGTAAGTGTACAAAATATCCCAAGAAAGAAATCTTCAGCCTTGGAAACCTTTTCTAAGTCACGCTTGCCTAAGCATGAGAACAGAAGTATAGCTCAGGGGCCAAAGTGTTGCAAAAAAGGAATCTAGCTCTGCAATCCCCCACTCCCAGCAGGCTCACCACATTGGCATCTGCAAAAAACAGGCACTGAAATGTGCATGGGAACAAGGGCACACTCCAACCTGCCCATACACGTGAATGTTCATGGGTTTTAAGGGCTCTGTGGTATACCTGAGGTATTAAAACACAATATATAAAGTTTAAAGTTGGCCTAACCAGCCCATTTCACATCCTGAAGGTATTTAGATGACCCTTTTAAACAAACCATGGCCACTTCAGTTGGTGAGCATCCAGGAGAAGATGCAAATCCTTACAAGTAACTCTGACAGCTGGACACAAACTTGAAAAAATACCACTTTTATTGCCTCAGTCAGAGAAATCCTGCAATTAAAGCATGGCAGAATTTCAAAAGCTATACCAGTATTTAAGCAAAGAGGAAGGCACTGAGGATGCCTATGCCTGTTAGCCCAATTTCAATTGTGCCTTGTTGCTTGAGAGGGGTTGTCCCCTCAACTTGGTCAGAAAGGGTAGGGAAGTTCAGACTCAGAGCCTGCAACCAAATGCTGCAGGTTACATCCCAAATCTTTTATTATTTGTACTCACCTCAGCTCATCTGTCAGCTCCAAAACCTTGTGGGCAACAGTGTGAAGCAAAAAACAGCTCCCTGTGGAAATAAACCTGGGAGTCTCCATGTGCAAGGACCAAGCCTCCCTTGTACACTTATAAATTCCTTGAAAGCAAGTACAGACAATTTTTTCCTACCAGTAGCCCCCACATGACCCAAAATGAGTTGAATTATGGTTTAATTCAGCTGAGACTGCAAAACCAAGAGGTGAGGACAAACTGCTGCTCATTCCAATGTGCTTAATCTGCTAAACCTGCTGCATCCTTTTGGGATAAGATATGCTGGTTCCTGCCACAGCACAATTTCCAGTGAGTGCTGCGTGACCCCATCAGAGCTGTCCTTCACTTTGCTTTTTCCTTGGCAGACACAGTGGATTTGCCCAGCATCCAAAGGGCCATGCAGGCTGTAGGGTCTCATCTGAAGGACCAGGGCTTGAACCTACTCATCAACAATGCAGGCATCAGCTCCCACGCCACACTGCACTCCCTGGACTCGCAGGAGATGCTCAACGTGTTTGCCACCAATGTGGTTGGGCCACTCCAGGTTGTCAAGGTATGTCTGAGCCTTTTGGGTTTCTCCTGCTTGAGAAGATTTCCCTGATGGGAATAAGGTCATCTCCGTGGATCTCCCCTGCCCACCCAGAGGAGCTGAGCAGCTCAGCCCAGCCCAGCATCCCCTGTGCTTTGTTCTTCCCCACCTGGCTTACGGTGCTGGCTCACTCCTTCCCTGGGGAGGGGAAAGGCTGGAGCCTGGCCCCTCCTTGGGGCATCTTCCCCATCCTTCACACTTCTGCCAGGAGTGTCTGTCCAGCTGCTTGTCCACAGTCTGTGACAGAGCCCTCCAGGATGGTCCTCAAGTTAGAGCTAATGAAGCATTGGTCTTTGCATCAGGAATTTCTGCCACTCCTGGAGCAGGCTGCTAAGGACACAGGGAAGGAGGGTCTGAGCTGCAGCAGGGCTGCTGCCATCAACATCTCCTCCAAACTGGGCTCCATCGGGCTGTGCCTCAGGCTGCCAGAGGCCCCCATGTACCCGTACCGGGCCAGCAAGGTGAGCTGCCAGGGGAGCTGCTGGAGATGCTGTGCCTGGTATGGAGCCCATGGAGGGGAGGGAGCCCAAGAAACACCCCCTGCCCCAGCCACCCACCCCTTGCCTGCTTCTCCAAGGTGGAAGCACAGATTCCAGCACAGCAGCAGCCGGGACTGAACCTTTCCAGCAGGTCATGCTGATGCTTTGTCCCAGGACCAAGTCTCATTTCCCACCTCCACAGAGATTTTGTGGCTGGGAAATGTCCCCTCTCCTGCCCACCCACACCCTGGGTCGTGCTGGCACGGCTGTGCCTCTTCCAGGCTGCCCAGAACATGGTGACGAGGTGCTTGGCTGTGGAGCTCCAGGACAAGGGGATCTTGTGCGTGGCCATCCATCCTGGCTGGGTGAAGACTGACATGGGCACAGAGAAGGTACTCGGCTGTGCAGGGGAGGGTCAGCAGGACCCCCACTGAATCACCATGTCTTGGGGAGGGCAGGGGCACTTGGAGGATCCTGTGTGATGCTAAGGGCTGCCAGGACTATCTTCTGGATCAGAACAGGCAGGGAACAGGCAGCAAATTGCAACATGTTGAGTGCTCAGTATAGCCAGCCCTGTCTCCCCAACCCAGCCTGGAGAACAGAGGTGTGGCAGTAAGGAAAAATTTCCCCATGAGTACCATGGATGCTGCTCCCAGGCATGCACCCTCCCCAAGAGCTGCTCTCTGTTACAGCCCATTGTCCTTTTCTGCAGGCCCCGCTGACAGTGGAGCACAGCGTGAGGGGCATCCTGACCGTGCTGGCCAGCCTCTCACAGGACACCTCTGGAGCCTTCCTCGACTGGGAAGGGAACAGTCTGCCCTGGTAATGGGCAAATGGATGGCACCTCTTGACCATGCTGCAGATTCTGCTCGCTGGCTCACCACTCTGCACAGTCACCCTGCTCACCCTCAGCCCTCCCCACACTGCTGGGAAGAGGGAATCAGCTTGGGAAACAGCCGCTCTCTTCATTCCCATGCCATGTGTTCCCTGTGGTCTCCCCCTGTACCACCCACACTCTGTAAACTCTGGCAATTGATGCTTCTCTGCTCTGTCTCCATACCCAGTCCCAAACCCCCTGTCCAAGCCCGGGGCAGGATCCCTGTGCTCTGCCCGAGCGCTGTGTGTCCCTCTGTCCCACCTGGGACCAGGCATCCCCCAGCTGAGGGCAGAGGGCAGCTGGTCCCTGGGACCCACAGCCCCTCAGACAGCCCAGCCTGGGCAGGGGAAAGCCAGTCCTGCAGGGGCTCAGAAGAGCTCTCTCTTCTCAGGAGAGGGGCCCTGCTCCAGCTTCTCCAGTGCCTCCTGGAGGGGAGGTCTCCAGAGGACACTCACAGTGCCAGGGGACCTGCAGGTTGTCACTCATGGGGATGCCAGGGACAGTTGTGGGTTGGGGGCACCTGTGGGCACCACTGCATCTGGGGATGAGGAGTGGGATATCTGGGAAGGGACATCTCATGAGCTGGCAATGCACAACAGAGCTGGAGGCTCTTGGCAGGAGTTTATTGAGGATGTGGGAGAGGTGGGAGCAGTGGCACAGGGTCCTTTCTGGCTGCCAGGATGCTGAACTGGTGTCTCACCAGGGTATGACCTTCCCTTCCCAGTCCAGGAAGCTGCCAGTCTCCTTCTCAGAGAGCGAGGAGAGGACCTTCAGCATCCCTTGCACGCTGTCATCCACTGTCACAGGGGGCTGTGGGGCAGAGGGGGAGATGCAGCTCATGCCCAAGGCCTGGCTGAGGGCCCTGGAGCAGCTGGAGCCAGGGGAAAGAGCTGCTCCAAGGAAAAGGGAAAGGTGAAAAGGTGAAAACCCCAGGGGGAGGGACTGAACTGAGAATTGAGGGGATGGGGGCACCCAGGACCAGCACAGGGGGAGCTGCTCAGCAGCAATTGGGCAGGCAGGGAAGTCATGGGCAGGGGCTCAGGACAGCAACTCCCACCCATGGAAAATCAGCACAGCAGCTCTGATGGACCTGTCCCAGTGGAATTCCTACCGTGTGTCCGGCAGAGCTGCCCATGTCGGTTTGCACCCAGCCGGGGTGGAGAGCGACGCAGAGGATGCCGAGTTCCTTGTATGCCAAGGACTGGCACTTGCTCAGCATGTTCAGAGCAGCCTGTGGGGAGACAGGGAGGGGATGGTGGTGGGAGGGGAAGGGGGGCTGCAAGGGGACCCACGCTGGGCAGGGCAGGGGAAGCAAAGGTGTGACAGTACCTTGCTGCAGCGGTATGAAGTGACTTGCATCAGGTCCCAACCAAAGGGACAAGCAATGGAGCCACCAATGCTGGACAGGTTAATGATGGCAGCCTTGCTGCAGCTCAGCCCTGAGCCTGGGCTCCCCTGGGCAGCCTTCTTCAGCAAGGGCAGGAATGCCTGAGAGGAGACAGAGGGGCCAGGAGTACACACAGACATGTGGCACAGGGCAGGGGAGAAGCTCCCTCCACAGTGGGCAACACTGACACCAGCACTGGGGCATCCTCCTCCTCTTCCCAGTGCCCCAGCCTGCCAGGCTGCAGCCCACAGCTCCACGAGCTTCTCATCAATTGAGATCCATTGGTAACCAGAGTGGAGGCAGGACCTCCTCCCACCAGCCCTTCATGCTTCCCCAGGACAGCCCAGCTTGGGTGAGGGACTCACCTGGCTCATCAGCAGGGGCCCAACTGTGTTGGTGGTGTAAATCTCGGTCATGTCTTCCAGTGTCTCAGTATCAAGTGTGTTCAACTTCACAATTCCAGCATTGTTGATGAGGAGGTTCAGCCCAGAGCCCCCCAGGTGCTCCCCAACCTTGGCTGCAGCTGCCTTGATGCTGGCAGGGTTGGCAACTTCTGCAGAGCCAACACAGGGGAGGTCAGAGCACGGGTCCCCATGCTGGAGTCCCCTCTGTCCCCCCAGAGGTGGCAGTGCCCGATGGCCCTGCAGCACCAGCCCGTACGCACAGCTCCCTCCCAGCACGGGACTCTCAGGGTGTGCCCAGCCTGGGCACTTGCCAGAGGAACTGGGGCAAAGGTTCCCCACCTCGGGGCACCTACCGAGCGGGATGATAATAACGTTGGGGTGCTTGGAGGCCAAATTCTGTAACTCCTGTAAGAGAAGGGCTCTGTGTAGGCATGGAGAGGCTGGAGGTGCTGTGCAGAGGCTCAGCCTTTCCCAGGTAAAGCCCATGCCACTGCATCTCCATCCCTGCACCACTTTGTGTCCAACACCCTACTCCAGCTGACACACCACAGTTTCTATACATGCCATGTGCCATTCTCCCCTCCACAAATCCCATGTACAACTGGTCCTACGGTGTCCCAGCCCAGCTGACCTGTGCTGCAGGTGCCTGGCAACAGCTCCAGCCCTTTCAAACACCGTCCATGATCCAATCTCCCCCAGCCCAGCCTCACCTGCGCTCTCTGTCCCTTGGGGTCTCGACAGCCTGCAAAGATCCACTGTGGTGGTTTTGGCATCCTCAGGAAATGCTGGACGAGCCCTAGGCCGATGCCCCGGTTGGCTCCAGTCACCAGAAGGGAGCGGACGTGGAGCCCTGCCATGCTGGCTCCGGCTGCACTGCTCTCGCCTGGACTCTGCCACTGCCTTTTGCTACTTGGTTATCTCGCATGTTCCCATGAGGACTTGCTCGTGGCTCTCGGAAATTCTCTGCTTGCACCTCAATCTCTTGGCTCTGGTCCATACCCATGATCCGCTTTTCCTGGTGGCTGTGGAATGACGCAAAGGGTGCCAAGTGTCCTGCCCAGGCAGGGAATGCCCTGGGCTAGGTGTCTGGAGTGCTGCTTTATGTACCTTCCCTGCTCTACCAAACCTGAGCCTTTTGGTTTTCAGGGCCAGCACTATCCCTGTCCTTGTACTGTGACATTCTCTCCCACCACCTCCCTCCCTCTTGGGATCCCAGGCCTGTCCCTCCCCTCGCCCAAGGTCAGGCAGGCGAGGCTGGACTCGCTGACTCTGCATAGTGCAGTCTCTTGGCCTTAGATTGTGCAAGGCCAGAGCCAGGATTGGGGATGAAGCAGCCAGGACAGGTGAATGTCCCTTGAGGATAGAGCAGCCAGGACAGACAAGTGCTCTTTGGCCACAAGAACAGGCTGAGAAGTCTAGAAACCTTCCAGAACCACTGGGGAAAACCCTGCAGGACTGACCAGAGTGATGCCTTTCCTCAGAGTCTGCTCTAACAGCACTTATAATATTTAAGTGTGATAAAAGAATAATCCCTGCCCCATCCCTGAAAGCATTCATTGCCAGGCTGCATGGACCTGCTCTAGTGTAAGGTGTCCCTACTTGTGCAGGGGGATTGGAACTAGATGGTCTTTAATGTCCCTTCCAGCCCAAACTTTGGCTCTGTGGTCCTATGATAAAATTCAGTTTTGCCCCTGGGTGTGACTTTGGTGTGGCTGGGAGCCAGGGCTGTGCCCAGGCACATGCACTGCAGGTGGACATCCAGCCCCAGGTTGGTCCAGGTACTCCCCAACTCTTTCCTGCAGTAGAAACTGAAGCAACTGATGGACTGAACTCCCAGGGAAGCTCCCTGGTGCATTCAGGAGCTTTGAGAGATGGGATTATGGTCAGTTCATCACAGGTGTTCGCTGCTGCTTCTCAGGGAGAAGAGCTGGAGCCCTTCCCCTGCTCCAGCACAGGGTCCCTCCCACGAGAGACAGTTCTCCATGAGCTTCTCCAGCATGAATCCACCTTATGGGCAACAGTTCTCCATAAACTTCTGCATCATGGATCACTCTTCCACAGGGCGCAGTCCTTCAGGAACAGCCTGCTCTAGCACAGGTCCTCCACAGGGTCTCATGTCCTACAGGGAAACTGCTTCAGCTTAGGCTCTCCTCTCCATGAGTCTGTAGGTCCCTGCCAGGACCCCTGCTCCAGCACAGGTTTCCCATGGGTTCACTACCTCCTCTCAGGTATCAACCTACCCCAGCATGGGCTGCTCCAGGGGCTGCAGGTGGATCTCTGCATCCCCATGCCCTCTGTGGGCTTCAGGGGTACAGCTGCCTCACCACCGGCTGCACCATGGGCTGCAAGAGAATCTCAGCTCCAGTGCCTGGAGCACCTCCTCCCCCTCCTCTGCACTGACCTTGGTGTCTGCAGATCTCTTCCTCTCACATATTCTCACTCCGCTCTTCTCTGACCGCGATTACATCTGCACAGTAACTTTTTTGTTTTCTTCTTAAATATGTTATCACAGAAGTGTTGCGACTGTGGCTGAAGGGTTCAACCTTGGTCAGCAACACGTCCATCCTGGAGCTGGCTGGCCCTGGCTCTGCTGGACATGGAGGAAGCTCCTGGCACAGTGATGACAGGACAGTGGCTTCCCACAGAGGCCACCCCTGAAGGTGTCCCCCCTCCTCCCAAACCTGGCCATGCAAATCCAATACACAGTGACACTTATATCCATCCTGTCGTGCCATTTCACTGCCCTCAGCATCTGTCCATTGATGGAACCCCAGCCTCTGTCACGGGGATGAGAAGGCACCAACTGCCCCAAGTCACATCTGAACAGGGTGACAGGAAGAATTTGCCATCCCTTCAGCCAGAATACTTCCCAGGCTGCTTGACAGATTTGACCAAGGGGCTTTAATACCTTAAGATGAAATAAAGAATAGGCAAGGCTGCTGTGGCAGGATGCTTCTTCCCATGGGCAACCATCTGAGAGACCCTGGGGCTGCCTGGAGATGAAGCCAAAACTAAAGGAAAGAGCGTAAAACAAGGTAGAGTTCCAGGGATGGTTTGGCATCACGTAGGAACCACTGAATGGAAAACTGTACTAGACAATTGGCCAAAATATGGGGAATCCTGGAATAATTTGGATTGGAGGGGACCTGTTGTTCCAACACCCTGCTATGGGCAGGGTCACCTTTCCTTAGGCTCAGAGCCCCATCCAACCTGGCCTTGACCGTTTCCAGGGATTGCACAGCCTCAGCTTCTCTGGGCAACCTGTGCCAGTCACTCACCCACTATCAGGGAAGAATTTCCTCCTCATATCTAATCTAAACCTGCCTTTTTCCAGTGTGAAGCCATTCTCCCTTATCCTATCACTTCGTGTCGCCACCCAAAGTCCCTCTCCAGCTCTCTTGTTGCCTTTTTAGATAACGGAAACTGCTCTGAGCTCTCCCAGAATCCTTCTCTTCTAGAAGGGGACGCGTATGCCAAGGAAAAGCATCCAGGGGTTGGGCATAAGGATAGGGCAGGGCATAAAGATGGGGACCGGGATTGGGATGGGGATGGGGATCGGGATAGGGGCGGGGATGGGGATTGGGATTGGGGATGGGGATTGGGACTGGGATTGGGATAGCGGTGGGGATGGGGATGGGGATAGGGGTAGGGATGGGGATGGGGATTGGGACAGGGGTGGGGATGGGGATAGGAATAGGGGTGGGGATGGGGACTGGGATAGCGGTGGGGATGGGGATTGGGATAGCGGTGGGGATGGGGATTGGGATAGGGGAAGGGATGGGGATTGGGATGGGGATGGGGATTGGGATAGGGGTGGGGATGGGGACTGGGATAGGGGTGGGGATGGGGATCGGGATAGCGGTGGGGATGGGGACTGGGATAGGGGCGGGGATGGGGACTGGGATAGGGGCGGGGATGGGGATTGGG